>CM060709.1:130433872-130984023 GCA_030686995.1 Artemisia argyi
TATGACGTGGCATGTTTTGCAGGTAAAAAAGAGCTTTTTGCTGATATCAACACAAAAACATGAAAGTTTGATGGGTATTCTTGTATTTTAGAAAGTTCATTATTGACATGTAAACACTTGGGAGAGTTCATAGCTATTATATTCCATTAACCCAAACTAAAAAAAGAAAGAAAGAAAGTTGCTCTTAGAAAACTGATTATTGAGATGCAGGTGAAGTTACCAAACTACTGATAATTTCAAGAACCTGATAAGCTTTAATTACCTAGTTTAAAATGAAAATCCAAACACACTTTTGTTACTAAAACTTACAATACCATTTAGGTCCTAAAAATGAAAATCCAACCATTTTGCCACCTCTACTAATTTAGGATCATAAAAATATAAATTATGTATACCTCCCCTGAGGTAATCTAAATACCTTTGCTAAGAAAGCCAAACAAACATTTACATGCTGTAATCATGAAAAAGTTGCATAGCATCGAAAAACTAAACTATTTTGCATACTACAAAACTGAATTATTCTTTTTAGATAGTTATATAGCATGTCTACTTGACCCAACCCAATGTGTTTTAACAGTGTGTATCAAAATACCCGTTATGAAACGTTACACAAATCACTTATTTTAACCTTATACCACATCACCTAACTCATTTCCTCATACAAGCATGCTTAGCTATATATATCCTAACACTGGAAAAATTCATCACAAACCAAGTTCCATAACATACCCAAAAATTCGCATATCAGTGCATACCTACAAAAATACTCATATCATTTCTTATGAAATAAAAAAGGTGCCAGGCATGCAAAGCTTATTCACAATATAACCAGAGGATTTTTAAGTGACGTGAACTGTTTTAAATGGTGCTAGAACCCACTGGTGGGAAGTGTAATGCTGGTGCAGTAATATAGAGAAATGATAGGAGAAATTAACATGACTGTAACTAAGTCATAAATGCTGGTGCAGTAATATAGCGCCAAGGGATAATTCTGTTGAAAAGCACTATACTTGTCAAAAAAGTGACTTCTGCATAGTGAACTAAAAAAAAAAAAAATCTTCTTTTGAACATTAATCTTAACATTTTTGTATTCATTTGAGTAATAAAGATACTAAAAAAATCTGTGATGACTATTATACCCTTGAATTTCTGAAAATTGCATCCATCATCCCTATGCTAAATTACATAAATGGTCCCTATCGTTTGGAGAAAATTGCATCCACCGTCCCTATGTTTTTTCCCAAATTTTTTTTGAGAAAATATTTTCTAATATTTTTTTTAGATTTTTTTTTTCAAATTTTTTTTTGAAAATATTTTTTTCGAAAATAACTTTTTTTTCAAATTTTTTTTTTTTCGAAAATATTTTTTTTCCAAATTTTTTTTTTCAAAAATATTTTTTTTTCTTCGAAAATATTTTTTTTCAAAAATATTTGCTTTTCAAATTTTTTTTTTCAAAATTTTTTTTGCAAAATTTTTTTTTCGAATTTTTTATTTTTTTATTTTTTTTCAAAAATAATTTTTTTATGAAATTATTTTTTTTCAAAAATATTTTTTTTCCCGAATTTTTTGGAAAATGTCACGAATTTTTTTTCGAAATTATTTAAAAAAAACAATTTCAAAAAATATTTGAGAAAACAAAAAAGGAATTTCGAAAAAAAAAATGGAAAAAATTTTGGGAAAAAAAGGGACGGTGGACACAATTTTCTCCTAACGACAAGGACCATTAATGTAATTTAGGCTAGGGATGGTGGATGCAATTTTCGCAAACCAATAGGGACCATTTATGTAGTTTGAAAGGGTAAAACTCTTATAATACTTAAAGAAAGACAAAAGTGTCAACATTAGTGTTCATAAGAGTATTTTTTTTTAGTTCGCTACGCAGAAGTCATTTTCTTGACAAGTATAGTGCTTTTTAACAGAATTATCCCTAGCGCCAATGGTGCAGTAATATTGGAATTTCATCGAAACTTTTGTGTATTATGACCGATCTCCTTTCATGCGGGGGCCTGTTGGAAAATTTGGTTGGCAAAGTGATTTTGACCAACTTTGGACACAATTATCTATATATGTATGTGTCATATATATAAGTAATAGTTTCTAAGTTTACATTCTCCTTGAAAAGAGCTTTTCAATGAACCTTTATGTGTCCAAAATGAAGTTGATGTGAATGAGATATCGCGTCTCGAAGTTAGGCATTCGGTACCATGTTTAAAGTGGAAAATTTGTTTATTTTCTATCCCACATCAGTGGGATCAGTAAACTTGGGAGCACTCTATTGTGTATAAATAGAGGCCCTAATTCCTATAGGTTTTACACATATCTAATCAATAAGTATTATTGATTTCTAACATATGGAGTACGCATTTGAAAAGGTGAAATTCTGGGAAACAAACGGCGAATCTGTTCAAACGCGTGCCTCTATTTGTTATTGCTTCCTTGCTGATTTCTGTTGGTGATCTAGTAAGTCTTTTACTATTTTATTGTTTTATATAATTATCGTTTATAAGAGTCTGCGTCTACCCCTTTTCTGTTAATTTAATTATTGTTATTTGTAATATGATTTTATTAATAAAAGTGTAACAATTTTCTTACAGAATTTGTCTAAATAGTGGCTAACAAATAAAAATCATAAACAGTTTTATTATTGGACCTACCAGGACCACGAGCTGCTATACCCAGAAGTTAGAGAGAAGTCTATGGCTCCACCATGTTGTGATAGAGATGGGAGGTCTTGGAACATGCTCAAGTTTGTGACGTCTTGCTGTAAATCTCCATCACAAATTAGTCTTACACCACACTCCTTCACCTCAACATCTTCATTATTCTCTTCAAAACCAAATGTAACAAAATTCTTTGCTTCCTTCCATTCCCTTGTATACCTCCTATAATGCAACCATATCATATATGAATCTTGGATTCCTATCACCTCATTCGCAAAACAATACTCAATGAAATCTTGAAAGCAATCTTCTAGAGTCAGAAAAGCTCCATCAAAGTTCTTTATAGAGTAACCTTCAAATGTGTTGAAAGACTTTTTGCACTTGAAAACAACACAAGTTCCATATCCCCTAAACTTATCATAACACCAATCTGATGGTAATTCAACCTTTACATGATTTTCCGTACTTCTACTGGTAAACCACTCTGGAATGCTATTCCCGTAATATACTATACTAAAAAAATCTAAGGCACTGTCTTGCGAGAAGAATTCACATGTGTTAGTCTGGAAACCCAAATACCCAAGGAAAGCAGAAAGCTGGTGAATAAAGCCTTGGGAGGTTATAGCTGAGTCAAGACACTGAGTCTTCGATATAGACCCCTCGCTATCAATGGTAACATTCTTAAACAAATTTGGACAATTTCCGAAATCATTTACCCTACTCCTGAATGCATCTTTAGATGATCCTGACACTTCTCTTAAGGAGGTGCAATTAGATGCATAAAGATCATATAGGCTATGTGGAAGTTCAGGCAACACTTCCAAGTTCTTGCAACCATTAAGATAAAGTGTATAAAGATGAGAAAGTTGACTCAAACTTCCAGGCAAGCTAGTAAAATTGTTCCCATCCAAGTTTAAATATTCCAGAAATGATAAGCCTTCAACGCTCTCAGGCACTTGTTCTAAATTGGAGTAGCTTAAATTCAGAGACTTTAACATATGTAAACCGGCCAATGAAACTGGTCTTTGGGGATGTTGTCGTTTACTTAGTAAACCAAAAGGAGCAGTGATTGAAGTCCACCATCTAGGTTGAATCCTCCCTTGGCCACCGAATGACAATGATTCAAGGTTTATTAGAGAGGATACAAAAGAAGGAAGCTCTGTAATGGCAGTTCCGTCAACATGAAGCTCCATTAAGCTTTTGATCCGACCCAATGCTTCAGGGAGTTGGTAGACTTTTAGGCACCCCGTTAGATTCAAAACTTGAAGAGTATCCATTTCCAGTCTACTTGGAAAATTCTGAAGCCTTTTGCAGTCTCTCAAATTTAAGACAATAAGCCTCTTGAGCATTCCAATTGAGGGATGAACGCTAACCAAATTTACACAACCTTCAAGACTTAGCTCTTCGAGATTTGTAATCTCTGAGAAGTCAGGGGTGGTTGTTAGGTTACAACAGTACCTTAGCTTCATTACTTTCAACATTCTAAAGCCCTGGCATCGATTAAAAAAAAAGAAAAAAAAGAAAAAGAAAAAAGAAGATAAGTTATCGGATCATTAGGTATCAAATAGGAAAACATGTGTGTACAAGTAAATACCTTTGGTGTTGTCCAAATTTGTTTTATATTGCTGTAAGACAGGTCAATGACCACAATGTTTTCTGGATAGAAATCTGAAGGTAAGTACTTGAAAGGGCATCCATGCCAACCAAACAAGCTTAGCTCATTGGACAAATAATGCAAATTTCCTGAGAATATCACATCGTGTCTTTTCAATACAAGTTTCTGCTCATATACTTTTTCCTCTTGATAGATTTTCAGGATCCGCAACTTCTTCATATGTGCAAAATCATTAGCATCTATGTGAACCTTTTGACTAAATTTCTCTAACGAAAGGACTAGAACTTCAACTGCTTCAGTTATTGCCACCTGGAAAAACAAAAACATGCAACTTAAATTAAAAACAGTAACATATGCAATTGCTTGCACTTTTATTTAAATAAAGGAAAGAAACATATGCCACTTTTTACCTTATTTTGACCTGCTATATCGTTGCAAACGTTAGATGAAATCAACAATCTTCTCTGTTTCCCATGCATGATAGATTCTTCACGAACAATTGCCCTTGCCATTGCTTGAATCAAGTCATGCATTTGAAGTGACATATCACTAGAGATCGTGATCAATGACTTATCAACTAAAACTCTCATATTTGTATCTGCAAAAAAGTTGCAGCCATCTAGTATGCTTGCTACAAAATCGCTGTTTTCTCCAATGAATAAACATGCGATATCAAGTAAGATATTTTTCTGATGAAGGTCTAGCCCATCGTAACTTAAACGAAGCACTCTTTGTACTTTTTCGTTTGGATGTAATTTGAGCCTGTCCAGTTCACTAACCCACTGACCCACAGTTTTTCCATATAAAAAACGACCCAAAACTTTGAGGGCGAGAGGGTGACCTTGCACATATCTCACAACTTTCTCAGAAACTTCTTTGAAACCTGTAGAAGGGGTTTTATCCTCAAAGGCGAAGGAATAGAAAAGCTCAAGAGATTTATCTTGATCTAGAAATTTCATGTCATGGATTTCATACACTCTATGGGACCTTAGCAGTTGTTTATCTTTACCAGTGATAATAATCAAACTTCCTGGGCAAAACCATCTAGGAGAACCCGCTAGTGCTTCTAACTGCTCATGATCATCCACATCATCCAAAACAAGCAAGACACGCTTACATGACATCCTTTGCTTTATTACCATAGCTCCTTCAGCAACACTTGATATTTTAAAATTTTCTGTTTTCATGATCTTTCCAATCATTTGCATTTGGACTTGAGTTAGGTCTTGTTGTTTTGAGACACCTTCACAAAAGCAACTTCCCTCAAAGTGGACATACATCAAGTTGTAAATAGCTTTGGCAAGGGTCGTCTTTCCTATTCCGCTTATACCACATACTCCGATCATGTTAACCTTATCAGACCCAAGGAAGCGTGACAAGTCTAACTTGTCGAAGTTGATATCTATGCCAACAATGTTTTCGCCAACATGCAAGGGTCCGTCACATAAATTTATGAGGATTTCTTTGGAGATGCAATCGATGAACTTGGACTCATACCTATTAACCATAAAAGGAAAAAAAAATGTTAAGCTTTAGTAATAACTAATAAGGTGTTTGCGAGAAAACAACAAACATAAAGAAAATTACCCATTTGTCATGTCCTGGAGATCAAATCCAGATAGATCAGCTGCCATGGATAAAGCTTCTTTCCATTTACCAACCTCTGCACTATTTGAAACTTCGTGGTTACGGAATGCTTCTGCATAACTCCCTTTTTGTTTCCTCACCACATCAGGCTTGACGTCATAAAAGATAATCTGAACCTCATATTTAGGGTTTTCAGTCTGCTTGCACTCAAGTATTTTGACAAGTTCCCTCAGACACCACGATGAAGAAGCATAATCTTTTGAGAAGATAACTATCAGAAACCTAGATTCTTCAATGGCTTTGTAGAGGTGAGGAGATATTGCTTCACCTTTAGGCAATTCATTATCATCTCTAAAAGCATAAATTCCTTTTTGTTTGAAATCGTTAAACAGATGATCCATGAAACTTTTACGGATGTCTTCACCTCTAAAACTTACAAAGACATCATATCTCCATCGATGGGGATTATTGGAAGGCGCATCCATGATCAGTGATATGCAAGCAGCTGGATTTCCATGTGAAAGATTAGGCCAATGTAATATTTTACTAAAAAAGTAATGTAACACTTAGATATAAAACGAATTGAGCATGAAAGATGAACTTCATCTACAGAGTAGTTTTTAATGATTCACTTGGTTACTAGCTCAATAATTAAAATAGACTTGAACTATGTCATATAGTTGTTATCGTTAAATTAAGTAATAAAGATGAACTATGTCATATATATAGTCGTTGAATAGATGAACACTATTCTACTTTTTACTGAAAGAGTCATATATGATGAAGTATCTATAACTATAATCAAGTGTATCTGACGAATGTATTTCAAATTGTAAGATTACTTTTTATCATTATTTTTGTAAACGATAACTGAACAATATAGTTACCTGGGATTACTAAGCTGACTCATTAAATCATTTTACAATCATGATCTTATAATCTATTCTTTCTAAATCATTTCTTAGATGAAAGAATGATTTAAGAAAAAACAAGGAAATAAGAAAAGAGTGGATGATGATGACTTACTGAGTTTCCGATGGATTAAGAAACAGCTGATGTGAAAAACAAGAAAATAATTCAACTTTATTATATCCAACAGTTACACTTCCAATCCCCAAGGTATTAATAAATGCAAGTTCACCTCTTTAAAAATCTTTTGAAGAGCAAATAAAGAAACTTTTATAAGCACAACTTCAAATCTCATAAATTACATTGTGATGTTTCAGTTTATAGAAATGAACAATAAAGGTGTTTGGTTTAAAAATAAATGATAAAATGATAGGTTTCAATAAATTTATCAGCTTTATATAACTTTCATTTTGCAATGGGCTACAAGTGTAGGCTTCTTTTCTTTGTTGACAAAGTTAAACAGCAACATGCTAACCATGATATAAATGTTATAAGAAAAGGCCCGCCCGGGGGGTTTGCTCCGTCTAATTCCTAGGTTTTGTTTAGGTTAGTCACTATTTAATCTCATGTAATTTTTATAGTCAATTGAATTTGACAAATACATTTTCAGCACTCCCGTATTCCCTCTGATTTATATATGGTTTCAGAGTCATGAACAAAAAGAAAAAGAAAATAAGCATTCGCCATTTATATGTTGGCTATATGTTGTTTGCCGTTTGCCGCCCGTTTCCGTAAGTTTGTTAGTGTGAAGCTTTATTTTCATATTCGAGTACGTTTCATATGTATACTTCATATAATGCATATAGGACTCTCTTTCTTTATTTAATCCCCCAAAATTTTAAGTAATCCAACATATAAAGCATATACAATACTTCTAATTAATGCACAAATAAAACTTAATTTTAAGCATTACAAGATTTAAAGCTTTGTTTACAACTATTAAATGCACTCACGCATCAATGAACACATATAATCAACGCTAATATTAAAATACCCCCTTACTCAAACATACAATACTTGATATTAAAATAATCAAACTTCCTGGGCAAAACCATCTAGGAGAACCCGCTAGTGCTTCTAACTGCTCATGATCATCCACATCATCCAAAACAAGCAAGACACGCTTACATGACATCCTTTAATTTGCTTTATTACCATAGCTCCTTCAGCAACACTTGATATTTTAAAATTTTCCGTTTTCATGATCTTTCCAATCATTTGCATTTCGACTTGAGTTAGGTCTTGTAATCCCTCTCTCTAATAAATAGACATGCAATGGTTGTATTCCTCTCTCTAAACACACATGCAATGGTTGTTTGATCTGAAGGAGTGGTTATCGTTTAGGGTTTCGGTGTCTCATGTCTCAGGAATCGATATAGAGGTTAGGTTGCCATCTGATTTGTTAATGCATGCCATTTCTTTTCCTTTTTTTGGTTTGTGGATTTGTGGACATGTATTGTGTTTGCTATCTGATTCATTGATGCATGGTGTTTTTTTACTTGGTTGCTATTTGATTCGTTGATGCATGCTATTTACTTCGAGGTTTGTGTTTGTTTAAACTGTGATAAGTGTGATATTTGCTTATAAGTGGTGATTTTATATGGTTTGCTACAGGTTGTGTTTTATTTGATTTCTGGACATGTGTTTGTGTTTGTTTAAGCTTCGTGATGTCTACTTAAGATCTGATGTGTACTCTGAAGTGCTGATTTTACATGGTTTGTATAATTTGTGGTTATAGATGGTTTGTGGCATACATCTAATGTGTACTCGCAAGTGTTGTTTTTTCATGATTTGTATAATTTGTGGTTATATTGGTTTGTGCCATCCTTTAGAGTCTGATATATGGTTACAAGAGTTGCTTGAAGCTGTGTCATGTGATGATGTTTCAAGTTTTGCTTTTTTCAAGCTGCACAAAATGGCAAGATGGTAAGGTGCGAGATTAGCTCGGCTTACCAACCCTATTATCGCAGTCAAAGTGACAAGGAGTTCGTGAATAAGTGTCTGTATTTTTATATATATGCAAATGTTGGCCATGTGGTGTCTTTAACCAACATCGTTTTTGGCTGGGTATGATCACGAATGATATAAGATATGTTTTGTTTGGCTAGCTGGTGAATGATGTTTCAAAGAGTGTTTGCACATAATATTCAAAGGCTAAAACAAGAAAGTTAGCAATAGCTAACATAAATTTCAAATGCTAGAAAAGGAAAGTTGCACATCCTTTTAAACTAGTATTTATGTATCACTAGCTAAAAGACCCGTGAAATTCACGGGTATTTTAAAGAATAGCAGAAAGAAGAAATTAAAATACACAATAAGACGGAAGAATGAAACAAGTGAGCGTACCATGATGGTAAAGTAATTGTTTGGAAATGAAACATACCTATAATTTAAAGTTGTCAAGTAACAACAAATGATTATAACTTAAATAAATACAATTGTAATTTATGGTGTTGCACGTTTTGAGTTGTTGTGGAACCCAAAGGCGTGTAGATGAACTTGTCGATAATTTGAGTTGTCCCTTTCGATGCATCTCGACGTTAACATGATGAATCAAATTGGAGATATAACTCAAAATCGAAAACCCTATAAAGAAATGAGATGAATCAGACAATACAGTTCATATGTTATAATGTTGGGTAAATGTGAAATACCTGTGAATACTGATTCTGTAGCACGTCTTTGTATACAACGTTTCTTGTAGTATTCATGACATTACCGTTTTTATAGACACGACACCACAAAGTTGTGCATATATGAAAAACAGCATGTGGAAAAATAGAAACCCACTTGTGTTTTTCTTATCATAATTATCCAATTCTTTGCATTTGACAACTTGATCAATTACATCTAAAGAATAAGTTTTTTATATTACAATTTCTGAAAAGTGAACACGAAGTATTGTGATTAAAAGGGGGTGAAGAATAAGGAATTCCCCAATAGCTTTAATTCGCATGCCTAGAGTTTTTTTTAAAAGGTTTTAAATCGATAACATGGATAGAACCTCTTAAATCTTCACACTTTTTAATCATAGTTTTGGTTTTATAACTAATCCACTTTGAGTTTGATAAATTTCGCTATTGTGGTTGGATTTCTATACCGCCATACAACTGCAAGATCACAACTTGTTTAATGAGTTATATGGCGCACACATGACCAAAAATCAAGGTTTTATTCCATGCAAATATTTACCCTTGTTTATGCAAAATATCATATTTCAAGCAAGTGTCCAAAAAATTTACATAATTTGATTACGCCATGAATAAAAAATGCTCGGGTATTTAATTTTACAACACTTTATGTGCCATAAATTCTTGAACAAAAGTGATTCAGAATAATCGATTTTACCAAAATCGGGTTATAAGATATAAGGACTTTCTTATTTATCATTAAAAATTGACAAAAACGGTATATGATAATTACAATTCATGAAAACCATCGAAGTAA
This sequence comes from Artemisia argyi, assembly GCA_030686995.1. Lineage (NCBI taxonomy): Eukaryota > Viridiplantae > Streptophyta > Magnoliopsida > Asterales > Asteraceae > Artemisia > Artemisia argyi. Next base: position 130,444,091 of record CM060709.1, read on the forward strand.
GAAGTTTAATGTATATAGCTAAATTTACCTTGCATGGATCCATTTGTATTTTTTAAGGATCAGAAACAATCATGTAAAACACATTTCATATATATATATTTTTTTTCACATAATATGATCATGTGTTAACAAATCAAATGAACATCACACTCTTGTTTCTTTGAGAAATCCAAAAGAATAAAAATCATCATGAAAGTTATTAAAATTTGATATGAGATTAAAAGCAAGAGCGAAAATCAGCGATGAATAAAGATAATGAAATAACCAAACTTATATATGCAAAAACTTTGTTGTTAAACAATATTAACCAATTACAGTAATAACCCAATGCTTCATATAAACTATCATACTTCCACAGGGATAATCAATTCCTATTGCACATAGGAACTTTCAATAACTTATATTTTGTGTATCGTAAACTTTAATAACTTTGATTGTGTGTGTCATTACATCAGTGATATTATGTGACACTACTATATCCTTTCCGTACAATAAATACATGTTTTGTTTAAATTATATATGTTATATATTGATCACATATATACCCCAAACACCCCATTCTTTCACTTAACCCCAATCAACTCCTCTTTCTCCCACCCAACATCTTATTCATCTCGTACATACCCAAATATCGTATAACACAGTGAAAGAAAAAAAGAAAAACCCGTGGATGAACTGATGATTCATTAAATAGAAATATGACCATACCTTAACAAATGTAGAAATCAACATAATTTATCCATTGGAAACACGTTTATGAACCTATTAAACAAAAAGAAACTAAACTTAATATTGTTCTTAGTCATCCTATCATCCAGAAATAGTATTGCAGTGGATTCTCAAAGTATTAAGATGAAATGAAAGTTGATTGAGAGAAGATAACAAAAACAAAAACAAAAACTAAAAATTAAAAATAAATAAAAAGCATGTGCTATTTAATAGTGATACTTTTACTTTATAGTCTCAAAGAAAATTACTCGTATTTTTATTGGGTTACACTTAATTTGAATATATGCACATAATTATTCAAATAACTACTATCGGATTCTTGTTTCATTTCTTAATGGAGCAATGGACTTTTTCTTATCATCTTCATCTTAGTATCTTACCGATTTTCCTTGGAATCCTTATAGGGTACATCCAACTCCTTAGCCCAAAATTGTATTATATAAAAACGAATTCAGAAAGACAAATTCTGGTAGTCATATGCATATATAAAGGAACACGTGTCACATGTTATACATGAAATGAAATTACACATACATAACAAAGGCTTTTATAAAAAGATCAATTCACATATTTCAACCAAATATACACATACCTATAAAAAGAAATGAGAGTCTTCTTTGTCACATGTTTTTATAGTGATTCATCCAACACTTGCATCAATCTATAGAAGAAACAGATAGTAGAAAAAATGTTAGTTTTGTAAAGCAATAGTAACTAAGAAAAAAGCAATAGTAACTTAGAAAAAAAATTAAAGACCAAATTGTTACAAAAAGAATATATAAAAAGGTTGAGAAAACTTCGTGTGCAAGATTAAAGTTTAAATTACTTTTAAAGTTTCTTACATAATAATTTCTTTTGATTGACTTCTTCAATTACAACTTTCTTTAATTTTATGCTAATAATTTCCTTGATAGTAAGTTATTAAAAAAAATTGACGTTAAAAAAAGTTATTAAAATTCTCTATTATACTAATAAAAAATTCCTTGAAAAAAGAAATTCGTTTTTTGGATTTGTTAAAGGTTTCAATAAATTTTCTAAATACGTGATTTGAAATGTTTAAGTAAAGTTTTAAATAGGGTTTTTAGATGTTTCATTTTTTGTGAATTGATACAAAGGATATTAATCCACAAAAACAAACATAAATTGGTTGACTAAAATAAGATGAGTAATTAATTATTCAAACTTAAAAAAAAAAAATAAGCCACGCTTTAAAAAAATAAGCCACGCCAGTTTGGAAACAAAATAATTTTTTGGTGTCAAAGTTTCAAATATGTTTATTTCAAATGGTTGAACTTTGCCACGTGTCATAAGGAGGAGAAAAGTTATTTTTAGAAAAAATTAATTAGTTGGCTTAAGAGGGTTGTACAAAATGTTGCTTAAAAGGGTTGTACAAAAATCTGTTTTATTAGATAAAATAGATGTATTTGAGCAAGTGTTTGTTTTGGGTATGAAAGACTTCTCTAATTTAAGTTAGTTTATTGTTGGTTTGTTTGTTTGTAAGACTATTGGTTTGAAAATTAGCTTATTGTTGGTTTGGTTTATTAAGACTTGTTTTAGCTTAATGTAAGTTTGGTATGCAAGACGTACTTTTGCTACTTAAAACAAAGTTATGAATTTCTAGTACTATTAACCTTGATATTTCAATTAGTACCTAGTTTGAAAACAATTTGGTAAATGTATTATGTATTGTGGATAAAAAAAAAAAAAAAAAAAAAAAAAAAAAAAAAAAAAAAAAAAAAAAAAAAGTTTTAGGTAGAAATGCACTAGACAAAGAGACAAATCAACTATTAACCAAAGTAACATCAAGATAATGGTATTCACTATGGAGTATTCAGGCATCAATGCAGTGAGAATGCCCTTTCCCGTTCCCTAGCATATCATAGTCTCATAAGTTATATGCATGAGTTAGAATCCAGAGGCAATAGAAAATTGACATATGATCATCATGGACTGTTGACTAGCTTTTATAGATAGAGATGAAATCGACCCGAGCCAAGTACTCTGAAGATCATGCTCAACATGACTGCAAAAAATAAGGCCCGAAACTTGACTAGTGCTCGATCAAGATTTAAGTTTCATGCCCGAGCTCGATCAAACCTATATTTTAAGTATGCGCTATAAATAGTATTCATATCATGTTGGCTCGAATCGTTTCATTCGAAGTATTAATTTATATAGTATTTTAATTAAGTAAATATATGTATATATATAAGGATAAACATATAATGAACATAAGCTCCTAGAGCTGCCCGAGCTTCCACTAACTTGAAAGTCGGCTCGAGCTCAAGCTCGGCTCATTTAACCCGAGTAGATTTCGGGTAGTTTTTGGGTCAATTTAACGATCTCGGATAGCTTGTGAGTTGTCTCATGTAATTTACCCCTCTAGGTTTAACACCAAAAAGGGGATCAAGGTGCCAACAACGGGAGCTGCTCTAAGAAAACTGGTTATTGAGATGCAGGTAAAGTTACCAAACTACTAATAATTTTAAGAACCTGAAAATCTTTAATTACCAAGTTTAAAATGAAAATCCAAAACACACTCTTTTGTTACTAAAACCAACCATTCAGGATCCTAAAAATATAAAATCTGCATATCTCCCCTCGGGTAAATCTAAATACCTTTGCTAAGAAAGCCAAACAAACATTTATATGCATAGAATCGAAAAACAAAGCTATTTTGCATACTACAAAACTGAATTATTCGTCTTAGATAGTTATATAGCAGGTCGGTCTACTTGACCCAACCTAATGTGTATTTCTAGTGTGTATCAAAATATCCGTTTTGACCCGTTACACAAATCACCTATTTTAACCATATACCAAATCACAGAACTCATTTCCTCATACAAGCATGCTTAGCTATATATATATTATAAACCTGGAAAAAATCATCACAAACCAAGTTCTGTAACATACCCAAATATTCGCATATCAGTGCATACCTACAAAAATTTTCATATCATTTCCTAAGAAGTAAAAAAGGTGCCAGACATGCAAAGCTTATTCACAATTCACCAGAGGATTTGTAAGTCACGTGAACTGTTTTAAATGGTGCTATAACCCACTGGTGGGAAGTGTAATGCTGGTGCAGTAATATAGCGCCAGCAGGATCCCTATAAAGAAAGCCGCACATAAAGAGAGGAGAGTGTAAACCGTGTTTGTATTTACAGATTAACCAATACAGCTCCAATGAGAGGAGAAACTAACATGATTGTAACTAAATCATAAATGCTATCATGATTTATACATGTTAATGAGGTAACGCCTGGATAAGAATATTGGAAGAAAACAATGAGGCTTGAATACATCGCTAGTTGCAATTCATACACTAAGGTACTCAAATTGGAATACATAAAATGCACCAACATATGAATGCATCACCCTAAGGACCATGAACTAATGCATAGTTCATTATGCATGCGCAAGAGATCTACTCTAAGATTTGCTATCATTCCATATCCTATTATATCTTAAGATATTATGTGTTCAAATCCACGCATAGAAGAGTAGTACGATTCTAAAATACTAGAAAGGTGCCCGCGCGATGCGGGGGCGGATTGTTGGGGGTGAAGAGGAGGGAGGTGGGGTGGTGGAAAGTGGTTGTTGGGGTGGTTGTTAAGGTGGTTATAAATTGTTGAAGGTGATTGTTAGGGGTGGTTGTTTCCATAATTAGTAAGTAAAAGTCTGATTTTTTAAGCCTTTCTAATTATAGAATAGTCCCAAATACATTATATAGTAGTATAGATTTACAAGCAACACACAAGTTGGTTATCCACTTGCAAAACTCTTATCACTTGCAATCAACTTGATACATAGAAGGAGCATGTCTATTTCCCTATAAAAGGGGGTGATCTGATGAGTCTGAGGCACACCCTGATCCCGCACTTCTTTCTATATCTCTTTAATATCTTTAGCTATATCTACTACTATCATTCTAATGATAGAATACACTAAAAACTAACAAGAGATCCTATCCTACTTCTAAAGATTTACTCGGTTCCACTTAGGAATTGTGGCGTAAAACCACATACATAATGTGAGTTACCAGCACGGAATCGCCACCCGATAAATCATTCATCTCTAAAGGGCTCATACATCTCAATGTATTTTGACACCACGTCACACCTTTTTACCAATTTACCCATTCTCTACAGGTGATGCTAGATATCATGTCCACATGTACGAAAAAAAGATCGGTGATCTAAACACCTAACCCAAACCCTTGAATCTAATCTACATATCACCACATGTGATAAATAACTAATTAAAGGCATGTCATTATTGATTCTTCAAGCAAATAAGGCAAACATATAACGCATCCTCCATCTCAAAAAATATATCATAGAGAATGATCAGAAGCAATACTAATTATCATCATCATCAATTCTCACTTACCAATCTCTATCTCTATCTCTTCTCTTCTCTACTACGTATAATACACATTCATTAAAACTTACAAAATGAGTAACGGTGGTTTACAAAAATACCCTTACTCGTTTTAACATTTAATTATAATATAATCACTACAACAAACACGAGGACGGGCGACGAAGTTTTCGGCGGCAACACACTTGTCTCCGCCGAAAGTCACTAAACGACAAAAAATGTGTTGAGCTGGCACAAATTCTCGCTGACCGCCTATTACAATTTCAACGCACACTTTCAGCGGGGACATGTCCCCGCCGAAAGTATTTTTGCAGATCAGAACTTTGACCAGAATAGTCACAATTTCAACTCCACCTTTTAGCGGGGACTGTCCCCGCCGAAAGTATTTCATAAATCTTTGACCAAAATAGCTGCTTTTTTATTGTCCCGGGTATTATTCCCGCCATCACTTTTGGCGGGGAAATGCATAACTTTTGGCGGGGACATGTCCCCGCTAAAAGTTTAGGCGCCAAATTTCCCTCCAAGCTGCAACTTTTTCCCAAAAACTTTTTAATATATATTATAACATACACCTAATACATATTAAATCATAAATTCGGCAAAAAAAATACAAAACACACATAACAATGGATGGTTTAACGCCGGAACACGAGTGGGCAAAGGCTTTATCACACGAGCTCTTGTATAATGAAATTATAAATCATTGGGGCGTTGAAATTTTTGATGAATATGGTTCGTACGCGAACTGTGCACCGTGGCAGAGAGACCGGATTCTGGTATGGTTGAGGAAAAAGTCATACTATAGAGAGTATTTGGAAGAGGTAGATACTGCTGAAGCTCAACGTGCTGCTGAAGCTCAAGCTGCTGCTGTTGGAGGTGAGGATGAAGCTGAAAGCACGTTTGATGAAGCTGCAGCTGTTGATAATCTGGAAAACAGAATAACAATTCTTAAAGCTACGTTTGCATATCTCAAGGAAATGAGAGCAAGGAAAGGAAGAGGTGGTGCGAGTTCAAGCAAAGCGGGAGTTAGCCGCAAAAAAAAGTAAACGGGTTGTTTCATTTGGTTGTCGTGTTGTTTAGTTTGAGTTGTTTTGTTTGGTTGTCGAGTTGTTTAGTTTGAGATGTTTCGTTTGATCTGGTTCGTTTGCTTGTCGAGTTGTTTAGTTTGAGTCTGTATGAAAATGTATCCGGTTTACAACTCTTGTGTGGTTTGAATAAAATGTTTGCCTTCGTGTTTGAAGCTAAGCGTGTGGTGTTTCGGATTCCTTTATAAACTGCTTAGGTTCTTACTGTGGACGTTTTTTTAGATTAATAATTACAATCTTGAGTGTTTGGATAGAAGTTTACGATTTCTAGTGGTAAAGCAACAACAACAACAATAACACAACACAACAAACAACATTTTATTAAACAACAACAACAATAACACATCAAACAACAAACAACAACAATAACACAAGAAACAACAAACAACAACAACAACAACAACAACAACAACAACAACAACAGCAACATCAACAACAACAGCATTACATACAAAGATTTTCCATGTCACCTAACAGGTCACGGAGTATTGCATCCGATTGACATGCCTGGTCATTGTTGTCGGGATTCGTTGCCATTGCAAGTCTTGCCTCGAGCAACCTGACTTTTGTCTCTAACACCTGTTTTTGTGCCTCCAACATATTTATCCTAAGATCTTTTTCATGGCAGTTTGTCCACCCAGAACCGTGAGATGTTGAAGCAGAATATATTACTTGTAATTGTTCATCAAATTCAGTCTTCCACATAAAATATCCACATCCATGACCTTTCTCTCTTGGCTTCGAAAGAGGACATGCATAATACTCCAATCCAAATGTATCTTTTTGATGTGACGTTCTTTTTTTTATATTTCCTACTCCACAAGTACACATAAAAGGATTATATTGCTGCATTCTGGTTGACAGTGTGTGTTTGTAGTTGTGTGTGTTTGTAGTTGTGTGTGGTAAAATCGTGATCGGGGTGGCCCGATCTACAAGTTGAGTTGATAAAAGGTGGTGGCCAGAAAAAGATTCTGGCGGCCGAAAACTGCTGGTGTCGCCGGAAAACGGAAACTGCTAGAGAGAGAGATATAGTGAGATGAGTGTGTGTGTGAGATGATATGGGTTAGATGAGTGTGTGTGAGTTTATATTGTGAGTTGATAAAAGTTGTTAGGTGGGAAAATATCTCGTGTATAACCATAGCATCTCGACTCGTTCATTTAACATCTCGTGTAAAACCATAGCATCTCGACTCGTTCGTTTAACATCTCGTGTAATACCACATCATCTCGACTCGTTCGTTTAACATCTCGTGTATAACCATAGCATCTCGACTCGTTCGTTTAATATCTCGTGTAATACCACATCATCTCGACTTGTTCGTTTAACATCTCGTGTATAACCATAGCATCTCGACTCATTCGTTTAACATCTTGTGTATAACCATATCATCTCGACTCGTTCGTTTAACATCTCGTGTATAACCATAGCATCTCAACTCATTCGTTTAACATCTCGTGTATAACCATAGCATCTAGACTCGTTTGTTTAACATCCCGTGTATAAACATACCATCTCGACTCGTTCGTTTAACATCTCGTGTATAACCATAGCATCTCGACTCGTTCGTTTAATATCTCGTGTAATACCACATCATCCCGACTCGTTCGTTTAACATCTCATGTAATACCACATCATCTCGACTCGTTCGTTTAACATCTCGTGTATAACCATAGCATCTCGACTCATTCGTTTAACATCTCGTGTATAACCATAGCATCTATACTCGTTTGTTTAACATCCCGTGTATAAACATACCATCTCGACTAGTTCGTTTAACATCTCGTGTATAACCATAGCATCTCGACTCGTTCGTTTAACATCTCGTGTAATACCACATCATCTCGACTCGTTCGTTTAACATCTCGTGTATAACCATAGCATCTCGACTCGTTCGTTTAATATCTCGTGTAATACCACATCATCTCGACTCGTTCGTTTAACATCTCGTGTATAACCATAGCATCTCGACTCATTCGTTTAACATCTCGTGTATAACCATAGCATCTAGACTCGTTTGTTCGAACCGGTTAACCCGGCTGGGTCGATGTGGGTTTCAAAACTTAAAAATGATGTAAAAGTCTTTTTTATTAGTGTTTTAAAATTTTATTTTATTAGTAATTAAAATTAGTCAATTAAATTAATAAAAATGATTAAATGTTATTTTTTGTGTAAATTATTTTTGGCGGGGACATGTCCCCGCTAAAAGTTTTCCCGAAATTTTTAATAATTCCCTCGCTGCATTTACTTTATCCCGCCAAAAGTTTTGGCGATTGACCAAAACTTTCAGCGGGGACATGTCCCCGCCAAAAAGGTGAGTGAATAACAAACGAAGCTTTCAGCAGGGACATGTCCCCGCTAAAAGTATTACCACTAACTCACTCCAATTATTAACCCAGATCTAATTTACACTTGTAAAAAAAAAAACAAAAAAAAAAAAAAAAAAAAAAACAAAAAAAAAAACAAAAAACACAGCATCAACCACATCCTCCATCTCCACCACTTCACCACATCTCCACCACTTTACCACCGGCCACAACACCACTTCACCACCACTACACCACAACAACCACCATCTCCACCACTTCACCACACTCGCACCACTGTGCACGAGCCCTCTCCTCAAACCCTCTCCTCGTATAATTCTCTCCTCAAGTCCTCACCTCATTTAATTCTTTGTTTTTCTCACCTCTTTCTTCCCTCACACCATTGTTTGCAAAACCCAGGTTAATTTCTTTTTCTGTACCAAACCCTCTCCTCGTAATTCTTTTTTTGTTAATTTTTTCACACCATTGTTTATTTTTTGTTAATTGTTAATTTTCATATGTGTTAATCCTTGCAATATGTTAATTTCTTATTTTATAAAATTTTTTTGTTAATTTTTTTTTGGTACAGTTGCTGCTGAGAACTGAAGCGAAGACCCGTAGCCGAGACCCGAAGCCAAGTCCTGAAGCCGAGACCACAGGTTTTATTATATTATGTTATGTTTAATTATTTTTTGTGTTTATGTTTGTACCGGGGACATGTCGCCACCAAAAGTTTGGAACTGCATTTTTACACTAAGGGGTGTTTGGAATTGTAATTTTATTGTTTTTTCATTTCAAATCACAAGCTGAGATTTTGCATTTTTGTAGCTCGTTTAAGTGTTTATATATAAGCAGTTAGCGTATATCAGTTAGCGTAGTTTGGCCTCCTCCATCAGTTAGCGTAGTTTGGCCTTAGAAGCTTGTTTAGTTTAATTGGTCTCCAACAAATTCTTCAAACTCCTCGACCCATTGGCATGCTAGTTGCCCTGCTCCGTCAGTTAGTGTACCACGACACAAGACCACTTCACCACTTCACCACCACTACACCCTGCTCCGTCAGTTAGCGTACCTAGGGGTGCGCCTGGTTTTGTAGTTTGACCCGCACCACAGCCCTCAAAGGGCGTGTTTTGCTTGCTTATTTTCTGCACAAGGGTGCGTTTGATTCAGCATATTTTCCAGCCCAAATAGGGGGTGTTTGTTGGCTGTAAAACAGCACTTCACCACCACTACACCCTCCTCCGTCAGTTAGTGTACCTAGGGGTGCGCCTAGTTTTGTAGTTTGACCCGCACCACAACCCTCAAAGGGCGTGTTTTTGCTTGCTTATTTTCTGCACAAGGGTGCATTTGATTCAGCTTATTTTCCAGCCCCAATAGGGGGTGTTTGTTGGCTGCAAAACAACACTTCACCACCACTACACCCTGCTCCGTCAGTTAGTGTACCTAGGGGTGCGCCTGGTTTTGTAGTTTGACCCACACCACAGCCCTCAAAGGGCGTGTTTTTGCTTGCTTATTTTCTGCACAAAAAAAAATATATACTCTCACTTGCTGTTTATACTTGAGTTAATGTAATATATATATATATATATATATATATATAGGGTGAGGATCAGGTACGTTTTTGTCTTTTAGTGCGGATGGTACAGACGAATCTCAGCCCTCCATCTAGTCAACCATATGAAAAAGGCGGAGTGACAATATCGTAAATATCCTGTCTTTTTTTAGAATCGTTACTATCGTATTAGCTTTTTTTTTGAAAAAAATTCAAAAAAATCTGAAAAAATAAAAAAACAAAGAGGACAACAAATAATTAAGAATCGTTGAAAAAAATTTCAAAAAAAAAAATCGTTTTGATTGTTAAAGGTATTGTGATATTAGCGTATGATTTTGACTTTTGTAAAAAACTCATAATCAGATTCTGAAAACTTTTTTTTTAATAAAAATTTTAATATCACAATAACTTTTTTAATATCGTAAAAACTTTTTCTTAATAAAAATTGTTAATATCGCCGTAACTATCATGCTTTCTTAATATCAAAGTTAATTTTTTTTAATATCACTTTAACTTTTTCTTAATATCATAATATCACGGTTCATTTTTACATGTAAAAAAGCTTAATATCACGGTACCACTCATAATATTTCTCCATCAGATTCTGATATCACATAAACTTTTTTACTATCGTAATAAAAAAAGTCAAGATCAGGATTAGATTCTGATATCACATAAACTTTTTTACTATCGTAATAAAAAAAGTCAAAATCAGAATATCACATAAGCTTTTTTACTATCATAATAAAAAAAATCAAGATCAGGATCAGATTCTGATATCACATAAACTTTTTTACTATCGTAATAAAAAAGTCAAAATCAGATTCTGATATCACATAAAAAATTTTACTATCGTAATAAAAAAAGTCAAAATCAGATTCATAATATTGTTAATATCACGGTAAAACTCATAATATGGTTAATATCACGGTAGCACTCATAACCAAAAAAACAAAAAGTTCTCAGAAAAATCTGAAAAAATAAAAAAATGAAAGAAGATAACAATATTAAGGATCGCTCAAAAGGAAAAAAATTAAAAAAATCGTTTGAATGGTGATTTGGTACCGTGATAGTTGCGTAGATCTTGACTTTTTTACAAAAAGTCAAGATCAGATCTGGATTGGACGGCCTAGATCTATCCGCACGTCCGCACTAAAACAAAACATCCGCACGTGATCCTCACTATATATATATATATATATATATATATATATATATATATATATATATATATATATATATATATATATAGAGAGAGAGAGAGAGAGAGAGAGAGAGAGAGTTAAGGTAAAAAACGGACTAGTTTACTTAATGTTATACTTTATGTTTTATAATCATGTTTGTATTTGCAACTATTTGATGTTTAACATATATAGAATATACACTCACTTGCTTATATTTCATAAGCTTCAATTTTCCGGCTTATTCTGAGGGAGATTGATCTCAGTGATGAGGGAGATTGATCTCAAATTGTAATTTGTTAAATGACACTTATTTGAATAAAATTGTTATCGAGTGGTTAAATGTGTTTATTTATTTATTTAATTATTTATTATTATTTTGTATAAATTGTTATTTATTTCAATGTGTATGTATATGCGTATATGTGTATATGTGTTTCTTCACTAATTATATTTTCTTGTACTAGTACGTTTACAGATGGCAGATGTTGTTGCTAGGAGCCACGGTGGCGATGGAGGCAATGAGCCACCCCGTGGTCCGACGAGGATAGGCAGTGATTGTCAGAGTAAGAATTTCTAGATTATTTTAATTAAACTTGATTATTATTTGAAATTGATAACTTGTTATTTTATATCATCATCACTTGAATTTGGTTACTTGTAGGATCTAAATCCAGACCTCCCAAGCCCAATGCCAAAATTGGGAAATGCGGGAAGTCAGTGCGTGGTCCTACAAAGAACACGCGGCTCCGCAATGAGAGGAAAGAGACTGGTCGTCCGGTATCGATCAGATTCCGGAAAAATGACAAAGGGATGTGGGAGCATGTGGGCGACCACGCGAAGTGGTTCTCCAACTTGGTCGGGGAATTGTTACGGCAATCAATTCCTATGCATTACAAATCCTGGTCGGCTGTTCCTGCTACCGCGAAGGCCCACATCGACGACCAGCTACACGTAAGTTTTTTTTTTTATCTTTTATTTTTTTAATTATTGTGTTTGTTTATTTTAACTTTGCTATTTATTTAAATTTGAATATTTATTTTAATTATATTTTATTGCAGCATTATTTTGATCTCGGCGAGCACCTTGCTAGTGCTGATGGAGAGGATATTGTCAATAGTATCGAATATTATCTCCAAAAGTGATACGACGACAACAAGTGGCGGCACAAAAAGATAAATTTTACTGAGCAAGGTGGGATGGAGAAGCTGCCGGAGAACATGTCGGAGTCGGATTGGGAAGAATATGTAAATTTCTAGATCCACACTTTATTATTATTATTATTATTATTATTATTATTATTATTATTATTATTATTATTATTATTATTATTATTATTATTATTATTATTATTATTTCTATTATTATTATTCTTATTGTTGTTAATAATAATAATAATAATAATAATAATAATAATAATAATAATAATAATAATAATAATAATAATAATAATAATAATAATAATAATAATAATAATAATTCATTTATATAACATTTTTTATTATTTATAATACTCAGGTTAAACACTGGTCGAACCCGAATAATTTGAAGAGAGGGGAGACCAACAGGCAGAACCGGCTCGCCAATTCGACTTCCAGCCTTCATGGGTCGCATTCGTTAGCTGTTATACGCCATAACTTCGTAAGACGCTTTTTAATCATTTCATTTATATATATATAGTGTTTGGTGAGTCGTTATTGAGTTTATTTATAAACAGCTGAGAGAACCCACCGACGCTGTGGATGGTAGAGACTTGATCGCGATGTACAGACACAACCATACGAGAGACGGCGTTTGGGAGTCTGCATTGTCCGAGACTAGATATGTAAGTATAATTTATTTCCATAAAAGTCACCCACATTAATGCAAATATAATAAATCACGACTTATATATTACTTTGCTTATTTTTTTGTAAAACAGAACCAGATGATACAGATGCGGACGGAGAGCACCTCCGGGGGGACGACCATGTCTGACCTCGATATTATGCGCCACGTGATCGGTGGCAAGCAGCGAGGTCATATTCCTGGCATAGGTCCAGTCTTACCCGGCGGTGGTCGTCAGACGACCCTCAGCGTCGCACGAGCTCGTGATCAAGCCTCCGCGTCCTCCCTGCACGAAACAGTCCAGAAGCAAACCCAGGAGATGTCCCAGCAGAGGACACTGATTGATATGTTGGTGGGGTGGGCTAAGACACAGCCAGGTTTCCCCGCTGAGCTAGCGACTCAGGCGATGACATCGGGATCCCAGGAGGCTTCACCATCACCAGGTGAGTCTACATGTACCCCGGAGGAGGGGAGTGGGGCTAGTGGGGCTAGTGGGGGGAGTGGGGGGACTCAGGAGTAGCGTATGGGTTGTTTTGGGTTGATTTATATTTTTTTGGGTTATGGACAAATGTTTGGATAGTTTCATGGATTATTATGTCTTTATGTAGTTTATGTGTTAGGATTCCCGCTACATTGTTCCCACGTATAGTTTTGTAGCGTATAGCGGATAGCTAGCTTGTGTAGTGATCATGTGATAACGGTTTTTGAACCGTATTTTGCGAATTTGGATACAAACACATGATTATGTTAATTTTTAAGAAATTTGGATATGGTATGATATTATGTTTGGCGAATTTGTGATTTGAGTGTCTTGTGGTGTTGTAATTAGGTTATATACAGGTTCTGGATTTGTAGTGACAATGTAGATTTTTTCTGGAAAAAATCTGGAAATTACCCATTTTGCAGCAATTTGCTGCAAAATGGGTCAGGCACATTTCGCGGGGACGTGCCCCCGCCAAAAGGTTGCACCATCTACTTGTAAAATATTTTCAGCGGGGAAGCGTCCCCGCCAAAGGTTGCACCATTTACTTTATAAAATACTTTCAGCGGGGACACGTCCCCGCCAAAAAGTGCTGCCACGCTGGCAAGTTTGACCTGACCAAAATTGTCCACGCTGGCAGCGTGGGTCCCACGTGTCACCGCCAAAAGAGTGGTACGTCGCCGTCGAAAGTTTACAGCGAAGGGCTTTAGCCGAGGCACTTTCGGCGGGGACATGTCCCCGCCGAAAGTGTTGGGCGGGGAGATGTCCCCGCTGAAAGCGAGGAAATGTCCCCGCTAAAAGCAGCTGTTGTTGTAGTGAATACGTTTTGAAAACTTTTAACATTATAAATTTACTAGTAGGGTACCCGCGCGTTGCAGCGGCGGGTACCCTAAAATAAATGTTAACGATATCAAAAGTCAAAAGTGATAGCTAGGAATTGTTCGCTTGAGTTATGCTTATATGATTGTCTTTTAAGTGCGTTACCATTTAAAAAAACTTGAAATCGTTAATCCATTTAGCATAAACGAATTTATAAGCCCACAAAAAAATCTCTATACCAGGTCCATCAAAGTCTATCTAATCTAAAATCCCTAAGTGTATATACCAACTTTAGGTCATTAGTAACCCTAAACTTAAAACTCACACCCCATCTGTGTTTTTCTCCCACCTAATTTTTAGCTAAACATAATTTCATCTATATTGCAAGAACACATTCATTTCATCTATCTAAATCAACACTCAACAACCATGAGGTTTAACTACCAGAACACACAAAACCTTTTGCCACTTCTTTCTTTCTTCTTCTAAACGTTGAACACGTTTGTTCGAATCTCAAAACCCACGAAGATATCAAGTAATAAATGGCTTCAAGATCTTGTAGTCTCGGGTAGGTTTGATATGTGTTTCGTTTATCATTAGACCCAAAAAAAAAAGAATAAGAATGAAACACTTTTGTTTTGTTCATTCTTTATGAATTTCGGATATTAAAAGAGATGTTATGTTCTAATAGATCTATGATGGGTTCAACAAAAACTTGTAAAGCTTAATTGATTTGTGAACAAGTTTTGAATCTGAGATCTCTTTTAGCTGCTTTTTCTTTTTGATTCGGGTCTTGTATATATGAGATGGGTTTAGATGTATGTTGTCTTGAGATTAGATTGTGAAATGGGAAAGGTTGTTGTTCTTGGCTTATATTGACGTGAGGTGTAAATAAAACAAAGATAGTAAAGTTGTTTATTGTTGAATAAGTCTGAGGTTGTATAACTAGGGTATAGATATCTTGTGGTATTTGTATCTTTGTGGTCAAACATCGGTATTGTGGTTTGGTCAAACTTCCAGTAACTGAAGAGCATTACTTGTTTTGTACATTGTGCTTATGTAGTTGTACATATTGATGATGGGGTGTTTTAAAATGTGTATTAATTGTATATAAGACATAGTGTTTTTTTAGTTTGGTTTGTGCTTTACATACTTGTGCTTTGTGTTTTATAGTTTGTATTTACTTAAAATCTATATAAATAAATCTTAAAAATTTAATAGGAGAAAAGGTCTAATATGTATTATAAGTAGTATAGATCATTGCATAATTATAATCAAATTTTTGAAACAAGTAAAATTAATTTGTTTGCAATAATTATTGCCAATCTTTAATGAATATATTTTTCAACAATTACAATCAATGATTTCCTGTTGTATGCATGTTTATTATGGTTTTTATTTGCAAATCCTAAGAGAAAGTACGTATTTTCAACCGCAACCTGTATTATATTAAACCACACACACAATACAAATACTCAAAACAAACACTTAAAAAATACACGCCCACACATCGACACAACCGGAATTTGTCAAAACCATACACAACGAGCAATAAGTGCGGGTCCTCGGCTATAATAAAAAGAATGAAATTTAAATTGAAAGGATTCTTTTTTAAGTACCCATACTAACTAGAACATAAACCAAGATAATGATCAATGAGTTTGAGGTATTGATGAATCTACACAATCAAGATGATACCAAGCATAAGAGTACTTTTCTAAATAAAACAGTTATGAAAAATAAATGGTAATTTTTCCATACCTTAACTACAAAGGAGCAACTCCATGATCAGACAACATATCACTTCGTAAATCCACACATTGCAATGTGGCCATCATCTCCGTGATCAATCACTGTCAGGATATATACAAGAATCCAAGTGATCTAGTAGAAGTTGTAACACCCCCAATTCAATGATGCAGCGGAATTCAAACTGGGTGTTACTCGACGGCACAATAGTCACAATAATAGAAAACGAACTCTAATTGAGTCGATTTAAAAGATTTATCATTCAAATTATATAAATATCAGAGATTACAAAATGAGGTCCCAGATGGTTCCATGTTTACGATTTACATTAGATGAGTTTTCGAATGATAATAAAATTTATAGCCCTCTTGAATATCCGTGCCCCTCCGTGCCATCCTTGATCATCATGGACCTGAAATACATGCTTAAGAGGTCAACACAAAGGTTGAGTGAAATTCATAAAGTTTATTAAATGATTGAACACAATATGTTGGTAGTGTGAGTTAATTAGACTCACACCAATGGTTGGAAAACAAAACAGATATTATTATACTAAGCTCATGACACCAAAACATTAACGGGTACCAATATCAATCGGCGGAGTTATCCCGGTAGGTACTTTGCTGTCATACCTAAATCTCAAATATTAGTGCATTTGTTTGAACTTAGTCAATACAAATGGGATTCGTCAATCCCAATAGGCCTATTCAAAATACTCGCGCTCACTATTACTAGTGATTAAATGGTTCATGATAAGGGATATTGGATTTAGCAAGGATGGTACTTAGTAATAATAAAACAATCAGGTAACATACAATTTCAAAGCATTGTGTTCGGTTTAAAATAGCATGTATTCCCCCCAAGGGTTTGTAAAACAATTAAGTAATGGAAAGTGGGGCTATGAACTCACCGTGAGTTGGATGATGTATAATGAGAATGATGGATATGCCGTGAGAACTTCTACGAGCAACCTAGAATAATTGTTGCAACTTAGGTTTGTAATAATGTCTAAGAAAACAAAGAATTGCCTATATATGTCTTGCGTATTGTTCATGATGTAGTACTTAGTATATAGTGTAAGTCGTTGTATAAAAATGGTTTATGAAACATGTTAGTTTGTATATCGCTTACTACCGTTCGGGCCAACATAATTCAGAGGCCATGTAGTAAACGTTCGAGGAGCTAGGACACTTTAATTCGTAAATCCAACAACTCGTCGATCCGTTTACCCAAATGAAACCCCTCACATGAAGCTCCCTAGTGTTGTAGTATTTGATAAAAATATATAAGTTTTTGATCCGAAAAGTTACATGTCCAAATAATTGAATAAACTTAGGAAAGTTTACTTTTAAATGAAGATTGTTATTACAATGAGTTTCTTGAGTCTAGTATGAATATTACTTGTAAAGTCTCATGGTTGTTTTGATGGAGTAGATCCAAATTGGATGTTTATGTTGCCATTAACTCTTTAGTTCATGTTTTCGTCTTGGTAAGTTTATATTGTCTTTAGCCGTGGCTTTGCCGTGACTTTGGTTATTGTTACCATTGTCTTGAGACTCATCCTTGGCCTTAGCCATGGTTTTGGTCTTGGCTTTAAGGTCATTAGACCTCTTGGTTTTACTTAGCCATTGCAATACATGGTCATTTGGTATTAAAAATGGGCTGTTAAGAATTTGAAGAAAAACATCACTCGTTAAGCGTTTTTAGGGTTCGAGCTTCTTTGTTCCTGAACGAAAACATCGTTCCGGACAACTTTCCTGTTTTAACTTTTTGATGAAACGGACTAGAAGGGCCTCGAAAAAATACGGATTTCAAACAGAATGCTATTAGGCAGTTTCGGGTCTTTAGGTTTGCTAACTTCTTTTGGCCGTATCTTTTGACTCGTGTACTCGTTTTAGGTGATTCCAATTGCTATGTTTTCCATGTTAAGTCCTCTACCACAGTATGTGATTGTCCAATATCATGTTTATACTATTTTGGTCGAATTTCACAATATATGTCACTAGTTTTCTTGTTTATGTCTATATAGCTACATATGGTTTCCATAACTTGTTTTAAGAGTTTTTATACATCATGAACATAACACAAAGACCATATATAGTATGAATGAAATATGATAAGCATGAAAATGATATCGAGCAAGAAAGTGTATTAGGTTTCTTACAACTTTAGGCTTTCTAAAGAAAGGAAGGTAACAAGGATTAGGACTTTGATTGAGCGATCTCTCCACACTTCTAGCAATCCTTCTACACCTTTGTATTCTTGAAGGACTTTGTATTGAGATCTTAGGTGACTTTAATGGATTTAAATTCAAGAAGAATCACCAAAGATTGCAAGGATTTGGATGTAGTTTACTTATAGCTTGAATTCTTGAGATAATACTTGAAGTATAAGATCAAATGAAGAGAGTTTGTGTTGTTTATGGTGTTGAACGACCAAATGAGGAGGGTATGGGGTTTTATAAGTCCTAGAGGAGGTTAGTTCATAAGATTACATGGCTTAGAATGGAACACATGACCACTACATGTATGTTTTTAGGCCTTAAGTCTTTTTAAGGCTTAAAATGATACACATGAGTGATCTAATAGTTCCATGGTTCTCACTAAGCCACCAAGATCATGGTGAATCACCTCTTGGTCGTTCCATATGAGAGGGAAGTGACTAGATGGATAAACTTGGTATTATCTAGTTTATAGAGTGAGTTTTGGTCCCGTTAATCGCTAACCGTAAGTTGTTAAGTCACGAAAAGTAAAACCGGGTATCGTAAAAATATGATACTTGTGAAAATGATTAAACTAATAAATATACTCATTATTATCTGATGAGGCGAAAAATGATCCGTTTTTAGGGGGTCATTTAAGCCCGAATCCGAATTTATTTGATCCAATATTGCCCTAAATCGTTCCTTTTGTGATTTTAGGTACTTTGGGAGAGAAATCTGGAAAAGGAAGCAATTCGGACGTTTTTGGAGCATAAAAGTGAAGAAAACGCCAAAGTCTTAATTTTCCATGCTGGGAACAGTAGGTGACGGCGTCAAGAGCAAAACCTTGACGGCGTCAAGAGCAAATTTCATGAATTTCCATGACGACCCAGAACAGATTTGACGGCGTCACGTTGGAAGGGCGTCAAGAGTAAAAGAGTCATGACGGCCTGGAAGTGTATAAGTCTTGACGGCGTCAGAAGTAGATCTAGGCAGTCCGAGAAGAGTTTTGGCGGCGAGGTGACGGCGTCACAAGTTTATTCTTGACGCCGTCAAACCTATTTTTCTATATATAGTTTTCTAATTTTCACACATTAAAAAGAGAAGTTTTGGAGAAACCCTAAGTACGATTTTGGTGCAACTTTTACAGGTTTTTCAAGGGTTCCAAACCCTTGATACCTTGCATTGTAATTGAGATAAGTGTTCCTTTAATTCAATCAATATGTCTATGTGTTGGTTGTCTATATCTTGTTCTTGTCTCAATTCCATTATGCTAGGCTAGATCTATCTTGTGTTTACTTAGATCTAATGAAATCTAGATGTTAATTATGTGTTGATTACTTGTTTATCTTTGTCTTGGATGAGTGATTTATATGTTAGGCTTAAGAAAACTGGCAGATCTCCACTTGGTAACATGCTTGAACGTCTTAAGAAACATGAACCGAGGCGCACTAGGTCTTTATTGGTTGTATTTAATGCATGAGCCACTGTTTACAATCCCTATAGTTGTACTGGGCATGGTGTAGGAGGAGATAAGAGCTCATAGAATTGGGGAGTTATGTGTGCCACCCCATGAATGGTATTAAGGAATACGATCCGTCATCCATGCAATTATAACAAGTAATTAACGTGTAAAAGATGTCTAGGGAGTAGTGAAATCTAAGTAAACACATTTTCTCCAATTACTGCTCACAACCTTAGTTTAATTGGCTTATTTTCATTTTTAGTATTTTATTTTGATTGCATCTTAGTATTGGGTTAGTTGAATAGCAACTAATTCCGCCCAAATCCTTCAAACCCGAGATTTTAATTGCTTTCATAAAAATATAAAAATACAAAAAGAATCATCCCTCACCCTTAGAACTAGTATTTAGGCTTTCTAATCCTAGCAACACTATTCCTAAGCTGAACGATCAATCCCCCGGTACTTGTCACTATACTATACTACAATGATCAGGTACACTGCCTGGTGGGGGTTGTAAGCTTCTCGAGATCTCTCGAGAGGTAAAGCCTGTTGCGATTCCCACGCATCAAGTTTTTGGCGCCGCAGCCCGGGGAATAGTTATTGTCTAGGTTAGAATTTCTTTTTATTAGGTCTACTTGCTAGATTCCTTTCTAGTAATATTTTATTTTTATTTTTAGGTTTCTTTAGTCTATCTATTTCTTTGTGCCTTTGTTCGTAACTCTTCACCACCTGCCATCATGGCAAATGACGAATCCCTTAACCTTAGGATCACTAGGAGTCGTAGTTCCACTCGAAACCTTGTCTTGCCTTATGCGGAACCCGAAAGAGAAATGCATAGATTGAGACAATATCACTCAACTTCTGAACCATCTAGCGTTGCCATCGATTTTGATGCACCTCTTTCTGAAGAAAATTCAGAAAATCATGTCACAACCCCTAGCTCCCAACCCAACGACGAGATGAGTACTCCCGCAACCCCCATTCCTAAGCGCCTTAAGGACTACTCCTCCCTAACCTCTCGTGGCTTCTCAAACGCCATTGTCTACCCAAACGAACACACCAATGAGGTCTTGCATGCAAACGATGTTTGGCTTGTCAAAAATGTGTGTAAGTTTCGCGGAACAGATGAGGAAGACCCAATCCAACACATCAAGGACTTCCTGAAAATAGTAGACACCCTCCATACGGATGGGGCTACTAGAGACACATCCCGATTGCGATTCTTTCCTTTCACCTTATATGAAAAAGCCCAAGAATGGTATGACAAAATCCCTTCTGAATCTATCTTCACATGGGAGCAACTCATATCCAAGTTCTATGAGAAGTTCTTTCCACCTGGAAAAACCTCAGCACTTAGAGATAGGATCCTCCGTTTTCGGAAGGGGAAGGACGAACCCTTCCATAAATCGTGGACTAGATTCAAAGATTTAATAAGACAAGTTCCCCATCATGGCATTGAGCTTTGGCTCTTGGTCCAAATCTTCTACAAAAATATCTCCTCTAATGACCGAAACGGAATTAACCAATCTAGGAAAGGAAGATTGGCCAATCTTAGTGCCGAGGAAGGATGGGATTGGATTGAAGAATATGCTCAAGACCAGGATGACACTTGGGATGAACCTGAGTCGACTGTCAGCATTTCTGAGATCACCTCGGATCGGTTGAGCAAAATTCACAAAAGAGTGGAATACCTAGCTGGATCGCAATTACCTAAATAGCTGTCGAATCCTTACTTGATCTGCGATTACTGTGGAGGCCAGCATGAGGTAGAAGAATGCGGAGGAGCAGCCACAACTGAACATGCGTGCTTGTCAGGAGGGGACATTTATGTTGATCCCTCCCTTTTGCCTTTTTACCAAAATGACGATTACACCATTTGGGGAAATCTGGTAAAGAGAAGAGAAGGGGAGGAAGGCCCTGAATTCAAAATCAGGAGCACTTTTGAAGATGACCTTGGTTACTTCACTCAAGAAAAAGGCTTGCAAATGAAAGGTCTTAATGAGCTTTTCGACGAGCAGTAGGAGGATATTGGAGAATTTTTCAACAAGCTTAACTCAGCCCTTGATAATCTTGAAACGCCATCAGTAAGCAAAAAAGACCCCATGCTCGCGATAACCACTCGAGCTGGAACAACAACCAAGGACCCTCCTTACCCAAACTCGTCCCCCATCACCCCCGATCCAAACAAACCTGGGGAGGAGGAGGAGGATGTCGACGGTAACACCCCCGACCAACCGCCCTTGACGACTCCTTCCCCATCAACCCTGCCTAACCAACCTGTGAGAATCCCATTTCCGTTCCGATTAAGGAACCAGAAAACTGAGAATGATAACAAGAGATTCCTGTCTTACCTAAAAGACTCGGTTGTCACCATACCTCTCCTTGATGCTTTCTATCACATGCCAAAGTATAGCACATACTTTAAAAAACTACTTGCTAACCAGAAGAAACTCGAGGGTCTTGTGACCCTGGGGGAGGAATGCTCAGTGGTGACCCACCGAGGGCTACCAAAAAAGGTAGACGATCCGGGCAGCTTCACCCTGCCTTGCTCCATAGGACCTCTATCAATCAAGAATGCTCTTGCCGATTTGGGAGCAAGTATCAATCTCATGCCTCACTCTATGTTCCGTAAACTAGGATATTCTGGATTGAAGTCTACCCGTATGAACATCCAACTAGCCGATAGATCGGTCAAGTACCCCGTAGGGATATGCGAAAATGTGCTAGTAAAAGTTGGGAAATTCAAATTCCCGGTCGACTTCGTAATCCTGGATATGGAGGAGGATGACTTGGTACCTATCATCTTAGGTAGACCATTTCTTGCTACCGCTCGTGCAGTCATCGATGTCTACGATGGCAAATTAACCTTACAAGTGGGAGACGATAGCACAACCTTCGACATTAAGGATTCCATGGACCTCTCCCTTGAAGCAGCCAACCGGTTCTACTTTATCGGGGAAGTAGATGAACTCACAGATGTCATTGATAGTTGCGTCGATGAACAGATCGATGAAGGCTGGCTACGGGACGAGAGTTTTCTGCCTTTGCTAGAGGTAGAAAAGATGGAGGATGTTAGTGCAGTCTCCTTCTACCCCAGACAAGAGGCAACGGAGCATCTCGAGCTCCGAAAGCCCGAAAACAAGCTCAAACCTTCTATTATCGAACCTCCTAACGTTGATCTTAAAGAGCTTCCTAACCATTTGGAGTATGCCTTCCTTCAGGGGGAGGACCAACTCCCGGTAATCATTAACTCTTCCTTGGAACATGAACAAAAAATTAAACTCTTAGAGGTCCTAAATAAATACAAGGGGGTACTCGCATGGAGTGTGGCCGACATTAAGGGGATTGACTCAACTTTTTGCACACATAAGATTCTCATGGAGGAAGATTATAAACCTACCGTGCAACCCCAGAGGCGCGTGAACCCTAACATTAAGGAAGTAGTAAAGAAAGAAGTTATCAAACTTTTGGATGCAGGACTGATTTACCTGATTTCGGATAGCCCATGGGTTAGTCCTGTGCAGGTTGTACCTAAGAAAGGTGGAATGACTGTAATTAAGAATGACAAGGGTGAGATGGTGCCCCAGAGAACAGTCACTGGATGGCGGGTATGCATCGACTATCGAAAGCTCAATGATGCCACAAGGAAAGATCACTTTCCCTTACCATTCATTGATCAGATGTTAGAGAGACTATCTGGACACGAATACTATTGCTTCTTGGATGGTTTCTCTGGATATTTTCAGATTCCCACAGCACCTGAGGACCAAGAAAAGACCACGTTTACCTACCCTTATGGAACATTTGCCTACAAAAGGATGCCTTTTGGGCTATGTAATGCCCCCGCCACTTTCCAGCGGTGCATGACCGCAATCTTTCACGAACTCATGGAAGACAGCATGGAAGTGTTCATGGATGACTTTTCGGTCTTCGGGAACTCCTTCGACCGCTGTCTGGCTAATCTAGAAAAGATGCTTAAACGGTGTGAGGAAACCAACTTGGTGCTAAACTGGGAGAAATGTCATTTTATGGTGAAGGAAGGGATTGTGTTAGGACATAAGATCTTAGGGAATGGAATTTAGGTGGATCAAGCTAAAGTTGAAGCTATATCTAAGTTACCATACCCCACAACTGTTAAAGCAATACGCAGTTTCTTGGGGCATGCCGGGTTTTATCGAAGGTTCATCAAAGACTTCTCAAAAATCGCTCGGCCAATGACCCAACTACCTGTGAAGGATGCTCCGTTCGATTTTTCCCAAGAATGCAAGGATGCATTCGATCTTTTGAAAAAGGAACTCACACAAGCTCCCATCATGATCACACCCAACTGGGAGTTACCATTTGAAATCATGTGCGACGCTAGCGACTTCACTGTCGGGGCTGTATTGGGCCAACGGCGTGATAAGCTTTTTCAACCCATCTACTATGAGAGAAAAACCATGAATCCCGCTCAAGAGAATTACTCCACCACTGAGAAATAATTATTAGCCGTGGTGTTCGCGTTCGATAAATTCCGACAATATCTTGTCCTCTCAAAAACAGTCGTCTTCACTGACCACTCGGCTCTTCGATATCTTTTTGCGAAGCAGGATGCTAAGCCACGACTCATTCGGTGGATCCTGTAGCTACAGGAATTCGATGTTGAGATTCGTGATAAGAGAGGGGCAGAAAATCTGGCCGCAGATCACCTATCTCGTCTCGAAAACCCCTTTGATGAGCACGATAGAAGTGAGATTAGGGATTCATTTCCTGACGAACAACTCATGTTAATGAGTAACTCGGAGCCATGGTACGCCGATTTTGCTAATTACCTCGCAAGCAGAGTCGCTCCTGAACACCTGACTAAGTACGAAAGGAAGAGGTTCTTCTCTCAACTAAAGTACTACTTTTGGGATGAACCCTTCTTATTCCGAAGGTGTCCTGACCAAATTATAAGGCGTTGTGTTTCGGAAAATGAGGCGGTGAAGATTATGAGGGAATGTCACTCTGGTCCCTCTGGGGGGCATCATGGGATAAACGTTACCGCCCGAAAGATTCTCGATGCGGGATTCTATTGGCCCACAATTTTCTGTGATGTGAAAGAAATGGTGCAGGCGTGCGATGCATGTCAACGTGCCGGAAATATATCGCATAGGGATGAAGCACCTCAGAACTTTATACAAGTTTGTGAGGTCTTCGATGTTTGGGGGATTGACTTCATGGGACCCTTTCCATCTTCAGGGGGAACGAGTACATATTAGTCGCTATTGACTATGTTTCAAAATGGGTTGAGGCACAAGCCCTTAGGACCAATGACGCCAGAGTAGTTATTCATTTCCTGAAGAAGCTTTTCGCGAGATTCGGGATTCCTAAAGCTCTCATCACTGATAGGGGAACTCATTTTTGCAATGCACAAATGGAAAAGGTCATGAAGAGGTATGGAGTACCCCATCGGTTCTCCACCACCTATCATCCACAAACCAATGGCCAAGTCGAAAACACCAATAGGGCTATTAAAAGAATACTTGAAAAAACGGTTAGTCAAAACAGAAAGGACTGGTCATTTAAACTCGACGAAGCCTTATGGGCATTCCGAACCGCCTACAAAACACCTATTGGAACGACCCCGTTTCGTATGGTGTATGGTAAAGCATGTCATTTACCAGTGGAATTGGAGCATAAGGCTTATTGGGCGCTTAAGACATGCAACCTAGATTACACGATTGCTGGAAATAATAGGTTCTTGCAATTACACGAGCTTGATGAGCTTAGGCTAGAAGCTTACGAATCCTCCATCACATATAAAGAGAGAGCTAAAAGGTGGCATGACCAGAGAATTAAGAAACCCAAAGAATTTTCAGAGGGAGACAAGGTCCTATTATACAATTCTCGATTGAGATTATTTCCGGGAAAACTTAAGTCTAGATGGTATGGACCGTTCACGGTAAAGAATTCCTCTAAAATTGGAGCCGTGGTGTTATTAGACGATGAAGGTAGGGAATTTACTGTTAACATACAACGTGTAAAACACTACCAAGAGAATAGCAATGAAATGATTAGCGAGGAGGATGTGACGTTTGATGATGAAATCACGTAGTAACCCATGACATTGAGTCTAGCTACAAGACTCGTAAATAAAGAAAAGCGCTTCTTGGGAGGCAACCCATGTTTTGTGTGAAAAAGAGAAAAAAACATACGGACTACCATCCCTTTTTATTCTATGTTCATTTTATGTTTTTGTTATTTTTCATTTATTAGCTTAAGTCGAGTCTAGTCTTGGCTTAGCAACGCCATATTGTACATGTAATTAACTAAGATTGTTAACTCGCCACCAGTAAAACTTCCTTTATCCAACAAAACCGTGTATTTCATATCCCTATACATAACGTTACAACCCTTTTAAAGACCTCTTTGATAGTTTATCCTAGGTGCTTACGCCATGTGGTGGAGGTTTGATCCTTTCCCAAGCCTATGGTAATCTATTTTGCTATGACAGGTAGTGAGAGATATCTTCCGTTTCCATATTGTAATTTACACTTTATTACACCCGAGAGATGTGAGTATCTAAACACTATTTGTGAGGTGCTAGTGTATGACCTCCGTGCTTGTCTATTGGTCTTTAGTGGAACGATTATTTGTTGTAATTACTTTTATGTTACTGTTAAATGACCCCTAACTTGTCTTTTGAGTAGAATAAAAGCGCATTTGCTTGAGGACAAGCAAATCTCAAGTGTAAGGGTATATGATGAGGCGAAAAATGATCCGTTTTTAGTGGGTCATTTAAGCCCGAATCCGAATTTATTTGATCAAATATTGCCCTAAATCGTTCCTTTTGTGATTTTAGGTACTTTGGGAGAGAAATCTGGAAAAGGAAGCAATTCGGACGTTTTTGGAGCATAAAAGTGAAGAAAACGCCAAAGTCTTAATTTTCCATGCTGGGAACAGTAGGTGACGGCGTCAAGAGCAAAACCTTGAAGGCATCAAGAGCAAATTTCATGAATTTCCATGACGACCCAGAACAGATTTGACGGCGTCACGTTGGAAGGGCGTCAAGAGTAAAAGAGTCATGACGGCCTGGAAGTGTATAAGTCTTGACGGCGTCAGAAGTAGATCTACGCAGTCCGAGAAGAGTTTTGGCGGCGAGGTGACGGCGTCACAAGTTTATTCTTGATGCTGTCAAACCTATTTTTCTATATATAGTTTTCTAATTTTCACACATTAAAAAGAGAAGTTTTGGAGAAACCCTAAGTACGATTTTGGTGCAACTTTTATAGGTTTTTCAAGGGTTCCAAACCCTTGATACCTTGCATTGTAATTGAGATAAGTGTTCCTTTAATTCAATCAATATGTCTATGTGTTGGTTGTCTATATCTTGTTCTTGTCTCAATTCCATTATGCTAGGCTAGATCTATCTTGTGTTTGCTTAGATCTAATGAAACCTAGACATTAATTATGTGTTGATTATTTGTTTATCTTTGTCTTGGATGAGTGATTTATATGTTAGGCTTAAGAAAACTGGCAGATCTTCACTTGGTAACATGCTTGAACGTCTTAAGAAACATGAACCGAGGCGCACTAGGTCTTTATTGGTTGTATTTAATGCATGAGTCACTGTTTACAATCCCTATAGTTGTGCTGGGCATGGTGTAGGAGGAGATAAGAGTTCATAGAATTGGGGAGTTATGTGTGCCACCCCATGAATGGTATTAAGGAATACGATCTGTCATCCATGCAATTATAACAAGTAATTAACGTGTAAAAGATGTCTAGGGAGTAGTGAAATCTAAGTAAACACATTTACTCCAATTACTGCTCACAACCTTAGTTTAATTAGCTTATTTTCATTTTTAGTATTTTATTTTGATTGCATCTTAGTATTGGGTTAGTTGAATAGCAACTAATTCCGCCCAAATCCTTCAAACCCGAGATTTTAATTGCTTTCATAAAAATATAAAAATACAAAAAGAATCATCCCTCACCCTTAGAACTAGTATTTAGGCTTTCTAATCCTAGCGACACTATTCCTAAGCTGAACGATCAATCCCCCGGTACTTGTCACTATACTATACTACAACGATCAGGTACACTGCCTGGTGGGGGTTGTAAGTTTCTCGAGATCCCTGATTGATGCTAAACCACCTAACTTATATTGACCAAGGAATGGTCAACAAAGTCAAATAGCCTAGATCAATGCTCCGCGGAAGTATAAGGATTCCCCAGGTCGTTATGTCCCGACGAGGTGTGATGGTTATGAAACGGTTCTGTGATCGGGTGAATTTGGATGAGAAAGGGGTTTGTGTGTGATTAAGCTAAGGAATCTACAATGAAATAGCTTAAATAAGCTATATGATGATTACATGAAAGTTAGAAAAACCAGAAACGTTTAAAACCTAAAACGTGTACGTTCACGTTTAAATAAAACGTAAACGTACAAAATTAAAAGTGAAAACGGAAATCTAAAAACACCCAGGGGGTGAAAATGACTTTTTTACAAACTAAAATATAAAATAAAATTTATAGAAAAAGAAAATAAATTTTAACCCTAATTAATTATTTAATATTAATTAATTACTAATTATTACTAATTATTAATAATTTAAAATACTTAAATAGAATATAATATTAGTTAAATACTAAAAAGGTGAAAATAAAATTTCTAAAATTATAAAATAACTAAAAACTAATTTTAAAAATAAAAATAATTATTTTTGTCTTTTTGTGGTTTTTCTATTAATTAATTACTAATTAATTACTAATTACCTAATTAAACTATTTTAAATTAAGAAAAATACTAAATGAACAGTAAAAATTCTAATAAAATTTCTAAAATTATTTTACAACTTATAAAAGCTAGAAAAAATATAAAAACTAGGTATTACTTAATAAAAACTAATTATGCTATTTTAAACTAATTATTAATTAATAGGTAATTAATAAAAATATAAAAATGACAAGTACTTAATAAAAATTTAAAAATGAAAATTAAAATTAAATTACATTAAATAGAAACTATCACTTAATATTAAATTTGTTTTTCTTGATTTTTCTTTTACAAACCTATTTAATACTTAAAAACAAACACTTTTTGTAAAAACAAACTTTTTGGAAATAAAAAATAAGCTGATTATGAAAGAAAAAGCCACATAGTTGACTTTGTTTGACCAAGGTGAGAAATAAGCTAAAATGGCATTAGGTGGGACCCACAATGGATGATTCAGACTCAAATGAGTTATATGAACTAGATTAAGCCAGAATAAGCACAAGAGGATCACAAAATAAGCAAATAAGCCACAAAATAAGTACTTAGAACTTGTTGGCTGCACAGAAATGGGACAAAAAAGATGGGTTGATTCAGGTGGGTCCCAGTGGTTCCCAAGTCAAACCAATGGTCAATCTTTCAAGCCTGGTAGGAGGTGAGTTCAAAGAAACCAATATGGGGCCATGGAACCCACTGGGTTGGTCAGAAAACCACCACCAAGTGGTGGTGGTGGTGGTGGTGATGCTGCTGTGAACAGGGCAATACTCAGCCCTGCAGCTGGGTTTGGGGCAAAGTGGGGCCCACTAGAAAAATGCTAAAAATGAAAGAAACATGGGACTTTGGAGTTGAGGTGGGGGACAACAAGACCTGAAAGTTTCAAGGTCTAAAACTCATCTGAAAATTCTACAAAATTCATGCACTTTTGGAAAAAAACTGAAATGATCAAACTTTGACTTTTGATAAAAATTAGTAAATTGACTTTTATGAACTTGAGATTAATCCTATGAACTTATGAAGTTATATTAAGCTATTACAAAGCTAACCTAAGCTAAATTTATCCATTATAAGCGAAAGGGGGGGTTTGAGGTCTCACAGCTCCAACAGTGGACTGTGAGGTACCTTGGAATGGAATTTTGACTATAAAATGTAAAAGCCCTGTTCTTAATGACCTAAATATGCTACATTGACCTAAACGAAGATGTAACAAACAAGGTTAATAGCAAACATGAGCTAGAGTACCCTAAAACCTACTGAACCAAACACCCCATTAACATGGTCTGTTGGAATTTTAATGATGCAAATGAGCATTTAAAACCATGAACTGAATTTAACATATCTTCTAACTTGGTTAAGCATGAATGAACTGAAATGAGTTACCAAATGGCCTATGCTACAGTAAATTACAAGAATTTTAGGAGAAGGCTTACAGTGAGCTCATGTGGGATGCAAACCAAAAACCAATGAACAACCAATCCTACAATCTTCCTTTAGTTTCCAAAACCTTGCAATTCCACCATACAACCTGCTCAAAACCAGTCTCACCTTGAATCCCACTTTCTTTTATTTTCTTATTTATTTTATTCTAAGTTTTTTTTTTTTTATATATTTTTTTAATTCTTGATGCTACAACTGAATTGAGTGCTCAGGCACTTGAGAAAGCTTAAGAATAAGCTAAATGAACTAAGACAAATTAGAAACAACAACTGTTAATCCTTACACAAGAAATTTAGATTTAACTTGAAAAATACAATTTGGAATTTAGCTATGGAGAACTTGGATTTAATAACTGAGATAAGTTTACAATATAGTAAAGATGATTAATACATAATGTTTGAGCTAAGAAATTACAATAAAACTAAGATTCAAACTAAATTGTAGCCTAAACTAGACTATACTACACTACTACTACACTCCTTGTTTTCTTCTTGCTTTTCTTCATTTATATAATCCTTGGAGGGTTACTTGGACTTTCCCACACCTTTTCTTGGCCGTTGGATGGATTGAAATAATCTGAGCCGTTTAATTTTTTTATTGGCGGGAAAAGAATTTTTGGCAGTTGGTGATTGCTTGTGAGGTTTATGAGGAATTAAATGGAGTTTGGAATTTAGCATTTGGATGGGGAACAAAATATGGGGTGAGTGAGGTGGAGGAGAGGGCATGGCAGGGTTAGCAGGTGCAAGTGGTGGTGGTATTTGTGGGAGGTTAGGGATGGTCAAATCTTGGTTTGACCGGGTTTAAAAAACGGGGGTTAATAATCTTTTGGAGTGGGCCGGTTCATGGTGGGCTGAGGGTAAAGGATGGATCGGGTATTGGATTTGGTTGTTGGGTGGGTTTGTTTGGATTTGTATTTATCAAAAGGGTCCATTTGGTTTTAACTTAAAAATACTACAAGGACCAACTTTGTAATAAATGAAAAGTGAGGGCTGATTTTTGCCAAATGTCCAAAGTTGCTACAAGGGCCAAAATTGACAACACTTTAATATTACAAGGACAAAAATATTATTTTTCCAAAATAATACACCCGGGGACCAATTGTGTCATTTTTCAAAAGTCCAGGGACCAAACATGAAATTTCCTCAAAGTTTTCATCCAGGGATTAAAAGTGACAAATGTGAATTCCCAAGGATCAAAATTGATTTTTTCATCCAAAAATTCCCACCAGGGACTGAATCTGCCAAAATCTGTAACTCTAGGGACTGAATTGTAATTTTCCAAAACTTTTATGATTTTTCACCAAAGGACTAAATATGACAACTTATGATTTCAAAAGGACCTTTGGTGATAAATTTCCATATTTTGAATGACCAGGGACTAATTTTGTAATTTTATGAAAGTTGGGGGACTGAAACTGCCAATTTTGCAAACTTTGTGCGTTTTTCATTTGTTTTTGCTCATTTTGCATCTAAAACATATAAAACACAATTTTGAAATATTTTTGGTATTTTGATGCATTTCTGAGTGTTTTTGTATGTTTTGCAGTTCAGATTATACAAAAAATGATGAGTGTTTGAGCACTCATCAATCCCCCACACTAAACTATTGCTAGTCCCTAGCAATACTGTTTTGAAAACTTGATGGATTTTAAACTCTTTACCAAAAGCCATCACTTCTGGAGTAGCCAGGTGTAAGAACTGTGGCACACCTGATAACCGTGTGATTTTGAGCAAACCACCAGTTGTCAACGGATTTGATTAGTCTTTACCAGAAGCCGTTTGCTTCTGGACTAGCCAGCTCTTGATGGAATAGTCAACATCTTGGTGAGCTGATTACCAATTATGGATTTTCCACGGCCTTTACCACAAGCCATAATCTTGCGGGCTAGCCAACTCATTTGTTTTTTGGGGAGTTGAGGAACCATACAATTTTGGGCAAATTGCAAGCCATAAACGGATTTGAGATGTCTTTACCAAGAGCCATTTGCTCCTGGACTAGCCAATCCTTTTTGTCGCTTAGACAAGGCGGACAGATTACGACAAAAATTTTGAAGCACTAGTGAAATTTTTTTTAAAAATTTTTGAAATTTTGGCTAAAACGGGGGTATTATATAGTAAAATGTGATAAAATTCGCTAGAATAGCGAAATACCCCCTCCCCCACACTTAGCATGAATATTGTCCTCAATATTCAAAATCCCGGCTATTATGCCGACATTTTAAACGTAAAAGGGCAACATTACAAGCTAAGCGTGGAAAACACCATTTTGTATTTTCACTTTTGAAATCATAGCATGGGGGACTCCCCCACACTTAGGGTGAAAACCCTATAAGCATGCTACTATTTTTGTTTACCGAGTCGCTAGCTTGACTCGACCCCTAATTCATTTGTCATTGGGGAAGCATGATGTGGAAGAAACAATCTCAATCGGACTTTCATTCAAGATGTTTGGACAAACATTTGAAGCACGTGAAAGTTCCACATCGATGAGATAAATATCCGGCTCAAGATAATGATACATGAAAATGCCGGGATCAAATATAGTGTCTTCATTCCCGAAGGAGTGAAGAAGAGGAGAAATCACCTGGTAGGTGAAGGAAAGAAGAGAGATCTGAATAGCAATTAAGACAAGAACTTCCTCCTCAAGAAATGCATATTCAAGTGGAGGAGGCAAGTCCTTAAGCTTGATCTCAGGAAATTTATCAGTTTCCTCAACTGATTTGATTTCCTCATTATGAAGTTGTTTGGGTGGGAGAGGGGGGAATGGATCTTCGTTTAACAAACTTTCTAGAAAAAGAATGTCCCCCTCAGGATCAAGATAATTATCATCAACTTCATATGAAATTGAACTATCTTCAGTAAGAAAAGCCTCGAATTCGTCCAGATCATTTTCACTTTCCGGAGGAAGTGGATTGATCTGAGTAAGTTCAATCAAAGGATCACGAGTAAGTAAGAATTTTAACTCTCTCAAATCCGCTTCAAAGTCAAAGACTTCATCTTCATCCCTTGGTGGGATGGGATCCACATGAGAGAGTTCATCAGCGAACTCTTCAAGAAGAAAGTCAACATCAGAGTGGAGAAGTGATGCATCAATAAATTCAATGTCTCCATAAGATAAACAATCATCACTGGAATCAGAGACAGTCTCAATTTGATCATTTGGATTATTAGGGGTGGAAAGAATATCACACACTTGATAAAAAGTCCCCTGTGATTCTCCTGGGATTGGGACAAGGATCTCAACACTAGACTTTATTAATTCGTCTGATTCCTTATTAGGAACAGTGCTAAGATGCTCATCCCCCATGTTCAGAGAGTGAGTGTGAACTTCGGGTGTGATACCAACAGACTGAGGGAGATGAGAGGATCTAGCATTCATGGAATTTTCAAGTTCCATTTGTTCAACGGCTAGTAATTTCCCCGTCTCATTATTTTCTCCCTGATTTTCCGTGGGAGGAATCACAAATGATGAATCAGACGAACCCTTATAAAATTGAAGGATATCAAGGGTGTCTTCATTATCACTATCATTATCGCAGTCTAGAAGAGCAGCTTGACGAAATTTAGCACGAGTTATAGCTGCTTGTTCTAAGACAAGTAATTCTTCCCTACTCAATTCGTTTTTAGCCTCTCGTTCTTCAGCAAGTAATTCTGCCATAGATTTCTCACGAGAGTCTCGAAACGGTGTAGTAACCAACTCCTCCTTCAGTTCTTTTAAAATATCAAGAGCCTTTAGTAAAAGGTCTTGCTCGGTTTCTTGAGGAGTTGTGTGAATCATATCGTACTATGGAGGTGGGTCTGAAAACGAAGAGTCGTAATTGTTACAAGGAAATGGATTCCTTGTTTGACAATCCGAGCTAGAGTGTGGACCTCCACAATAATCACAACAGTAAAACTGATGTGGCTGTGGGTGATAAGTGCTAGAGTTATAATCGTTACCAGGAAACTGCTCATAGACAAGCGTGTTTCCTGATTGACAATCAGAACTGTAATGTGAACCACCACAGTACTCACAACAGTAAAACTGTTGAGTCTCATGGTGTGGTAACTGATGGAATGAATCAGTCGTGCCATGGTAGGAATAGGGATTCTGGTTATAGACAGACCCGTTTCCCGACTCTACCATGCCACAGCTGGGGCAATTGCCACCATTATGAGGATTACCACACCAATGGCAAACCAGAAAGTGTGGATGAGACATAGAAAGAATCAAAAGGTTTAGGAGGGGTAGGGATGAAGAATCAAAGATGTGAGAGGGTAAAGGTGAATATTTTTGGGTTTTTGGATAGACATTTTGTACAAATGATAAAGAAAATGTTTTTGTGTTTTTTGTGTTCATTGAAAACTAATTTTACAAAGTTTTCGGGAACGGTTTTGTTTTGAAAATGGGAAAATATGAACAAAGGATGGATAAATGTACAATGGAACGAATTCCAAAGACACTAATCAGAAAAACCGTTTAGATACGCACACAACCTCCCCGGCAGCGGCGCCAAATTTTGATTGATGCTAAACCACCTAACTTATATTGACCAAGGAATGGTCAACAAAGTCAAATAGCCTAGATCAATGCTCTGCAGAAGTATAAGGATTCCCCGGGTCGTTATGTCCCGACGAGGTGTGATGGTTATGAAACGGTTCTGTGATCGGGTGAATTTGGATGAGAAAGGGGTTTGTGTGTGATTAAGCTAAGGAATCTACAAAGAAATAGCTTAAATAAGCTATATGATGATTACGTGAAAGTTAGAAAAACCATAAACGTTTAAAACCAAAAACGTGTACGTTCACGTTTAAATAAAACGTAAACGTACAAAATTAAAAGTGAAAACGGAAATCTGAAAACACCCAGGGGGTGAAAATGACTTTTTTACAAACTAAAATATAAAAGAAAATTTATAGAAAAAGAAAATAAATTTTAACCCTAATTAATTATTTAATATTAATTAATTACTAATTATTACTAATTATTAATAATTTAAAATACTTAAATAGAATATAATATTAGTTAAATACTAAAAAGGTGAAAATAAAATTTCTAAAATTATAAAATAACTAAAAACTAATTTTAAAAATAAAAATAATTATTTTTGTCTTTTTGTGGTTTTTCTATTAATTAATTACTAATTACCTAATTAAACTATTTTAAATTAAGAAAAATACTAAATGAACAGTAAAAATTCTAATAAAATTTCTAAAATTATTTTACAACTTATAAAAGCTAGAAAAAATATAAAAACTAGGTATTACTTAATAAAAACTAATTATGCTATTTTAAACTAATTATTAATTAATAATTAATAAAACTAAGATTAATTCTAATAAATACTTAATGACAAAATAAAAATCTGAGAAAATTAGTATAAATACTTTAATATAATAGGTAATTAATAAAAATATAAAAATGACAAGTACTTAATAAAAATTTAAAAATGAAAATTAAAATTAAATTACATTAAATAGAAACTATCACTTAATATTAAATTTGTTTTTCTTGATTTTTCTTTTACAAACCTATTTAATACTTAAAAACAAACACTTTTTGTAAAAACAAACTTTTTGGAAATAAAAAATAAGCTGATTATGAAAGAAAAAGCCACACAGTTGACTTTGTTTGACCAAGGTGAGAAATTAGCTAAAATGGCATTAGGTGGGACCCACAATGGATGATTCAGACTCAAATGAGTTATATGAACTAGATTAAGCCAGAATAAGCACAAGAGGATCACAAAATAAGCAAATAAGCCACAAAATAAGTACTTAGAACTTGTTGGCTGTACAGAAATGGGACAAAAAAGATGGGTTGATTCAGGTGGGTCCCAGTGGTTCCCAAGTCAAACCAATGGTCAATCTTACAAGCCTGGTAGGAGGTGAGTTCAAAGAAACCAATATGGGGCCATGGAACCGACTGGGTTGGTCAGAAAACCACCACCAAGTGGTGGTGGTGGTGGTGATGCTGCTGTGAACAGGGCAATACTCAGCCCTGCAGCTGGGTTTGGGGCAAAGTGGGGCCCACTAGAAAAATGCTAAAAATGAAAGAAACATGGGACTTTGGAGTTGAGGTGGGGGACAACAAGACCTGAAAGTTTCAAGGTCTAAAACTCATCTGAAAATTCTACAAAATTCATGCACTTTTGGAAAAAAACTGAAATGATCAAACTTTGACTTTTGATAAAAATTAGTAAATTGACTTTTATGAACTTGTGATTAATCCTATGAACTTATGAAGTTATATTAAGCTATTAAAAAGCTAACCTAAGCTAAATTTATCCATTATAAGCTAAAGGGGGGGTTTGAGGTCTCACAGCTCCAACAGTGGACTGTGAGGTACCTTGGAATGGAATTTTGACTATAAAATGTAAAAGCCCTGTTCTTAATGACCTAAATATGCTACATTGACCTAAACTAAGATGTAACAAACAAGGTGAATAGCAAACATGAGCTAGAGTACCCTAAAACCTACTGAACCAAACACCCCATTAACATGGTCTGTTGGAATTTTAATGATGCAAATGAGCATTTAAAACCATGAACTGAATTTAACATATATTCTAACTTGGTTAAGCATGAATGAACTGAAATGAGTTACCAAATGGCCTATGCTACAGTAAATTACAAGAATTTTAGGAGAAGGCTTACAGTGAGCTCATGTGGGATGCAAACAAAAAACCAATGAACAACCAATCCTACAATCTTCCTTTAGTTTCCAAAACCTTGCAATTCCACCATACAACCTGCTCAAAACCTGTCTCACCTTGAATCCCACTTTCTTTTATTTTCTTATTTATTTTATTCTAAGTTTTTTATATATATATTTTTTTTAATTCTTGAAGCTACAACTGAATTGAGTGCTCAGGCACTTGAGAAAGCTTAAGAATAAGCTAAATGAACTAAGACAAATTAGAAACAACAACTGTTAATCCTTACACAAGAAATTTAGATTTAACTTGAAAAATACAATTTGGAATTTAGCTATGGAGAACTTGGATTTAATAACTGAGATAAGTTTACAATATAGTAAAGATGATTAATACAGAATGTTTGAGCTAAGAAATTACAATAAAACTAAGATTCAAACTAAATTGTAGCCTAAACTAGACTATACTACACTACTACTACACTCCTTGTTTTCTTCTTGCTTTTCTTCACTTATATAATCCTTGGAGGGTTACTTGGACTTTCCCACACCTTTTCTTGGCCGTTGGATGGATTGAAATAATCTGAGCCGTTTAATTTTTTTATTGGCGGGAAAAGAATTTTTGGCAGTTGGTGATTGCTTGTGAGGTTTATGAGGAATTAAATGGAGTTTGGAATTTAGCATTTGGATGGGGAACAAAATATGGGGTGAGTGAGGTGGAGGAGAGGGCATGGCAGGGGTAGCAGGTGCAAGTGGTGGTGGTATTTGTGGGAGGTTAGGGATGGTCAAATCTTGGTTTGACCGGGTTTAAAAAATGGGGGTTAATAATTTTTTGGAGTGGGCCGGTTCATGGTGGGCTGAGGGTAAAGGATGGATCAGGTATTGGATTTGGTTGTTGGGTGGGTTTGTTTGGATTTGTATTTATCAAAAGGGTCCATTTGGTTTTAACTTAAAAATACTACAAGGACCAACTTTGTAATAAATGAAAAGTGAGGGCTGATTTTTGCCAAATGTCCAAAGTTGCTACAAGGGCCAAAATTGACAACACTTTAATATTACAAGGACAAAAATAATATTTTTCCAAAATAATACACCCGGGGACCAATTGTGTCATTTTTCAAAAGTCCAGGGACCAAACATGAAATTTCCTCAAAGTTTTCATCCAGGGATTAAAAGTGACAAATGTGAATTCACAAGGACCAAAATTGATTTTTTCATCCAAAAATTCCCACCAGGGACTGAATCTGCCAAAATCTGTAACTCTAGGGACTGAATTGTAATTTTCCAAAACTTATATGATTTTTCACCAAAGGACTAAATATGAAAACTTATGATTTCAAAAGGACCTTTGGTGATAAATTTCCATATTTTGAATGACCAGGGACTAATTTTGTAATTTTATGAAAGTTGGGGGACTGAAACTGCCAATTTTGCAAACTTTGTGCGTTTTTCATTTGTTTTTGCTCATTTTGCATCTAAAACATATAAAACACAATTTTGAAATATTTTTGGTATTTTGATGCATTTCTGAGTGTTTTTGTATGTTTTGCAGTCTCAGAAACGCGGTGCAGGTATAGGCTAAGGTTACGGATAAGCAAAAGTGCTTAAAACATAAATTTCTGTTTCTTACGGCCCAGGGTCTATTTGGTAACATTTTACTTAATTATCAAAATTTCTCAAATTAATCATGAGTGTACTAAACATTAATCTGATGCGGGGAAAATTGACGCGGTCGGTTTTGTTATGCGTAGGATTTTTAAACGACGTTTAAGCCAAACGTGTAGTTCCTTAATAACTTTCACGAAAATGATCTGATGAATGTCAAACTTTTTTCTTTTTTTCCATAGAAATGATTTATCACACGAGAATATGAAATAAAAATAAAATTTCAGAAAATAAATAGTGAAAGTGAATAGTAAAAATGAATAGTGAAATTTTCGGAAATAGAAATTAACCTGAAAATGCGAATTGTTACAGAACTAGCGTTTCCTTGTAAAGACTAATGAAGAATGAACCATGTTTTCCATAAATTGCAAGTTTAATGTTGTTTCCTGACAGCGGTTCGTAAAGTTTTACTTCACAATTATAGATCCCACACTGTTTGGAGTCCTCTCGAGTTTCCAATACAAGTTCATCATTCTTCCTAAATCCCAATATATTATTTATATATGAATCATAGGTGTTAATAGTAAATTGCTGCGTAAAAGAACAATCAGGCTCCATCACCCAAACTTTGACCTCTCTATGCGGTGGTATAACCACAACAAGAGACTCCCTTAGCTTAGATATGATAAAATATTCTAGCGAGGTCAACATGGTTGTTATCTTCTCGGGTAAGTCGATGGCTTTGAATTCTTTAGCAATCAAATCAAATGACATGATCATATATCGTTTGTTTTCTAGACGAATAAATTACTTATACGCAACCCGATAAATACAGCTACCTATAACAACCTGCCTGGAGTGAAGTGAAAAGAGAGATTCACAAGGCTTGCGATACTGAATCTCGGTCCATTTCTTAGAGCCCAAAGTAAAATTTTGAACTTTCCAAGGAAATGAGATCTTGACAATGGTAGGTTCATTAGTGACGGGACAAACCGCGAAACCAAAAACACGAAGGTAATCCCGACCCGACGTAAGAATACCAACAGATCTTCTGATTGACGGGTTCCACAAAACAAGCATCCCCCCTCTATCAGAAGCATACAAACACAACAAACCGCGATAGGAACCAATTACAACTGTATCATTAAATTGTTTCATAAGGGCAGAAACATTTGGACCAAAGTCTTGTTGTACCTTAAAAGTGTCATTATCAACAGATACATATTTTACCTCATCGGAATCATCTGTGTACCTTAAAAGCAAAGTACGCGGCTACGTTTTGCGGGCGCGGTAACCAGCAATGAACTGAGATCTGTCGATGAAAGACTTCCATGGTTTGGAAACAGCCCTGAAATGAATCAAAGACTTAACATTAGGGACTCTTTTGATGATTTCTGTTTGGATTTCAAAGGGGATGTTAACAGACATGTTTCGTAGGGTTTTAGTGACCATGGTGAAAACAATGAATTGAAAAAGATGGGATTTTGTTTGTAGTTTGTTCCTAGGGTTTTAGTACCAGTGAATAGAGAATTGTCTAACCATCCAAAATGTGATGAACCCTAAGTTAATATGAAAAAATGACCCTTGATTAATAGACTGATTTCGAAATGAAGTCAAGGTAGAATAAGAGTATTTGATATTTGGATACAGAAAAGATTGAGAATGAAGATGATGATTACATAAACTAATTTTGCTGTCGCGCCTCGAAGCCAATTTAAGTATAAAATTTATTGGGCTCGGTGACTATTTTTTTGTTGAACACATGTTTTTTTTATTTTAAACATTCTTTATTTAGCATGTCCCAAATACTTTATATAGGAGAGTTATATTAAATACCAAATTTTTAAGGGACTTATCCACCATCCATCTAAAAATAAATCAATGGTTGAAATTAAAAGCATTTTAATATTTCACTCATTTTTTATAATTTAAATATCTCTTAAACCATTAATCGTTAAGCGAAAATAATTACACCATCGCGACGAGCATTTAATCATCTTTCTATAGACAGACACTTTGATATACTTTCGACAGAATTTTTTTTTCGTATTTTTCACGTTTTTTTTAGTAGCCGAAAAAAATCATATATGATATATCATATATGATATGTAATATCATATATGATATATCATATATGATTTTTTCAGCCACGATAAAAAACATGAAAAAAACAAAAAAAAAATTGTCGAAAATATATCAAAGTGCCTATCTATAGAAAGATAATTAAATGCTCGTCATAACGGTATATTTTTTTCACTTAACGATTAACGGTTTGAAAGATATTAATATTTGAAAAAAAAAATGATGAAAGTGGGTTTTTTAAATTGTTGGGATTAATCTCATCTATTAGATCAAATAAAGATGAAGGGAAGATTGAGGGTGGAGATTAGTCCCTTTGTATGTAAAAAAAGTTTGGTCATCAAATAATCTTATATCATACTTTATAACACAGTAAATATATGTTTTTCAAAAGTAGAATGTATAAATTATTAATAGTGTAAATAGTTAGTACTTTTATTTTTCAAAATTTTGCATTAAATTGATGGTTATCAGTTTAGTGAGTTTATTTTATAAAC
This sequence comes from Artemisia argyi, assembly GCA_030686995.1. Lineage (NCBI taxonomy): Eukaryota > Viridiplantae > Streptophyta > Magnoliopsida > Asterales > Asteraceae > Artemisia > Artemisia argyi. The sequence goes on from CM060709.1 coordinate 130,484,851, forward strand.
AATTTTATTAAAGGGGCAATTGAGCATTTGCCCCATGAAATTCACGATGCTTTAAGCCTAGCCCCATGCGACTTCGAGTAGAGGGTTATGCCCCTATTCGACTTATGCCTTTTATGCCATTATGCTCATATTATAACTCCCCCATATTAGGATCGCAGCGGAAAGGGACATGGGATGTTATATACTAGTCACATTGTACAAATATAGTAAACAACTTTAAAATAAAGTCGTTTTTAAAACTTCACATTTGATAATTTATCAGAGTTAACAAGGTCCCAAAAGTTTTTAACATAGTTAAAAGATACATAAATTTAAAAGTTTGAAACATTATCGAATGAAAATTTTTATTAAAACATGAGCCATCATGTAGATATCCATTTCTTGCGCCGCCCATCCAAGCGGAAAGTCACTTACGGACCTGAGATAAAACATGCTAAAAGTCAACACAAAGGTTGAGTGAATTCATAGAGTTTAATAAGTAATCAGTTGAATACAAGATAAATCAGTTTAAAATACGATGGGCTACGTTGTTATACGCCCATAATTAAGTTGACATGTAACAAATACAAGTCGGGAAATAAGATTATAGTATAGAGCTCATGAAACCGAACCTTAACCTAGTTTTAACAGTTGCCCCGGTAGGGTAATATTTGCCATTTACCTCAACCTCTCAATATTATGTGACCGTTGAAAGGTGAGCGCCACTCACTCGGCCAGGATGGTCAATGCCCAATATGCATATTCATAATACTAGCGTTTATACAAAAATAATTAACGGTTCATGATGGGGACTTAATTGGCAAGAATTACTCAAGTGACTATAATCATGTAATCGGGTCCAGCATACCAAAAACTACTTGTATTCAGTTTATAAAACTAGCATGTATCCCCCTCGCGAGGTTTATAAAACGTTTAAATAAGTAAAGGCGAGGCTATAAACTCACCGTGAACAAAGAGGAATAATCACAATCAAGCAAGTGAAGAAAGATAGCCGCGAAGCTCTATGAAGAACCTAAACATATATACATTGTCTTAGGTTTTGAAAATAAATATTGATGTATTTTTGTTGTATATAAATTATACTCTTACTTATGCTTGGTACTAATTCTTATACTTGTTTATATGTCCAATTTAGTCCTAAGGTTCAAATTTAATTCAAATGTTCCATTTAAGCCAAAGGGTCCAAAATAACTTAAGTGGGTCAAAATATATTTAAAGGTCAAAAGTTTATAAAACTTAAACATTTTTATACTTTTAATTCCAAAGCTGTCAAAAATGTTTATAACTTATTCACTTTCAAAAATCCGTTACTCACAAACCGTAAGTCCACAAATCTCGTTCTTTATATCCCCGAAAAGGTATACATCTGTACTAACAAGTTTTGTGGGCCCCACTAAGTCAAAAATTACATACAATCAGTAAAATAATCAATTTACCCATATTACTCAGTCCATCAGTTTTCAGATTTACAACTGTCCCGCGAAAAGTGCGATATATAGAGTTTTACTAACCCGATTAGTTCCCCGTTTTCAGCCACGTTTAAGTTAAGATGTTATCTACAACTTTTATTCTTTGAGTACCAGAGGGTTATTCATAAAAAAAATGACTTTTACACGTTTCAAATCTGTTACTCAGAATGTGACATGTTTCACGAAAATAATTCTAGTTTAATCATCGTAAGGAGTTATTCGATGAAATACCAGTCAAAATGACCACAAGACATAGATCTACAACCCCATATTTTTAGTTAAGGTCAAATGTTTACTGATTAGTGCAGCTTATTCCATTTATATCCCTAGTCCAGATTCACAATTTGCATGTTTAGTCCTTTAGGGTTTTCTAGTGATTAAACTTATGTACCAAGCCTAACCAAGCATTATAATTTATATAAGGTTCAAATACATCAAAGTATACTCTTTATACAGTAGATAATATATAAAAAAAATGAAAGTTAGTGGAGGATTCTTACAAAAAGATTTGGGCAAGTAAAAATAACAAGAAAGGAAGGACTTGGAGCTATCTCTTGACTCCACCAAAAGGAAATCTTGAGACCACCAAGGAGAGCTTTTAGAGAACCATATAAGGCTTCAACCTACTGCCATAAAAACATTTTATGAGCCAAATAAATGTAGGAGGAAGAATATTTACAAGAGGAAAATATAGATCAAGATATAAGTGACATTACTTGCACTTTTCTTTAACTCATGATCACCAAGTCTTGTCACCAATACTACTTGAAAGGATTTGAGAATCACCACTCTAGAGTACTTGAAAAATCTTAGAAAAATCACCAACAAAGGATCTTGTACAACTTCTTGTGATCTTCCAAATCAACCATAGGAATGATGAGATTATGATGATGTTTTGAGTGAAATAACCCAAGGAACTAATAAAGCATTTAATCTTTCAATCAAGTATTAAAGAAAATGGATAAAATTTAGACCAAATGGGTGATTTATGTGTTTTTGGGTCGTTCATATAGTGAGGGAGGAAAAGATGAGAGTGTTTTGCATGTTGATAATAACTATGTGTTTGAGTTTGGTGGTTTTGTCAACTACTTGTATGAGTTAGTACAAGTAGATGACACTTGTTACTTAAGGTTTATGCATACCACACTAACTTGCCACCTAGAAGGAGAGGTGGTGAGTTAGTGCAAGATTTTGTGATATAATTTGGCTATTAGATGTATTTTGCTCCCGGTAATTAAAATGTAGAGTTTTTAAGACGCGTAACGTAAAAATACAAAACTTGTAAAAATGTTAAAACTCATTAAAATAACTAATTTTAATATATTAGTTGAGTCATGGGTTTATCGGAGTGTTTAAACATCGTTAAAACTGAAACCATGAGTTGAAAACACGTTTGGTGACACCGATTCTTGATAAAAGTGACGTAAGCTATAAAAATGACACGACAAGTATAAAACTCATTTGTAAACATGAATAGTTTAAAAATTAATAAAATATGTAAATTATCATATTCTATGGTTGGTTCACTTTGCTAAAACCTTAAAACGTAAATTTAAATCGCGTAAAACGTAAAAGGTGCAAGGTTTACGTAAAACTAGAAAAATTAAATTAGGACTTTTAAAATAAGATTGAAAGGAAATAATGGTTTATAGAAAGTGTAGAGTAGACATAGAATAGTCGTGGTTGGATTGATTGAACGTATACGGATAACTTCTGATGAAGTTAATTAGTTAAAAATTGAATAGTTGAATAATAAACTATTAAAATAAACGACATGAAATTTTAGAAATGTCACACATATGGCCATTTTTGCCCCAAAATCAAGTACAGGTGTGTAACTGTGTGTAAGACTCAAGTACATTTGTGTAATTGTCCTTTTTTAAGCAACCTGTACCTATGTGTAAGTGCACTATTAAACAACTTGTATAATTTTTTTTAAAAAGTCAAACTTTTGAAAAATAAAATATACTTTATTTTTTATGCAAATTGTACTTTTTAATGAGATTAGATGTTTTAAATACTACTACACAAAAGCTTAAAAAGATCACTTCAAATAGAGTAGTTTAATTAAAAACCGATCTAACAAATGAAAAAGAGGGGGAAGGGTAATAAATAGATCGGTTATTTGTATAATGACTGATCTAACTAACTTCTAGTTGTGAACATGATTAAATAGATCGGTTATTTGGATAATGACCGATCTAACTAATTTCTAGTTATTATCCTCCATATTAAAAGGAAATACCTTGCTCCCCTAAAAAACGGAGTGCTACAGTTGTTTTACAATTGCTACAGTGGACGAAACAGTTGCCTTGCGGTCTCCTTCCCGTTTCCCGTTTCGTTATGTTGACAGATATTTTCCCCATATCTAGACTTTTCTTCATACTTCTTCTCCTCCATTTGTACTATGCGTTATGTACTCGAGAAATCGAGAAACTACCATTAATCTCACATCACCCCCTCTTCTTCTAATACCACCTACCTAATAGAAACACATCACCGCTTCTTCTTCTGCTAATATGACCACCGCCACTGCAATTCGTTTTGGCTAAACATAAGTGAAGCATGCTCTTAGTTTTTCGATTAAAGAGATAGCCGATGATTCTCATACACCAACCTCGAAACAACCAGGTGTGAAAAAATCTTTCTCAATGGATCCATGTTCTCTCTCTCTCTCTCTCTCTCTCTCTCTCTCTCTCTCTCTCTCTCTCTCTCTCTCTCTCTATAATTGTGTGCTTTTGATTGGGTTACTAGAAGTTCGTGCTTTCGATTTTCTTGGTGACTTGACGTGCGACGAACACTATCTGTGATATAAAATTTAGAAGCATAATTCTTTCAATTTCAGAAGGTTAGTTTGTTTTTGTTGTGTGAAATCTAGCTTTAGATTTTTTTAACCTTATCTATTAGTGTATGATTGGATGTCACACCCCGCAAAGGCGGAAACTCGAGGTGTAACGAGAAATGGAATCGTCATAACACATGGTAATAACAATAGAGAATACACTAAGTGAAACAACATCAAATGTCATGATGACTCCTGAACAAGCATGGAACTTGTATCGAGGATAGTCGAAACATAACAACATAATCATATAATAACAAAGAGTCTCCCAAAACGGGTAAAAATATACCAAACAAAGTCATGATATCCAATACTAGAAACAAGGTCTCAAAAGCCATAAAAGTAGTCCATAAAGATAAATGCCTAAGGTCTCTCGCTAAACCATGCAAGTAATCAACTCCTTAAGCAGTCTTATTCTCTTCACCTGAAACTGATACTCGAAAATGTCAACATAATGTTGGTGAGTTCGTAGGTTTAAAGTATAGAAAACTAGGTTGTCATGCATAGTTGTTTGAGACAGGTGTGCATATAAATAAAGCATAGGGCAAGTAGCACAAATTGAATAACCGTCATCACAAATTGAATACCACACATTGAATATACTGATAACATGTAAAGCCTACCAGCTGGAGCTACTACATGTGTCTTGAATAATCTTGAATAACCATAGTGTGTCAAGTGGAAATAAATCCATGACATATTGAATATATTGATAACACTACTAAAGCACCTAGCATAATTATAAGCACACACTTGTCTATTAGGAATAAAAGTTGAGCATAGCATAAAATGAACTTGAGTATCATTCTCCCCCAAGGAAAACATAAGCGAAAATGGGGCTACGAAAACTCACCTCGAAATCAAAAAGTCAATGCCAAATCCAATATAGTGAATCACAAGGAGTAAAACAAAGAATCTTGGCTACTCTTCCTTCAATGGATCTACACAATTTATGTATCACTCATTACTTGATAATCCATTATTAAATTTATTATACTTTAAAGTTTTTACTAATTTATTAACTTTCTATAATTATTAATTTTCTGTATATAGTAAATTTTCCGAATTAGTAACTTTGATACTTTAGGGTTATGAATGACAATAAAATAAACTTAAAGGTTCAATGATGACAATTACATAGTTTTGGATTTATTATGCCAATTTAGTAAAATTTAGGGTTAAAAGTGTAAATAGTTTTCATAAATGACCAACTTAGTTTTTATTACTACTGAATGAAGGTTAGCCAATTTATAAAGAAAACAATATCATGTATTTTATGTCATGCAACATGAAACCATTAACTCACTTTATACTTATTTTAATTCCACTTCTCGTTATCTTTTTCTAAATGACCCAACAATTACATGTTTATAACCTCTTTAACCTGACACCATTTACCTAGATTCGCTCACACATATAGCCCATTTGAATCATATCTCTTAACGAGACTTATCAAATATTAAGTTTAACATTCTTTTATAACCGATTAAGACACATACATTCACACACACGAACTACACATGATACGCACCCCATGTTACATTAACGAGCCCCATTTGATCCCTACTACACATGCCTAGGATTTTCTAGTTTATAAGCTTCATTAACTAGTCTAGTACAAAAGTATTTTAGGGCCTGATTTAGTGGTAAAACATGTCGACATAAGCTGATAAAAATGATACCATACACTCCCCAAAACACGACACAACAGCCCCCAAACTTGACAACCAAAGCCTACTTAACCTTCATCCTTTTTTTTGTCCGATATACACACACACCCACACGTTAAAATCTGTGAGTTTAAATACTCGATGTTCGACCAATATTTTCCACCCTTTCAAGCCACACACACGCACCATATCCAGTTCCATTAACCCATTCACGACACATGCAGCAAACACACTGATTGACAGTCAAAATAACTCAACCACACATGACTATGCTCATAAAATCACACACAAGCACACCCTTATATACGCAAGTATGCATGCAGTTTCTAATCCATTTTATAAGTAGGTTTTAGTCCATATTAGAGATCAAAACAAATACCATTAATAGTTTTACTAGACCTACTGCTCAATAGCTTATTAACTCATCACAATCCATATACGTTTATACATAAAATCTCAGTTAAATATACGTATAAGAAACCGAATAAAACTCGACTCATATTATGTATAACCGTATAAAGATCAGTTGTAATTTTTTTTTGTGATTTCATGTGAAGTGTTCTACTTATATAAGTATACTGGTTCAGCATGCTACCCTCTATGTCGAGTGAAAATAACACATACAATAACGTATTCCGAGTCTTACATTCATACTGATCTTACAATGGCTAAGTATATACCTAAAATACAGGGCCGGATTTCGGCATGTGCGGGAAGTGCAACCGCACAGGGCCTCTATTTTTTAAGGGCCTCAAAATTTCTAAAACTTCAATGTATATATACTTGTTTTTGAAGTTTAGTTATGTTAATAGACGCTTTAATATAGAAATATAGAAGAATTTTATAAAAAAAGAAAAGAGTTTAACAATGGTGGAAAGTGGTTTTGCGATCTTGTTGGAGAAGACAAAGCCAAAATGTTGTGTGTGGTGGGGCCCTTCAAATTTTGGTTTGTCTTTTGCCCCTATTAGTTTTGAAAGTTATCATTTTTTCCTTTGTATTTGTAATATGTATCATTTTGGCCCCTTATCTGTATTACAGTTACCACCATAACAAAGAAAACTATGAATTTCTTTTGTATTTATAACGTCTTAACTTTTTTTTTACCTGTGAATCTGTGATATATTTTGAAATTAAATATAAAACACTAACTTTATAAAACTGTTGTATTATTTTAAAAGTCAACAGCCGCATATAAAAAGAAAAGAGATGTGTTTAGACTATAATAAAATTATGTTTCGAATTTTTCATAATAGTTAAGTTTTTCGTGATTTATGGGGCCTCATTAATAGTTTCGCACTGGGCCACCCAAATCAATGGGACGGCCCTGCTAAAATATTATGTGATTTCTGATTAACAATTACAAGTGATTAGACCATGATTTCATGTGACATGTCTTTTAAAACTCATCTCAGATTCACATTACTCAAATGCTTACAGATTCTCATATGTAAATAATACTAATTATTGTGTTTAACAAGCTGATTAAATGTGGTTAATAACATGAAAGGCGACGTACCTTCCTGTGACAGCACGAATAAAAACTAACAAGACCAAAGTAATACAAAAACCCACATTTATAACCAATGAACTTCAAGAATTAACCTTAACCAAAACCCTCTTCGACCACCAGGAATCACTCGATCAGAAACTCTTTCTACAACCCACCTCCTTCTAGTTTCCTTGAGGAGAAATAAAGAATAATAGAACCTTTGATGAATGTGTGTGAGATTGTTTATTTGAGATCCGAATTGTGGGAGAATAGGTGTTGAGGGAGTCGTGTTTTATAACTGCCAAGTGACTTATTCTTTGAGATAAACTCGGGATTATGTGAGACTAAGTTTTGTGATGTTATTTAAATTTAAGTACATTGAATTTGTTCAATCCCAGGTTATGGATTGACTTGGGAACATGTACACGCCTAATATGAGGTTGAGATATGTACTCATATCTATAGTATAAACATTTAACTTTTAGAATTAGCTTAAGTTAGTTACATATTGTGTAAACCCTAGGGAATAACTTGTTTAGGTTTTATTTCTTAATATATTTCATTGGTTAAGACGTTTAGGTTATAGTAGTAAAAAAAAATATCGAATGAAAACTAAATCTCACTTGTATACGTTTTATGTTTGTTAAATTGGGGCTCGGAAAATAAGGTGTGACTTAAAGAACTTAGTATAATAAATACTAAATCGGATACAGATTGACTAACCGGAATGTGTGGGTTCTCACATTGGACTTCACCAACACTTACGGGGTAGTGTACCCGTTCATGGTAGTATAGAGTCGGTAATATCGGGTCGTTCACTGGAGCGTGGGTACCTAAGTAATTTAAAGAACTATTTCTAAGACACTTGTGCTTCAAATCCATGAGATTATGAGCCTGATTAAATTAAACTTTTAAATTAACTAAAGACTTAAATTAACTAAAAGACAATTAACTAAGTGTGAAACAAACAAGAGATAAAAGACGTACCAGCTTGCTGATCATCTATTCAACTAACCACATAATTGTAAGTGCAATGTTCATCTAGCTGTAAGCTGTGAGTCTTATGTAATATACATTTTAGAAAATGAACAAATATAAACATGAAAATGAAAGGGCTTGTGTCCTAATGGTACCCCATGTTGTGTGAGAAGCTCCCAACTAACTGGTTGCGGGTTCAAATCCTGCTTTGAACATATGAGATACATTTGTGGTATAAATTGTGGGGAGGTGCATTATGGTGGTACAAAGTTTGTTAGTGCAAAAAGTGTGGTACAAAGTTTGTTATGGTGGTCCAAGGACCCATAGCTTAATCGATGTCTGTGGACGTGGATCACTTTCCGGACCGTCGGTCGGTCCGTGAGCGTACTTCGAGAGTGCCGCTTGAGTGGTCCGTATGCATTCTTGTATGTTCGGATTGCGTCCTGCTCGTGGCTTGGGCTTTAACCTTTTTTGGTTTGTTTGTTTATTTGGCCGGAGCCCGGTTATGTGTAATGTGGTCCAGGCCAGTTGTATAATATAGCCCATACCCGTTTGTATAATATGGTCCAGGCTCAGTAAGCCTGCTATCCGTATTATACGTCATCAAAGTTGAATCGGAGTAATACTGGAATTGGTGGAATGAAACCGGCTAGTGGCTTTAATATGGGTTCTATATTTTAGTTTAAGTTGACTAAGCATGTTCATAAATTGTTTTCTAAAAAGAATGACGCTATTACAAGCGGTACGAAAAACATGACTGAAACACCTAGGTGCAAATGGTGGTAGTTCCATGAGGGCATTAACTGGTGTGGATGAGGGGCAAAAGGCTAATGTGGAGCCTATTCAGAATTTGCCAAGTACGCCTAATGATGTTACTCCTTTAATCGATTTTAGAGTAGCTCGTGGATGAACAAATTCGAGAATCAATAAAAAGGTTCCGCTAACCAACTGATACCGTAGTAGAAGATTCGGCTAGTGATCCACCTCTCTATTTCCCAACAAAAAGAGTTATAATATGAAAAAAAAATTTTTTTTTTCTTCTACACATATATAAGCTAATACTACAACTAACATGGTGGAAGTTGTATCATTACGGTAACTCTCCTACTATGATCAAGTAGAGCATCTCCCACCCACAAGTCCCTTCGATTCCTCATGTGACAATTAGACTCCATGAAGGACTCAAGGAAGAAGCTCTCTGACCTTAGTATCGCCTCCTTGCCCAACCATATCAACAAGCCCTTTCTTTTGCAATACTTACAAAAGTCTCTCATGACCCAATTATTATTACAACGTTCTCTACCATAGAATTCGGCCTTCGGGGTCAACCTGACGACTTCTATTAGGAAGGCGGCGCAAAGGAGGCTCGAGGGCTTGTTAAGGAAGGCGGCCGACCTGTAGATCTGGTTCCATCCATATACCTGACGTGATATCGTTTGTCTTAAAAGGAAAAAGTATAGAGTGGATTTGACTGAAGAGCAACTTGCTATTTGTGATGCTTATAATATAAAGGTTCGTGGTCATACTAGACGTTCGTAGTTTTCCTAAGTCTTGGTTTGTCATACTTATGATATGTTTAGTTTAAAGCACAAATAGTGCGTTTGTTTTTCCGTCTTTGTAACAGGCTGATGTAAGATTCATTCAAATCCTAGGTATTTAAATATTGTGTGGTGTAATAAAAATTATTAAACATCTTTTAACAAAAAAAAAAATATTGTAAAATAGTTAAAATTGTCATATAAAAAAAATAAAAACTTAAAAAAAATAAAAATAAAATGAGAAACTACATAGATCGGTTATTAATATACTAGAAAGTGCCCGCGCGATGTGGGGGCGGATTGTTGAGTGAAGAGGAGGGAGGTGGGGTGGTGGAAAGTGGTTGTTGGGGTGGCTATAAATTGTTGAAGGTGGTTGTTGAGGTGGTTATAAATTGTTTGGGGTGGTTGTTAAAGTGATTGTTAAGGGTGGTTGTTTCCATAATTAGTAAGTAAAAGTCTGAATTTTTAACCATTTCTAATTATAGAATAGTCCCAAATATATATATATATATATATATATATATATATATATATATATATATATATATATATATATATATATATATATATATATACTATCTATATAAAACAGGGTTTTGTTGACCAATCTTGTCTCCAAAATACCTCTAAACCTGCCACGTGGCATTTCCCCCTATCCAACGGTTCTAATTCATTTCATATACAAAAAAGTCAACACAAGAAAAAATGGGGCGGCATTCTTGCACACACTCTCATTTGCTATTTTCTTCCATCAATGAAAACACACACACCTCTCTCAATTAATGTCCTTTCTTCCATAAACACAATATCAATCCAAACACAAATAAACAGCACCACAAATAACAAACAATATCTTCAACCGGTTGATCCTCAATATGTATCGATCGAGCCTCATAGATCTGATCTTCAAAATGGTAACTTTTAATTGAAACTTGATTTGGTCTGATTCATTATTCATTATATTATTTGAATTCATATTTTGGGATATTGAAATTTCTTTTATATGATTTAGGTGTCATCATTATTGAGGATCAATTGTTAAACCAAGAATGGCTTCATCATTATCATCGATTTATCCTTTAGATATGGTTCGAAGCTGGATAATAGATCTGATATTCCAAATGGTAATTTTTACAACATATTTATTTTGTTTGATTCATTATATACGTTTCATTCATTATATTTGTTTTGTATGATTTAGGTCTCATTATGCTTTTCTTCAATGATATGAACAATAATATGCACATAATTTTTTACTGCAAATGATTATGAGGTTTTTGTGGATTTGGAAACAATAATTGTTGCTTGCTAATATTCAGGTCCAATATTCCATGTATCTTAAATTGTTGATCATGTTCTGCTATTCTAATTTTATGTTTGATTATAGTGTTCTGCATAAACATGTTATGTTCTTAATAAGTTTTTTATTTTCTGCAAAAAACATTTGAGGTTCTACATAAACATGTTATTTTTATTTAATGTAGCCAAATATTACATGTTAATGTTATTTTTAGATTAAATCTCATGGTATTCAGTATCAAATTATTGGTCAACCTTTAATGTGGGTAAGTTTTTTTTAAACATCCTTAAAAGTCGCCCCTAAATAAATGTAGTTAAACAGAATCCCATGATTTTTGTGCATAATTAATTTTTTGAAATTATTTCCTTAATTATCTACCTTAATTTTTAAAATTTGAAAACCATTTTAACCTAATCCATGATCTATAAAAAGGCAATTCATATGCACATATTGTCACTTACCTCTTCCCTCTTTACTTTCTATTATCCTGGTAACAATTTGGTGTAGTTTGAATATTAGCATTTCTATTTCTAATAATGATTTTTTATTTATTTTGTTTTATATTTTGTAGATACATAAATGGAACAGAGTATCACTCTCTTGTGCGACATTGATCCTATGTTAGATGATGTTAAAATACTTGCTCGCTGTGTAAGCATTTGGAAATCTCACCCGGCAGGAAAACCTCATGAAGTATGGAGCTTAGACATGGTTTTGCAAGATGAGCAGGTTACTTTATATATACACTTTCAAATGTTATATATTTGCTATGAATTCAATCCATTTCAAAAACATTTACATTTGCTGTATGGTTTACTTTTGAATGATATATAATATTTTTGGTTTTAGGGTAATCGTGTACAAGCAACGGCAAGGACAAAGGAAGTAATCAATAAGTTTCGCCTTTTAATCGATGAAGGTGCATGTTATCGCATCAGTAACTTTGGAGTAGGTGAGAATGGAGGAAAATATCCATTCTTGAATCATCGATACAAAATATCTTTCTTTAGGAATACTACTGTTACAAGGATTGCAGCCTGGGAACGAAACCCCCGTGGTTTCAAGTTTGAACCTTTTACTAACTTTTTCACCAAAGATTTCAAAGAAACTGATGTTGTCGGTGAGTTATTGTTTGTATTTTCCTTATACATTAATATAATAGTAAAATATTTATATTACTTCATTCTATTTACTTTATATTAAGGTATTTATTTTTGCGCAGATGTGATTGGTACTATTGTCTCCATTACTGAGCCGATTCCCTTCAACAATTACGGAGAGAACAAAATAAGGAGAAATGTCATACTGGAGGATATCAAGTATGAATCTTCTTATCTATCACATTTAACATCAAACATATTTTGTTGCATTTAACGTATTAATGTTTTTATATAAATTAACAGTGGCAAACAACTTGAGTTGTGTTTCTTTGATGAATGGGCTAATAAGTTCACATCTTATGCTGAAAACAAGGACAATGCTGGTCATGTTGTCATGATACTTCAACTTGCGCGAGTGAAGTATTTTAATAGTAAGTGTTGACAAACATATATTATTTTTCATTTAATTTTCCTTTGTAACATTTCCATATCTCATTTACATTATTTTATTTAGAGAAACCATCTGTTCGCCCTGCTCTCTTTGCAACAAAAATATACATCAATGATAAAATTCCTGAGATCGAGGCATTCAAACAGAGGTAACTCATTGTAATTCAATTTGAATTTTTACAAAAACATACACAAGTAATATAACATTATAAATTAATTTTATTCATTATACACTTTTATAGGTATGCAGAGGTACCTGGTTATGATACTTCAAAGCATACAATAACTGTGTTCTCACCCGCCAAAAAAATTATCACCCCGGTTGAGTTTTTGGAAGGTGCTGTCAAAAAAATGGTGGGCAGTATACGTGAGACTAACAATGTAAGTTAATAATAATAATAGTGTTTCAAATTTATCTTACTGACATATATTATATATATTATTTGTGTCTTTAATACAAGTCACTATACTTTCTTATCAGGCATGCCATATGATTGTTTATGCCAAAGTTCACAAAATCCATAGAGAAAATGGATGGGCATATCTTGCGTGCAAATGGTGTGGAAGTTCCGCCAAAGAAATTGCTGGTAGTGGTTCTTCATCAAGTTCCTCTAAATTCAAGAAACAACAAACTTGGCATTGTAAACAGCATGATGAGATCACTTCTGTTGGATACCGGTATTACAAGCAAACAGCCTTTTAATTTTTAAACTCTTACATTTACAATGAATTTTTTAAATGACTTATAATTTATATTTAAATTACTATTACATATGAAATATAGGTACAAGGTTATTGTTCGTGTGATTGATGATACCGGATCAGCATCATTATTGCTTTTTGATGATCATGTCTTTGCGCTTTCTGGCGTTCATTGTCAATCTTTGATCAACCAGTATGGAGAAAACCATGAAGACTATTTCCCAGATGAACTTAACGTCATGATTGGGAAAAAGTTGTTATTCCATTTTGAGTATACAGATTTCTGCATGAATAACAATCACCATGTTTATCAGGTTAAGATGATGTCTAACGAAGATATCACCATCAATTCATTCAAGTCTAATTTCATCCCTGAGGTAAATTCAAAACTCTTTTACTTTCCTTTATCATGAATAGCACATTCATTGAATTTACTCATAGTTTTGTACATTTATCGTTGCACCAGCTTTTCCAATAGCATTACTAACAGGTCCTATTGCATATCATTATTATAGGATGGCGTTAATGCTGAGAGTCTCCAAACACCTATTTCATCTGCTTCTCAGTCAAGTATTTTATCAAGTGGTGATACTATACCTTTCAACCTTGAAGTTACACCACCCACTTCCAAAGCAAAGGAAAATGCTACTTCAAATGAAGTTGTCACACCATTGGAAGAACTTTTCACACCATCCAATCCCATAACAAATGAAGATGTTGATTTGGAGTCAGGAAGCTCTGGTGGTCTCAAACGTCCCATGATCGATCTTGATGAGTATCCTGAATCAGATGAATTCCCTAAAAGAGGAAAGACCTTGAATAAGGACAAAATAGATCCGAAAGTCTGATCAATTTGCTCCTTGCTACATCATCTTCTCTATGTTGGACATCATTGTTTGTTTATGTTTATTGTGTCTATCATTTTAAAAACTATTGTTTGGTGATTTGTTTTTTTTTTTTTTTGAATATTTCCTGCTTTAGACTTTCTCATTATCTGTTTGTGTTTTTTTTGTGGGCTTTTGTCCCTAAATAAGATGTCCTTTATTTCATGACATGTAGATTGTATTTTTCCCCAGGTTTACTATTTCTATTGTTTGTTTCATTTATCTTGCACTTACCAAACCACAACTCAATATTTCAAGTAATATATTAACTATTTACACTTATATAAATTATAAGTTAACGTGCTAAATTGAAATAACTTTTCACTATACTCAAACTATGTATTTGGACACGTTTTGCATTTACTACTCTTTAAACATTCATTAATCATTTGTGAAAATAATAACTACTTAAACATGCACCTTCACCATGCACAGGAATGCCAAAAGATTTTCAAATACTTATAAATGTCTGTTAAACCTTCTTTTACATACACAAACAAACGATTATTCTTATTCCATATATACAAAATGTCTTCAACAAACAAAAGAGCAATTGAAGAAGAATGGGCAGTTAACAAAGGTCAAAAAAAACAAAGGTATACTGATTGATTTCCTTTAACATTTTTTTTGCAAACTATGCATCAAGTTACATTCATAATTTTTTTTTTTTTTTTTTTTTTTTTTGTATATTCAGAACACATGAGCAAGATGAATGTATTGAAAAGAAATCTCAAACACCTCATGATAATCAAAAGAAAGGTTATACTCTTTACTTCTATTTTATTTTTCAAAACATGCACAATTGTTACACCTCATTAGAATAATAAAGATTATACAATTTATTTATTAAATTTTTAGTTTCTAATTTTTATTTCTCTTTCAATACAGTTGTGAAATATCAGAATCAAAATGAATCCCGTCAAGAGTTGTGGAAACCAGATTATTGCTACTATGAATCTGAGAAGCTTTTTGACGAGTGGTACTTTGAACATCAAAAAGATTTAGAAGAACAAAAACATGCCGAACAAAAAACTGATTATCAAGTAGAAACAAAGGATGCACTTGCTAAAGACCATGGAAAAGACATTGCTTCGATGCCAACTATTGATAATTTTTCCGACCATTCTGACAATGAAGGCAATGATGTTGAGACCAATGATATCGAGAGTTTTGATTATGACAACCTACATCTTTCATGGTCTCCGGATTCATCTCCAAAATTGCATTTTTAATATGCTAAGAATGTTTTGATTGGCAAGTTTATGTTATATTTTATGAATCCAATATTAAGAATTCTATGTCTTAATCATCTTTTAATTTCATTTACTATTTTTTAAGTTATCATATATATTATTCAATATATACATGCGAGTTTTTGGATTGTTACAACACTTAGAAAAAAAAATATTTATAAAAGATACACATCAATAACAGAATCTCATCTAAAAATAATAAACATGATTATCTCTAAGATATCCCTACATAATGTAACAAACATTCAAAATTATTTGGAAACTACATTAAATATATATAATTTCACCTATCAACTCCTAAAATTAAGTGTTTTAAAAAAAAACAAATCCTAAAATTAAGCATTTTGGCATCTATATATATTGGTTATACTTTTGAGTCTTCCAAACAAAAAGAAACAAAGTTAAAAAAATTTAGAAAAAAATGGCCAAAGGAGATTCCAACAAGGTGCATATTATTTATAATACCTTTTGCATACATGTTTATACTTAATTCTTATACTTATATTACCTTTTGGCCTTTTATATATACAGGAAACCAAGAATCAACTCAACTCACAATCAAAAAAACATTCTCTTGATTCAAAATCCATACCACAAGTCATTCAGATATCGGATGATGAAGTGGTATAAATTACAACTCATTACTTTAATTTACTGTATAAAAATAACATTTTTGACATTTGGTTTTATGCTTAATCAATTTATATATTATGCAGCCGTTAAGTGTCACATCAAATCGTCGACGTTTAATGAAAAATGGTGACTTTGTTGGCAACAATGTCGTTGAAATCATTTCTTCTGATGAAGAAAATACACAAAAGAATATACAAATCATTGATAAGAAGAAAGAAGATCTTGAAAAAAAGGTTTGTTATTATTAAATATTGCATAACTTTTTTTTACTCACTTTTTAACCACAATTGTTTAAAAATTAGTATTACAATTTTATTAATTTTTCACATAGGGATTTGATGATGATGTTCCTACAAGGTTTAGCCGTTTGTCAAAACATGGGAAAAATTCACTCTCCAAAGACAATAAGTATAGACTTATTGATGAGGACACTGATGAAGATTCTGGCAATAATAATATCATAGATAATTTTAGCACTGACGAAGCTACTGATGACATCCAATATTCTAACAAGTTTGTTGGTGATCAAGCTGAAGTTGATACACAAGTTTCTACATTATTTACTGATGACGTTGGCTACAATGTCGACGACGATGTACCTGGTATTGATTTACAGAATTCGGAAAGCCGTAGTGATGAAGAAACAGATGATGTTGGAAGTTTGGAAGATTTCATTGATGATGCAGATGCTGATGATGATTATGATTCAAACCCTGAAGATTCGGATGATGATTTTTGAACTTTACACCTTTAGTTTGACATTATCAACATGTCTTCAATAAATTTCCTTATGATGTTATATTATTTGCATTTACTAATATTTAAAACTTGTGTGCCAATGAAATAATTTGTTCCATGTTCTATATCTTTTATCATGTTATATTAAAATTGGCACAAATATATAAATACCATGCGACATTATAGTTATTCAATCCTAATTATAATCCTTACATAATTAAACATAATAACTTCAAAACAAGCATACCATGACCTAAGTCATAGAATACTAAAACATCCACATTACACTTTTAAGCATAATAAGTCTTAAGAAGCATACCAATTATGTTACCTAAGGCATAGAAAGTCTAAAACATCTACATTACATAATTAAACATATAAAGTTGATTGAGGCCATGTTTTTCAAAAGAAAGTCTTCATCCAGATAATTTTAACACACATGGAATATTGGAACCTGAATCTGCCTTCCATCAACATACTCAGGAATGATTCGAACCATCTTAAACCGCATCATTTTTGGATGAACAAATCCACAAATACTTCCAAAACCCTTCCAGTTTCCCTTCATCACCACATGATTTGTTCTCTCTGGTTGTGACCTGTGCACGACCATCTCTACCACCATCGGAAACCTGACACGGCGGTGCACAACATATGCCTTTGTGTATGTGTGCATGAAGCGTGGCGGTCCACAGAAGTCGGCTGGTATTGTCTGTGAATATGAAAGAAATACGCTTTATATGTTTGCAAAATTAGACCAAAAGCATCCATTTTTATGATATACATTGAAATACTTACGAGTCTATATGCGTCACTCACGTATGCACATAGAGGTGTATAAAATACATTATCTTCATCCACATGATCAGCATGTAATGGCCAACGACAAACTGACTCAAGCCTTTTATCTGTCTTATAACAAATCAATGATGTTCATAAACCCAAAATACATTATACTTTTAATTTTTAATGGTTGTATGACATTACCTTTGCGGTCACGGAAATCAATCGGACGTGGATTTCTTCTTATCATGGTTGGAAAGATTTCCTCTCTGGTAAGTCCGAGACCATCAGCTCCAATAACCACAACAGACAAGTTGTTATTTCCCCAATTTGTAAAGATAACAATTTGGTCATTTACTACACCAACTTCATTCCCAAATGCTTCCCATCCTGTTCCACTAAAACAGTTATCCCTTTTTGGTGAGTTTAAATCCATCTGAATCCTATCATGGTTCACATTGAAAGTCAAATTTTCACACCGAATTCGAAATATGTTCACCCATATGTCTTGCAAGAATTCTCCCGGTAGTATCTATCATGGTAGAAAATAGACAATATAAATTTCAATATCAACTATTCTAACTTTGTAAATGTAATAACCTTTTTATGTTACTTATGAAGTTGTGGTTTTAAAATTTACCTGCATTGCCGGAGAGTACTCAACAAGGCAGCGAGTAAGTCTTGGACCTACTATATTTTTGTCATATCCAAAGCACTCTGAGCCGTCATCCTTATAAACATTCACATAATAAGAGTCAACTCCTTGCTTGATGAAATGCATGTCTACGGCATTTGTTGGTACATTTGACTTTACAAAGTCAATCCAATGGTGATCCCACAATACCCAACTTCCGTTAATCCTTTCAATCTCCACCTTATACCTATCCCGATCATTCCCTGTAAGGTAAAGCATGTCGTTGCCAGTGTAGAAGTGATCCTCAAACACTTGTGGTAATCTCTGCCAACAAATAGATGAGAATAATGATATCAATAGTAATGCACAATCATATCATGTGGCAAAACATATTTATATAAACAATAACAATCTCAAACTTCAACCAGTTGTCCTTTGAATGTGTTGTGCATATACTTGAACACAAATTGCTGAGCCATTCTGCAATTTCATTAACAATCTAATTAATATCAACTACAACATACAACTCATACATTTAGCTGAGATTGCCAATTACCATCCAATTACAATACAAAAAACATACATTGTAATCATTATCTGCTACCAAACAATATTATCTCTAATATGCTATGTCCCATTAGACATACCCTTGACTAAAATCCTAATTTATGATCAAACATTTTAAAACATATGTTACATGTTACAATTCAACACACGATGCACATTACAAAGTAACCCAATACCTTTTCAACCACAAATCCATAGATACCTGTAACAAATTCATTTTCCGGGAGAGTTTGTGGGTCTATTATAACTATTTATAATCAGAAAACAGAGTCTATGACTTTGTATCCTTTGTAGAACAACCTATATAAAAAATTATTGATTTTCCAATCTATAATATTAATCTATGTTACCTAACCAAAATTTTTTTAAGTAAAACTATCAGTACTTTACAAAATTAAGAACATTAACAACATGCATCCATGTTTTGAAGCACTTATGTACCCTTATTTAAGCTTCACCAAAATTAACAACATTCATGATCTAACTATTATCATCAAAAAAAGCATAACATTAATTTGTAACATAACATGAATTTGTAAGTTCATCAAACAAACCTGGTCACTAATCTAATCAAACATACTATTTCATAAACAGTATATAAACAAAAGTACCATATGAATGTTAGATTCTAACAATTTTTAGCTAAAAAAATGAGAAATATACTAACCTCTTTTTTTTTTTTGATAACCTTGATATGACAACTGATAATCGGCAGGTGAAGAGATGGTTATTGAGCCAAGAGATACTTTATTGAGGGTAATGATGTTTTAAGAGATTTTATACGCAACTTGCATGCAGGTCAAGATTTTATAAAAAAAGTCTTATTCCATTTTGGGCTCAATTACTCCATACATACCCTATTTACCTATAAATGGGCTTAATAAAGGGGCTCATTTATTTAACTTTCAAAACTTTAAAAAATAAACGCATAAACGTTTTTTTAGGTTACAACTTTGTGATCACTTTTGATAATCTCTCAAAAAAAACAACAAATTGATGATAACAATCTATTTTACAGGTTGGAGATCATTGTGTTAGCTTATCAGTTTATTTGAATAACTGATGAATAACAAAAAGAACACCTGGCAACCTATGCATTCAAATAAAGAAAACGAGAATTCCAATTCTAACATTGTGAATAATGTTTCTACCGTTTCACAAAAACAAGTCAATCATTCAAACCATGGTATAGCTGCTACTAATCTATTTTCTTATGTTTTTGTCTATTCAATTTATGATAATGAACATCATTGTAACAATTACTTTTGCACAATTATAAACTTGCAGCTAATCGGAACAATGGAAAAAAGAGAAAGTCTGTTACAGGTACAAATATGCAAGTTTCAATTCCGTCTAATGTTGTCAATCAACTTTCTTCCATTCAACAACCAAGTAATCCGCCATCACAGAATATATTAGGTAATTACTCTCCAAATGCCCAATTATTAAGCCATCTACTATATATTTTTCTACGTCATTTATTTGTATATACTTTCATTAACAAATAGTATTTGCTTATTTTATGTTGTAAATTTTTTAAAAGCTAATACGAGGAATGAAGCGCCGTCTATGTTTGATGCTAATATTCTCAACTATCAACCGATATATATGCCATCTACTAATATGCAAGTTTCAAGACCGTCAAACTTTGTTAACCCACTTTCGACCATACAGCAACAAAGTATTCCGCTATCCCACAATAGATTAGGTAATTACTATCGTAAAGCAATTTTTTTTGGCCATTATTTATATTATTTTAGATAATATTTTTTTGTATGCATTTTCATTTTTTTTTTCATTAGGCTTTACACCTTTTCGGAATAATTTGTTAACACAACAACCTAATAACAATATTCTTTCACAAACCGGAAACATAGTAACACCCAAACTGGCACCTGGACGTCCCCGTAAAAATCCTCTTGATATACCCATTCTCCCAAAAAAAACAAGACAAAGAAGAAACACACAAAACTGTTCTCCAATCATTAATACCCAATTAGGTACATCGTCAAATGTCTCCAATATTTTGTCCAGTTCATCAACTCAAAGAACTCCTCTTTCCGACATCACATCAAGTAATGTTCACAAATAAAACTCTTTTTTTAAACTAACTATACATTTATATGTCATACAATATCTTATTTGTATAACATTTGTTTCTCTTTTGAAGATACATTTTCTTCCACAAATCAAAACATAGGCAATCAAAGTTCTCATGTTCCATTGTTAAGCCAAGCAACAAATTTGATGGTTGGTGCATCATCTCAAAATGTCTCACCGGCTATAAATCGAGGTGGACGCCCTGCAAAAACTCCAGTTCAACAAAAAATAGTTAGAGGAGTAGGCAGGCCTCGCAAAACACCTCAACAAAATTGTAAGATAATTGTTGTATATTTATATTCATATTATTATGATTATTACAATTTTTTTGTTTTACTATGTTAAAAGCAAACCAGCCTGTACAAATTCAAGACACATTTCAACCTGCATCAAATTTTCAAAACACCCCTATAAGCATTGGTGTCACTTCTTCCTCTCCCGCTTTGCGCACTCCTGATATAAGAAATGGCAAACGGCCCATGGGTAGCACTTCTATGAGTAAGTGTTTTACTATAAAACTTCATTATTGTTTTGATTAATCACCTTTAAATGATATTTCATTGAATTAACTTACATATTATAGGCAACGCTACTAAGAGTAATCCACGAGTTAGGTTCAGAAACAATTCTCCTGTACCATTTCACATTGGTAAGCTATAATCAACTTTATATTGTACATATTAAGCAAGTGTTATTCTTCACTATTTATAATACAACCAAATGTGAATCAATGTACATATATTTGTTACAGGCAGTCCTGCTAATATACAGCCAAATTCTGAAACCGATCATAATGTTGATAATACCTCAGAAAGTACTACCATACAAAAAGGCAACTCACTTTCAGATATACCTTCATTCGAGATGTCAGAAGAAGATCCTGAAGATGAATATGGCTATATGGATCGTATCCAAGGCATATCAAAAGGTATTTATGACGAACAAAAGTTACTTTTTTCCATATTATTATTATCTTAATAAATTATAAAGACATTATTGGTTATCTTTTCTTAGAATATGTTGACCATGGAGATCAAACAAAGCAATGCATCAAATGTGGTGCATTGTTGTGGCTTGCCGAAAGTAAGGTAGGATCTTCTAATGGAAACAACAATGATGGATATTCAATTTGTTGCAAAAGAGGGAAAATAAAACTACCTGTTAAACTTATGAATCCTCCACCTTTGTTAATGGGACTCTTGAAAGGAGAAAACCCGAAAATCAAATCATTTATGGAGGACATTCGTCGCTATAATTCTATGTTTGCCTTTACTTGGATGTCTGGTCAGCAAGATAAGAGTGTTAATAGTGGACGTGCACCGTATTGTTTTCGAATAAAAGGAAAAAACAATCATGTAATTGGAGATATGTTACCTAAAGCTGGCGACTCACCTAAGTTCGGACAGCTTTACATTTATGATCCACCAAATGAGATACAAAACCGCATTAACGCTGTTAGGTAATATGAACATCTCATTATTTTATATCTATTTACATGCTGTTTATATTGCAAATACTAACGACACTTCTTTAACATTAGTAGTACTTCTTCAAATGACGCATCGTCATCCTCAAACAAGCACATAGACCTGCAACTAACCAAAGAAATAAAAAGCATGCTTGATGAACATAATCCTTTGGTTCAAAAGTATAGAATGGATGGAAATATAATGGCTCATGGTGAAGATAACGTTAAGATTAGACTCATAGGTAGGCGTGACAAAGATGGTAGACAACATAACCTGCCAACCGCAAACGAAGTTGCTGCACTTATCATCGGTGATTTTGATTCTATGCCTAATGAAAGAGACATCATTGTGCACAAAGTCAATGGCAAGTTGAAAAAAATTAGCGAACTGCATGTCTCATACCTACCGTTACAGTATCCGTTATTGTTCCCATACGCAGAAGATGGGTATAGGACTGACATATACCACTACGGTATTACTGACCAAACACCAGATGATAACAAAAAATATGTCACCATGCGTGAATGGTTTGCTTACCGTATTCAAGACCGGCCAAATGTTTTCTCAACAATTCTAAATGGAAAACGCTTATTTCAGCAGTTTTTGGTTGATGGTTATACCATGGTTGAGGCTGAAAGGCTTGCATATGTACGTAGAGAGAATCCCGAACTAAGATGTGACACTTATGACAGATTAGCCAAAGCTGCTCAAGCATCCAACCCGGAACAAAAAAAACGCGGAACTAAAGTAGTATTACCTTCGTCCTTTACAGGTAGCCCGCGTTACATGTTACAAAATTACTTGGATGCTATGGTTATGTGCAAGAATTATGGATATCCGGATTTGTTTATTACATTTACATGTAACCCAAAATGGCCCGAAATTACAAGGTATCTAAAAAGAAAGGGTTTGAAATCAGAAGATCGACCAGACATTACTTCCCGAGTTTTTAAATTCAAGCTTGATCAACTGATAAAGGACATAAAGGAGAAACGTATTTTTGGCTGTGTTAAAGCAGGTAAATTGCATCATACGTTTGTATAGTCAAACAAACACTTCATTTTGTTTATCATTATATATCATATTCATTATATTTTTCTTCTTAAATTGTTTTCATTTTTTTCAGAAGTATACACTATCGAGTTTCAGAAGCGAGGTTTGCCTCACTGTCATTTGTGTGTATGGTTGGAAACACAAGATAAGTTGAGGTTTCCCGCTGACATAGACAGGTGTATATCAGCTGAAATACCTGATAAAGATTTAGACCCCGAGCTACACCAATTGGTAAAAGAGTTTATGATGCACGGCCCTTGTGGACCTGAGCACAGAAACTGCCCTTGCATGGTCGAAAATAAGTGTTCTAAGAAATTTCCAAAGAAGTTCAATGAGCACACTTTCATTGATGAAAGTGGATATGCTATATACAAAAGAAGCGACAATGGAAGAACCGTTAGAAAGCAAGGTGCTGACCTTGATGGTGGTTTCGTTGTTCCATACAACCCTACGTTATTGAAAAGGTAATATCAAATATAAGTCATTCATTTAAACATTCTTAGTATGCAAAGTCTTTAAATTTTGACTTTTGTAATTTTTTTTTTTTTTTTTTTTTTAAATATATTAGGTACCAAGCTCATATCAACGTAGAATGGTGCAACCAATTCGAATCTATCAAATACCTTTTTAAGTACATTAACAAGGGTCCTGACAGAGTAACAGTTGCTATGGATGATGAAGAAAAAGATGAGATTGAAGATTATTACGATTGCCGTTATTTATCATCATGTGAAGTTGCATGGAGGATCTTCAAATTTGATATACACCATCGTAGTCCTGCAGTAGAACGTTTACCATTTCATCTCCCGAATCAACAGTCTGTCATATTCGATCCATCTGAAAGCATCGATTATCAACTTGAAAAGGCTTCATCTAATATTTCAAAGTTTTTGGGTTGGATGGAAACAAATAAGATAGAGGAGGAAGCGCGTAAATTGTTGTACGTTGACTTTCCAAAACATTATGTTTGGAATAAAACGGACAAAAAATGGACTAAAAGAAAACAAGGTTAGATATTTATTTTTCAAAATATTATTATTTTTTTAAATGTATGATTATTATCAAATTTTAATCATATTTTTAAACCAATTGCTAATCAGCAAATTATATAATTATTATCTTATACAGGTAAAACAATTGGAAGAATTCATCATGTTCCTCCTTCTTGGGGTGAGCTTTTTTATCTACGTAGGCTATTAAACCATGTTAGAGGTGCTCGAGAGTGGGAAGACTTGAGAAAGCATGATGGGGTAGTATATCCTACATGCAAAGAAGCTTGCTTCGCACGTGGTTTGCTGGATGACGACAAAGAATACATTGACGGAATAAAAGAAGCAAGTGAATGGGGAATGGGTGATTACTTGCGGAGTTATTTTGTAATGTTAATAATATCAGATAGTATGTCAAGGCCTGAGGTTGTTTGGGAAAAAACATGGAAGCTTTTAGCCGAAGATGTTGAACAAATAGAAAGAAAAAAAAGGAACCATCCAGGTATTATATCAAATGATGTTTCATGTAATTTATATTTCATTTTGGTATAACAATGTACTTAAATCATAGCCAAAATTCATTTTCTTTTTCAGATCTTCAGCTAACAGATCAACAACGATATAATATATGCTTAGCATATATTGAGGATAAGCTGCTTAGCAGTTCCCGAAGTCTAAAGTATATCGTCAACATGCCTTATCCTGCAGCTGAGTTTACATTAGACGGATACAATCGCTTGATTTACGATGAACTGGATTATAACATACCAGATTTAATAATCCAACATCAAGCACTCCATGCAAGTTTGACTAATGAACAAAAAGGTGTATACCAAACCATTGTTGCTGCTTCCAACAATAATAAAGGAGGTATGTTTTTCGTTTATGGTTATGGAGGTACGGGTAAGACCTTTTTGTACAAGACATTGACAGTTGCTATAAGGTCAAAAGGGCAAATTGTTTTAAATGTTGCATCCAGTGGTATTGCATCCCTGTTGCTTGATGGTGGAAGAACAGCTCATTCGCGGTTTGCCATACCTATAAATATTGTCGAGGATTCTATGTGTACAATAACTGGAGATAGCGACCTTGCAGATTTGATACGTCAAACCAAGTTAATAATATGGGACGAAGCTCTAATGATTAACAGACTTGCGTTTGAAGCTTTTGATAGAACACTAAGAGATATTACTGGCGACAATGATAGTGTTTTTGGCGGTAAAGTGGTTGTCTTTGGTGGAGACTTTAGGCAAATTCTACCTGTTATACCTAATGGGAGTAGGCAAGATGTTGTGCATGCTTCACTAAATATGTCCTATCTATGGAAACACTACACCGTTCTTAAACTTACAAAGAACATGAGGCTGAGGGTTGGTTGCGATCCGGCTGCCGCAGAAGAAATAAACGAATTTGCCGACTGGATTCTCAAAATTGGTGAAGGAAAAATAGGTGGAAAAAATGATGGTCATGCTGAGGTTGTATTTCCAGAAGATATACTTATTTCTGATTCTGATGATCACGTTGGAGCAGTCATAAAAGAAACTTACGATAATTGGGAAGATAATAAGTGGGATCCAACATATTATCAAGATAGAGCAATTCTTGCACCAACACATAAAGAGGTTGACAAAATAAATGACAGGATGATGGAGATGCTTACTGGACCCGAAAAGGTGTGTTATAGTTCTGATACAGTTACAGATGTAGATACAGATTTCAACTACAATGAGTCGCTATACACAACAGAATTTTTAAATTCAATAAAAATTTCAGGCATTCCTCATCACTAGTATTGAAGGTTGGTGCGCCTGTAATGTGTTTGCGAAACATTGATCAAAGAGGAGGACTTTGTAATGGTACAAGGTTACAAGTTGTCCGGATGGGAATAAATAACATTGAGGCAAGGATTATATCTGGAGGTCAAATAGGTACTGTTGTTGCAATACCTCGGATGGTAATTAGTCCATCAGATAAGAAGATGCCGTTTCAACTAAATAGGAGACAATTTCCCTTATCTGTTTGTTTTGCCATGACAATTAATAAAAGTCAAGGCCAAACGTTATCAAAGGTAGGTCTCTATTTAGAACGACCTGTTTTCTCACACGGACAACTCTATGTAGCCGTATCAAGGGTCAAAAGCAAGAAGGGTTTGAAGGTGTTATGCTGTGACAATGAAGGAAAGTATTGCAATTATACAACAAACGTTGTATATAAAGAAGTTATTCAACGTCTATAATTTTATTTATCTTTTAGTAGTCTGTCCTGTATATCAAACAGTTAACATAATTCTGTAATCAAATAACAGATGCATTTTATTTATGAATATATTATTTATATGAATTGTGTTTATAGTTTTATTCATCACATATTTATCCTGCAAATCATTTTTATTTTAAACATTATATGAAATCATTTCCATTAACATTATATGAAATAATTTCCATTATTTTATGGGATAATTTAATTTTCAAACTGTTTCCTTACTTATCCACCAGATTTACAAAATTTTAAAACTTTTTTAACCTAATCCTTTATCTATAAAAATGCATTTCATATGAATATACTAGCTTCCAGGCCCGGCCGATGGCCGGATAGTTTTAAGAATTTTTTTTTTAAGATTGTAAAGATAGTACAAATGCTTTTATAATACATTAATAATGTAGATTGCAACAAACTTTGTGCTTGTATATCATTTAGTACAATCTTAATTGCATATAATATAAAATTTTGGCGTAATGTTGCATAATGATTTATAATCAAAATTCATACTTAGAACGTTTATTGTATTATCGGATCCCATTACTTTATAGTAACATTAAAAAATTAACAACCATGGATTGAAAAAATGCAAACAGCCAAATTATTATAAGACATTTATAATAGACAATACTTAAACGTGCGAAAGACAACCAAAGTTTTGATAATAAAAATTAAAACAACATCAAACATAAAGAAACTTATTCTTCATCGCGACTAATGTTGAGTTGATGGAAAAAATCATATGCTACTATGTATCCTTCTGCACTGAATTCATTGATTAGTTCATCAACCTCTGACATCATGTGATAACAATCGCACTTAAACCTCTTATTCACCTTTTGCCAAGCACCGTTATAGAAAAGGTACCTATCTGAAACAAAGTAGTAGTCGAAAAATAAGTATATAAAGAATCCACAAAAGCTTACACACTATCCAAAATGTATCCACATCAACCTCAATGTCACCCTCTACATCAGCATGCATATCCATCATAAGCTTTGTATAATATGCCTTACTTCTAACCTTGTCACTCAAAATACTAAATGTTTCATTAACTATTCTTAAACTATTTAATAATGTCCTAAATTTCGTTTGAAGGAACACCTCAAGAGTAACACCTAATGGTAAAAATGTATACATACCTTTGTTGTGGGTGGTAACGAAACACAAATCCTATTTGCACATGAGTATTGATAACAACTTGGTTTATCATCAATAGTAACACCAATCCTGCTTTCCAAAGTACGTTGTGTACATTGAGTCAGTGCACTTGACTTGAATTGCCTCCTTGTTGCAGGATCAAACTTCCTGACACCTGAATTTGAAATAAAAAACTTGTGAGTTGATTTCAACTGAGAACCTAAATAAAAATGCTTTAGTAACATTTTCTTGCCATTGTAAGCTCCACCAGCCTCAATATCTCAAGTACTATAAGCTATATTTATCTAAACTTAACTCTTCAACAACTTTGAACATCACATAAGTATTATAAGCTAAATTTATTTAAACCCTGAACTATAAACTACATTTATATAAACTAAGCTTAGAGTAAGCAAGAGGAAGTGGTTAATTATTGTACCTGGAGGGTTCCAAGGGCGAAAAGAGTAGTTCGAATGTTACGGTGAGTAGTGTATTTGATACTAACAGTCACTCCTTACTCCTGAGCTTGAGTCCAGTTCCCCAACCACCAACACCAACACCATAGGCGGTTACTTGGCAGGCAATATGCATGTAAAACCAAGCAGGATTAACTACCTTGAATACCTTCACATATCTTGCAATCATGGCTCCCATAGGCATCAAATAAGAATGTGTGTTAGCTGCTTAATAATACATGCTCATTTAAGTTGTGTTGCGGATTGCTCATATTCAAGTACTTATCTGCTTAAAAATAAGGAGGTACTAATCTACTTATGTTGATGTGCTTATTTGAAAGTAAAATATATAAAATATGCGGTTTGCTCCTCACAAGAAACTGATTATCTGTGTATAAATACATATATAAGCAATTAAGAAGCACTCCCAAGCACCCTCTTAATCTAAGTTACGTATATAGGTAGTTGAATAAGCAAGTTGGCCAATGCACATCTACCATAAATAACTAACTTAGGTAAACATAAAAGAACCTGCTAAAATTTTTTTGTGTAATGGCAATGGAATATTCAAGATTTATAACCAAATGCCACCATCCTTGCGGTACAAAGATCAAAATGTGGCACCCTTGCATTTTCACAAGCCTAATATGCATATCTACCGTAAAATTTGTACTTGAGCTTGAATATGCACAATGCATAGATTAAACAACTATTTTCGACTAACAGTAACCAAGTTCCTGAATAGTCTTTTTAAGGGGCTTCAAGACAAATTGCTTGGGTGTCAGGTAAAACATATTAAGCCATCGTAATTTGTTTGATACACAAAACTACTAAAGGGACATTTAAGTGTTGGGTAGGCAAGAAATGTGAATGTGACCTGTGATGGCACTATGGCAAAATGGTAAGAAAAAATTAATAGTTAAACAATGTTCATAGTTTCGATTTAGATTAATTATATTATAAAGTTTAACTTTACCTCACTTGCAGTGTAAAAGTGGCCAAGATTCACAAACATTGCTTCTGAAAATGCAAGTGCAGTTGACCATGATTATTAGTCACATGTTCCAGCTTCTTGCTAGATTTTAATACAAATCGCCGTTCAAAAAAAATGATTATTAGTCACATAACTGATGTTTAGAATGATAAAGTAATTATCAACCTTAAAACTGTTGTTGCAATTAGGACACATCAACCTAAATCCTAAATACTTGCTCTCAAACTGATGCAAGAATCAACAAAAGCTTACACACTATCCAAAATGTATCCACATCAACCTCAATCTCACCCTCTACATCAGCATGCATATCCATCATAAGCTTTGTATAATATGCCTTACTTCTAACCTTATCACTCAAGATACTAAATGTTTCATTAACTATTCTTAAACTATTTAATAATGTCCTAAATTTCATTTGAAGGAACACCTCAAGAGTAACACCTAAGTACCTAACGTAAAAATGTATACATACCTTTGTTGCGGGTGGTAACGGAACACAAATCCTATTTGCACATGAGTATTGATAACAACTTGGTTTATCATCAATAGTAACACCAATCCTGCTTTCCAAAGTACGTTGTGTACATGGAGTCAGTGCACTTGACTTGAATTGCCTCCTTGTTGCAGGATCAAACTTCCCAACACCTGAATTTGAAATAAAAAAACTTGTGAGTTGATTTCGACTGAGAACCTAAATAAAAATGCTTTAGTAACATTTTCTTGCCATTGTAAGCTCCACCAGCCTCAATATATCAAGTACTATAAGCTATATTTATCTATATTTATCTCAAGTACAAAATTTAATAAGCAAGTTGGCCAATGCATATCTACCGTAAATAATTAACTTAGGTAAGCATAAAAGAACCTGCTAACAATTTTTTTGTGTAATGGCAATGGAATATTCAAGATTTATAACCAAATGCCACCATCCTTGCGGTACAAAGATCAAAATGTTGCACCCTTGCATTTTCACAAGCCTAATATGTATACAATGAAAAGGACAAATGAGTTTAAGAAGTTAATAGCTCATAAGAAATTACAATAGGCAGTGATTACCTCATGAATGCAATTTGAGGGTTCATTTTACCAATGACAACCTTGTAGAAGTCCTCATTCCTGAAAGAAAATGTGACATCTGGCTTTCTACCTTCATAAGGACCCGTGTTCAGAATATTACAATAGTAAGCAAAGAAAAATAAAACGTGTAAAACAAAAGTTGAGTAACCTTACCTGTTAAGGAGCTGCACCTTAATATATGAGAAAGCTTGACTAAATATCTTATGATCAATTAGCTCGTTCTAATTCAATCTCGAAACCTACATAACAACCTGCATCAAGTACTTGTAATCGTTACATACAAATCATGCTTAATAACTACAAAAATAAACACACAAATTTTGCAAGAATGAGCATGTATGTACACAACATACCAAATAGTATATGGTCAGTTTTTCACTAATCCTGCTACATCTTAATGCAATTATGCATTTTAGCACTTCACAAGAAAGATAAGTAATTTGTCTCAACATTCCAAAGACAATGATTCAAAGGCTTTTCACGAAGCAATCTAGCCAGAAAAGCATAAAACTTTGCAACATGTATTTCATTTATTGGCATTTTTAAAGTTCAACAATGTTAACTTCACAAAAACATAAGAATATAGCAGAAACTTGCATCTCATTATCACCCCGTTGATCACGAAAAGATTGATATCATTCACTTCAAACCACCAACACAAACACAATTCAAAGACATAAAAGGGAAAACGTTTAACCTTCTATTTTTTTTCTTAAACATTTCATCAAACACTTGGTAAACACCTTCATCAAACACCTACTACCAAAAGATAAATGTTTAGACATAGCATACAACCATCAAACATTCAATAAATCCAATAAAATAAGAAAGATGAGAACCACGTTTAATTGATAAAACAAAAACACTAATCCAATAATGTACAAAATTAGAACTTAATATAATTAGTACAATAAAAACAATCGTTCATTCAAGAGTCCACCAAGACATAGATTAAAACAAACATCTATAGTGTTTCCCAATTCATTAAATAGTTGATGAATTATGATTAATCAAATCTAAAAACTAAATATGTCAGATGTAGCGGCCACAAATGTATCATCAAGCAATTAAATTATCGTTTTAGGAATTAGGGGTTTTTTTTATGATTTTAAACAATTAAAATATTATCAATATCAAGCATGAATTATGAATAACTAAACAAAAAATATACCTTGAATCGATTAAAAACAACAACTGATGATGATTTACGGGAAGGTTGATGTTCGTTTTTGATTGATAAAGTTATATGATGATTGATTAAAGGGAGAGTTATAATTAATTGATTTAGAACTGGGTTGGTGTTTATGGTGTTAGTAGTTTTAATTTGAATGGATCTTGATAATGATTTTAAGTGTATTTGATTTTTGTTTAGGGTTGAAAAGGGGATTATGAGAGAAGAAACGTGTGTGTATGTGTGCGTGTTTTTTTTACCTCTGTAACAAATGAATGAGATGAAGCAAGTTCCGCCCATTTTTTCCTCGTAGACTTGTTTAGAATCAAAATTAAGGAGGACCGTCCGATAGGCATAAATGCCAGGTGGCGAATTTAGAAGAATTTTGGAGATGAGATGAGTTTAGAAAACCTTGTTTTATATAGATAGTAGATTATCATTTACATATTCCATCTCCTACTATCTAACATTCTGTTGCAGAGTATATTATATCTAATCTCAATGGAACATAATGTTAGTTTGACGGATAATAAATTAATATATCATGACCGGATTCGAACTCGAGACTTCGGGATTGCACACTTTACGTATGAGTTTCAATGAATTAATAATTATTGTTTTAGTGACGAATAATTATTAAATACACGAAATATAAACTTAACGGTAACTAATGACCGTAAGATGAAGTTAAGGGACTAGACTTGTAAAATTGCAAAAGGCATTTGGTGGGCTTTTGTGTTCATGGCCGGCCAAGCCCTTTCCCATAGGGTTTGGGATGGCTTTTGCTCCAAGCTACTTGATTAGTATATAATGAGACCTCCTCTCATTCATTCTTTTCATCCATTGGTTCCATTGCAACCTAATCTTCTCTAATCTCTTTCTTTGTGTCTAATCGATCTTTGATTGATAGGACCAATAGTTTAATCTTTTCGTGTACTACGAATCTAGCATTTCCATTGAAACGCTTATAGTACGTGTGTGTGAGAACGAAGTGTTAGCATACTTTTGCTAACGGTGATCTTGCCTTGTGACTAGCCCTAGTCGATCCATATAAGCCCTCTCCTAGGGTTTATAAGTTCTTGTTCTTGCTAGCAATCAAGAGGTATGTATCCATTTATATTTCGGTTAATTTATTATTTGTATTTGATCTATTCCGCTGCGTACTCTTTGATGTTTATATGTTTATTGTTTTATATTATTCATATATTCCAACAGTGGCATCAAGAGCCGTTAATACATTATAATGAATTACCGAAACACATAAAATTGAATCGTTTGATTATAACATGCTTGGTGTTCTTAGGTTTTTATATTTTTCATAAACCCTAGTTTTATTTTTTTTTATTTTGAATTTATTTAATTTATTATATATATGTCGAAAGTTTTTTTTTATTTAAAAAGAAATTAGGGTTTGATGAATTATGTAATAAAAACTTGTAGAAACCATAGGTTGCATGTAATTTATGTGTATGGATATTGTTATATGCCGTTTGGTTGCGTTCCTTGGTTGACATGATTATTTGTATAATATGTGCAATATGGGCATCCATGACAAACTATGCATGTGTTGTTATGGATTAAGATTTGTTTTGATTTCATGCTTATTTATGCGATTTATTATAATTGATAAATGGTTTAGTAAATATTATGTATAAAGATTACTAAAATTTGATTAATTATAAAATTAGGGAAGACCCTATTAATCGTATATTAAATCAATAGTGTGTTTTATATTGATTGTAATTTGCATGACCATTATTGTTGTTGTTTGTTTATTTTATTTTATTACTTTTGTTTTATATGTTTTTTGCAACATGATAGTAACAAAGGGTAATTTCAAGAAATAAAATATTAAACGGACTTAATAATGGTGAAATCTTGTTTTGAGCTTACTTATAAATCTTGAACTTTTGGTTGATTGATCGCGACTGTATTAAGTGGTTGAAAGGTGGAACTAATTACGACAAACTATTAAAGTGGGTATAAGGTTGGCTACGCATTAAATTGCGGCCTTAGTGAGCCTCCATTCTGGCTTACCGCTCGCCTGTGAGTCATATTTTAGTCTTTACCTAACATCCATGATAACTACGAAGCACTTAAGGCAAAGTTGTAAGTTTCTCAACGCCTCAATCAAAAGTTTGGAGATTTAAGCTCGTAAAGAAACTAATGAGTAAAAGTTTTTTTACATGAAATATATGCTACAAGATGAATGCATGACATCTTTGTACATATATTTTGATTACACACATCAAAAAAAATACTACCCTTAAATTTAAGTTATATGCCATCCAATGAAACGGAAACACCTGAAATTGGATCTACGCCAGGGCGTAACCTGACTAGATTGCAATGGAAGGACAAATTACATGATTTCATCACTTGCAGATCAACTGGTGTGGTGTCATTATGTAAGTTTGTTGTTTCTTAAATTGGTTAACTTAATTGAGTTGATAGTGGGAACTGATCACTCAAGGCATAAGAAGATGGGGATAAAACATGTTTACATTGCAACTGCGGTTGGCAAATAATGTAAATCCCATCAATTCTAGGAATTGCGATTGAATATTGGCAATTGGGTCACGACCCGTACCTTATTGAATAACGTCATCACTAGCAGATCAACTGATGTGATGAACTTATGTCAATTTGGATCCTAGTTTTTCAATATATAATTAAAATAGTTATATGTTTATGAACCAAGGGTATTTAATTTTATTGAAATTTAATTATCGAAAGTACTAACTTTTGAATTTTTTCTGTAGAAATGGCTACACCTGAAAACACTAATATGAGCAACATGAGTTCTGCGTTCAAGCAAATGATTGATCGAGACAAGTTGACTGGTGAAAATTTCAATGACTGGTATCGATCTTTAAGAATCACCTTAAGGATGGCCAGAAGATATGATTATCTTGGTGAACCTCTACCTGAGAAACCTGCTGATGATGCAACACAAGCCGTAAAGGATGCATACAACATTGAATATGAGAAGCACAATGATGTGGCTTGTCTCATGTTGGCTGGGATGGATACTCAATTGCAAAAGCGGTTTGAGCCCTTTGGTCCCATGGACATGATCAATGAACTTAGACGAATGTTTGAGAAACCACCTGCTGCAGAATTATATGATCTAATAGAATCTCTGCACAATTGTAAGCAGGAAGCAGGAAAATCCGTGAGTGCCCATTTTTTGTCCATGAAATATTATATGGATCAATTGGAGCGACTTGGTTGCGGATATCAGGAAAGTGTGTGCATTGGTCTCATTTTGCGATCCCTTAATCAGGATCTGTATAGTGAGTTTGTACGCAACTATAATATGCATTGCAAGGGGAAGACAGTAAGTGAAGTTCATGCAATGCTTATAGATTATGAGAAAAGCCTGAATAAGAAGGCACCTACACCTGCTGTAATGGCGATACAGGGTGGTAGGATCACCAAGAAACCCAACAAACCGCATAATGCGAACGTCAAGGGTAAAGGCAATGGTACTGGTAAAGGCAAGCAGATTGCAAATCACCAACAGAAGCCTAAGAAGCAAAATCCTCCTTTTCAGAAGAAGAAGGAAAATTTCAATAAGGATTTGGCTAAATGTCACCACTGCAACACTCCTGGTCATTGGAAGAAAAACTGTCCATTGTTTCTAGAGGAGTTGCGCCTCAACAAAAGTAAAATGCCTGGTAACGTCGCAAGCACTTCAGGTATGTTTATGATTGAGTTATTTTCTTTTCCTCGTAAGAATAATTCCTGGATATATGATACAGGATGTGGTACTCACATCTGTAATACGTCGCAGGGACTTAGAGGAGCAAGGAAGCTGGCCTATGGAGAAAGATACTTGTACGTAGGAAATGGAGTACGTGCAGCAGTTGAAGCCATAGGGACTTTCGATTTAGTTTTACCTTCGGGAATGATACTAGTATTGAATAATTGTCATTTTGCACCCTCTATTGTTAGGGGTGTCATTTCAGTTTCTTTGTTATTGGATAATGGTTTTGTTCACACATTTATTAATAATGGAATTTCTGTTTTTTTAAATAATGTTTTTTACTTTAATGCAATTCCAATAAATGGTGTGTTTGAAATTGATATGGAAGATTCCATGTCCAATAGAAATAATTCTGTGTATAGCATTAACAATAAGAGAATCAAGTCTAACTTGGATTCGTCTTATCTTTGGCACTGTCGTCTTGCTCATATAGGCAAGGATCGCATGCAGAAGCTGCAACATGATAGGCTTTTACAAAAGATCAATGATGAATCATTTGATAAATGCGAGTCCTGCATATCTGGGAAGATGACAAGGAAACCTTTTTCACCACAAGTGGAAAGGGCAACAGATCTACTTGGATTAATACACACTGATGTGTGTGGTCCACTTAGACATGTGTCAAGACGTGGTGCTACCTACTTCATAACCTTCACGGATGATTATAGTCGTTATGGTTATGTTTATTTACTTAAACATAAACATGAAGTCTTTAATACCTTCAAGGTTTTCAAAAGTGAAGTAGAATTACAACTCGGTAAGAAGATTAAGGCACTTCGATCCGATAGAGGCGGTGAATATTTAAGCCAAGAGTTTAAAGATTATCTAGCTGAGTGTGGTATAGTCCAGCATCTCACGGCTCCTTATACTCCACAGCAAAATGGTGTATCTGAAAGGAGAAATCGTACTTTGCTAGACATGGTACGATCAATGTTTAATCTTACATCTCTACCCTTATCCTTTTGGGATTATGCCCTTGAAACTGCTATTCGCATATTGAATATGGTTCCAACAAAGAAGGTTGATAAGACTCCATATGAATTATGGACAGGAAAAGCTCCTAGCTTTTCTTACTTAAAGGTCTGGGGTTATGACACGTTTGTTAAACGAGATTCACCAGATAAACTCCAACAGAGATCTGTTAAGTGTATCTTCGTAGGATACCCAAAGGAAACAATGGGTTACTACTTTTACTTTCCACCAGAGAATAAAGTCATTGTGGCTAGGTATGGAGATTTCTTTGAAAAGAATCTTATATCTCAAGAATTCAGTGGGAGAGTTTATGATCTAGAAGATGAAGATACATCACCTTCTGAAACCACTAGCACACTTCCTGTGGAACCTGAAAGTTTAGGTCCTCCACCTGAAGTGGAAGTGGTACCCATTCGCAGATCTTCAAGAACTGTGAAAGCACCCGAACGTCTATGTCTTAACGTAGAGTGTGAGGAAACGATACTAGGGGATCTTAATGAACCTACTAGTTATAAGGCTGCCATTAATGGTCCTGAAAAGGAGAAATGGCAGAGTGCTATGAATGGGGAAATGCAGTCCATGAAAGACAATGAAGTCTGGGAAGAAGTAGACTTACCTCCAAATGCTAAGGTAGTTGGAAGTAAATGGCTCTACAAAATGAAAACAGACATGGATGGCATTGTACACATCTATAAGGCTCGTTTGGTAGCTAAAGGCTATACTCAAACATTTGGTGTTGACTACGAGGAGACTTTTTCTCCTGTAGCTGACATTAGAGCTATTAGGATTCTCTTAGCCATAGCTGCCTACTATGACTATGAGATATGGCAAATGGATGTCAAAACCGCCTTCTTGAATGGTCGCCTAGATGAAGACATCTATATGGCGCAGCCTGAGGGGTTTGTGAATCCAGAATTTCCAAACCGTGTATGCAAACTTAAAAGATCCATTTATGGATTAAAGCAAGCATCACGTCAATGGAATAAGAGATTTGACGCAGAAATCAAAAGTTTTGGATTTAGTCAAAATCTTGATGAGCCATGTGTATACCAGAAAGCTAGTGGGAGTAATGTTACTTTCCTTATCCTATATGTCGATGACATATTAATATTAGGAAATCATATACCAAGTTTAAACGAAGTTAAAGCTTATCTTGGTAGATGTTTTTCTATGAAGGATTTAGGAGAAGCAACATTCATCCTTGGAATCAAGATTTACAGAGATAGATCAAAGCGGTTGATTGGATTAAGTCAAAGTACTTACATTGATAAAGTATTGAAGAGATTTAATATGCAAAATTCCAAGAAAGGATATTTGCCAATGCAAGTGGAACATGGCTTAAGTAGCAAACTATGTGCCTCAACACCTGAAGAGGTTGCAATCATGAAGAAGGTTCCGTATGCTTCAGCAGTAGGATCTATCATGTATGCAGTTAGATGCACAAGACCTGATGTGGCGTTTGCACAAAATATGACCAGTCGTTATCAACAGAATCCAGGTGGAAAGCACTGGCACGCTGTTAAAAGCATTCTTAAGTATTTAAGGAATACTAAAGATATGTTTCTAGTGTATGGGGGAAATCCAGAAGCAGAACTTGATGTTACAGGTTACTGTGATGCGTCCTTTGAAACTGATAAAGATGATACAAAGTCTCAGACGAGTTATGTCTTTGTTATTAATGGAGGAGCAGTTGACTGGAAGAGCAAGAAGCAGACAACAATTGCGATGTCTGTTACAGAAGCTGAGTATATTGCTGCATCGGAAGCTGCGATGGAAGCTGTTTGGATCAGGAAATTCATTTCGGGGCTTGGTATTATGCCGTCAATTGAATTACTTATTAATATGTATTGTGACAACTCTGCCGCAGTTACATTCGCCAATGAACCTGGAGTTATGAAGGGCGCCAGACATTTTCCAAGAAGATATCACTATGTTCGAGAACAAGTCGACATAGGTGAAATCAATCAACTCAAAATTCACACAGATAACAATCTAGCTGATCCATTTACGAAGGCTTTATCTAAGGAAAAGCTTACTCGACTTGCTGATGGCATTGGACTTCGTTTAGCTAGTAGTTTCATGTAGATCTGTGGTTAGTATTTGGATAAAGGATTGTAAACAATAATTATTCGAATGAAATGAAGTATTGTGTTATGTTTATTTCTATTCATAAATATTGTATCCTATATTTGCATGTTTAATCCATGAATAACTTAAGTTATTCTAAAATTGTCCGTTGTCAATTAATGATATGGGAGTATCATTGAACTAAGACAAATGTGAGATTTGGTATAATATATATAAATTATATTGGTGCGTAGACATGCCAAATTCACATGATATTCAATACTGGATAAATTGAATATAGGACAAAATCCCAACTACATGATTGTACTTATGGATGTTGTCATTATAGTAAATCATGAATATTTATCCTCAGACTTGAGATACTAGGTAACTACTGTGGATGTAGCTCATTTTCTGTGAGATAATCTAACGCTATCCGTAACTGGTAGTTATAAGGATTATTTTCAGAGGTGATGCGAAGTTCATAGGTTATGCTTGTAGTCAATACAGGATTTGGTTCCTTCAAATTTGTTTTGAAGTATAATACTGTTTGGCCGCTCGTAGGATTAACAAGATGTTTGCATGGCCATGCCCAAGGTCTATCTGGAATACGTTCAGAAGAGTTGGTAATCTTGCTTAATCATAAATAACGAGAAACACTAGTTAATTATGGAATGACTTCAATCCATATCCAAATTAACATAGTATTAGAATCAAAAGGATAAGTATGATGATGAATCATCAAAGGTGGTTTTTTCCAGGAAACCATACTCGAGATCGTTCTGGGGGCATTGGCGTGTTATGCTAGACTAACCATTGTCATTGTTACATTAATCTATATCCGAGTGGGAGCTGTTAGTTTGACGGATAATAAATTAATATATCATGACCGGATTCGAACTCGAGACTTCGGGATTGCACACTTTACGTATGAGTTCAATGAATTAATAATTATTGTTTTAGTGACGAATAATTATTAAATACACGAAATATAAACTTAACGGTAACTAATGACCGTAAGATGAAGTTAAGGGACTAGACTTGTAAAATTGCAAAAGGCATTTGGTGGGCTTTTGTGTTCATGGCCGGCCAAGCCCTTTCCCATAGGGTTTGGGATGGCTTTTGCTCCAAGCTACTTGATTAGTATATAATGAGACCTCCTCTCATTCATTCTTTTCATCCATTGGTTCCATTGCAACCTAATCTTCTCTAATCTCTTTCTTTGTGTCTAATCGATCTTTGATTGATAGGACCAATAGTTTAATCTTTTCGTGTACTACGAATCTAGCATTTCCATTGAAACGCTTATAGTACGTGTGTGTGAGAACGAAGTGTTAGCATACTTTTGCTAACGGTGATCTTGCCTTGTGACTAGCCCTAGTCGATCCATATAAGCCCTCTCCTAGGGTTTATAAGTTCTTGTTCTTGCTAGCAATCAAGAGGTATGTATCCATTTATATTTCGGTTAATTTATTATTTGTATTTGATCTATTCCGCTGCGTACTCTTTGATGTTTATATGTTTATTGTTTTATATTATTCATATATTCCAACACATAATAATTTGACAAAATTGTTTGACAATCACGCAATGTTGGAGGATGTTAAGATAGATCATGGAGTTTCTTTGCATCAGCATGATGAGAAGTCATCAAATGTAACAAAACTGGTAGTGTCTATACTTTATCTACTTCTTTCATGCTAATTCAATATTTGTCTATGAATAGGTTAAGTGCATGCTTATAACATCTATTCCTTTCATTATAAGCAGCCAGCAGTTGAAAAATCATCACCCAATGAATTTTGGGTCCAAGATCCACCCATATTAACATTATCAAATGATGAATGGGTATGAGTTTTGTTAGTTCAAATATAAATATTAACAAACACTTATGTATTTTTACTTATAATAAATTTTTTTTCAGGAATCCGAAGCCGATAATGATAAATGGATGTGTGTAAACAAACATTGCTTATACCATAATCATCACGAAGACACATTGGTGTTCGATAAATCTGTGGTTGATGAAGTTGTTGCGTATGATGACAACCATGAATGGACATGTGTTAACAAAGATTGTCTTTACCACAAACATATTCTTGATGATGATGATGCAAATGATGATGATGAAGTTGTTATCAACAAATGATATTAATTCCCTCATTACTATCAATAATTATTCCATTTGACCTGCATAATAGTATGATAAATATGTGATCATACTTATTTTTGTAATATGTTTTTTATGTTAAACTTTGTTCTTGAATCAATATTTGTTTCATATAATGCTTATATCCAATAATCACGAAATTTCCAATATGCTACATTACAGACATTGTATACCTGTTACGATAAAGCTTTAAATAAGACTTATTAGTGTAGTAACAAAACATAAAACTTTTTAACTATAAACTACAAAACAATAAAGAAGTGCATATTAAAAAAAAGCATATATCACTTCCTAAAATAAACTGCATACTTTCAGTTTCAATTTTACATTTAAAATAGCCATATTTTGATTGATATATGTTTTAAATTTAAATTATACTCTATATCACCTCCTCAAATATTGCAAATCAGTTACTTATATCGACTCTAATAGCTTATATAAATCATTGTGAACACTTTGAAAACCCTAAACCTGTCAATACAAAGTCACATAGTTATGTCGACACTTTCAAACCCTTCACAAACAAATGCATCCAGTTCTTTCAAGGGAGAAGCACACAATACAGATGGCTGAAACATTCTTTCTGAAACACCTACAATAGGAAACGGATCAAATCATGTTAACAAGGCTAATCAAAAAGAAGGAAAGAAGGTGAAAACAAAATCAGAACATGAAGGTATATTTAACTTCATGTAAACATATATAACCCATTCTCTAATATATTACTTTTAATACTTACTTTTCGAATACTACTTTGAAACAGATAGGTACATCTACTATAGAGGTACTTGGCGTAAGATGAAGAAGAGGTTTAAGTGTGATTGTTATCACCTAATGTACGAGATTGATGAACTAATCAATGAAGTCGGTCCAGAAGGATACAACATGGCGTATGAATTTTTGGTTCGTCTCAACGTTAATCGTGATGAATAATAACTTACCTTATGTTTGATGAAGAATAATGTTAATCGTTATCAAGAATAACTTTCCTTACTTTTTATGTATTGTCTATTACAAATGTCTTTTTATTAATTTAGTTGTTTCCAATTTTGCAAACACATGGTTGTTATTTTCCTTTATGCATTATGACCATTAAATTTTATCTTATATACAACTAACATGATACTAAATTATATAGAATCATAAAGTGTGTTGCAATTTACATTGTTAATATATTATAAATACATTTGTACTATTTTTTTTTTTTTTTTTAAATTCTTAAAGCAATCCGGCCATCGGCCGGGCCTGGAAGCTAGTATATAATAAAAGAAGGTTTATTTGAATTTTTGTTATGTCATTTAAGCCATGTTGGCACTCCATCCACGTCATTAATGCCACGTCAATAAAGCCACGTCAACTGATTTCTCCCTGCAATTTAGTCGACATTGTTTGACTTCCACCCTCATTCAATATCAACCAAAAATCAAGCAAGGTTACCATCTATGATATTAAACAACATCCGATCGTTGTTTGACTTTCTACCTTCATTCTTTCATCTCAAATTTCAATCTTTTCTAATCTCATATCTGTACAAGGTATCATTCACATATGTAGAGGGTATAATTCAATCTTTATTTTATTTTTTTCTTTATAAGTTGTTAGACCTCAATTAGATGGGCTGGGTTTTTTAGGGTACTATACATTCTCGGTTCTCCCTTCAATTTTTACAATTTCTTTGGGTACTATACACTATCCCTTAATTTTTACAATTTGATAATCCAAGTTGCACGTGTGGAGTTGATAATCCAATTTCAAGCTTTTCTAATCTCAAATTTGTACAAGGTATGCTTACTTTATAAGTTGTTTGATATCAATTTCACGGGTTGGGCTTTTTGGTGGGTAGTAAACATTTCTCTCTTCAATTTTTATAAGTCACAATCAATATGAAAGAATCAAAGGCTATTCAAGCATATGTTACTTGAAGTTTTGGTACCCAAAAAACAGTTGAAATATGTCAGGGCATTTATGGTACAAACAAATACTTTTTCAATATTACTTATGGTATGAAAGAAGT
Source organism: Artemisia argyi (assembly GCA_030686995.1). NCBI lineage: Eukaryota > Viridiplantae > Streptophyta > Magnoliopsida > Asterales > Asteraceae > Artemisia > Artemisia argyi. Next base: position 130,527,583 of record CM060709.1, read on the forward strand.
AAAACGGATGTTCACATAGGAATTCCAACGTAATATATTCATCCGTTTGAATATATGTTCTAACTATCTGATGTGTACAGATTAGGAAACAATTGGCTATGAAAGAGATACCAAACGGTATGATACTTGGCTAGAGGGAGACTGATGAAAGAGATACCAAACGGTATGATACTTGGCTATTATTTTTGAAGGGTTTACTAAATAGGATGCAAACTATACTGTTTATAGAACACAAATGTCAAATATACAATGTAAAAGATGATTCTAGGATGGTTGTTATAATGATGAGTATCCCATGGTTGTTTATTTATTTGCACAATACATATACCATACTTCTTTATGATATGTTGTGTCCCGACATTATGCTACTACTTATTCAAGTGATTATCTGCTTTCAAACACTCATTCGCCTATGATCATTACAAATCTTACTGAAGCAAATACCAACATTCTTCAGAGCCACATGGGCAGCCCCCTGTTTATGACATTACTAATGGTATTAATCCAATTTTTATAATATAATTTGTGTATACTATTTTCTAAATATAAGCAAAAATTTTATATCTTTCTGGTTACTCTGCCAAACTTGCTCAACAACAACACTCCTGTGTTTGGTTATAGAGTTGCTCCCTAGACGCAGAGGCAAACCACCACTAAGTGACATCTCCAATGGTAAGCAACTATATCATAAATCAACAAGTTTGTAGCTATCCGATTTAATGCAACTTCAATATATTTTCTAGCTATTCATGTATAAGATGTTCACAATAGAAAGATATAAGATACATTCATCCGTTTTACTTATGGTACAAATTTTTTCCAAAAAAAGCGCATGTTCTAACTATTTGATCTGTACCAAGCATATATTCACATAGGAAAGATAAAACGGATGTTCACATAGATCAGATAGGAAAGGTATCAGTGCTTGTAATCATTCCGGCCAGAATCATTCACATAAGATGAATTCCAACGCTTGCTGGTTGTTTGGGGACTTTATAGTTTCAAAAGTTTTCCATAATTATTAAAGGCTGTTCAAGCATATGTTACTTGAAGGAATTATTTTGAAGGGTCCAAATTTAGCTCCTGTAGTTGGAACAACTCCTTTATAAACAACTTTGTAGCACCCGTGATTTCTCTCTACCAAAAAACAGTTGCTTACTCCAATGTTCCAACTCTCAAACTTTTTCGCTTATGTCTATATACAGATCTGACCTCTTGTGGTAACATCGAGCATACTATGGTTGAAGGGAATAAGCGCCTGATCATCCGTTTTGGGTTGGAGGATGCAACGTAAGTCATTCTATAATACTTGGTTCTTTTATTTATTTTGTCCATATTAGTTTATTTAAAGATTGTCAATTTACTGGTGTCAATTGTAATTTGTAGTGGGACCAAGCTTAGGAATATTACATAGTGGAGTGACTATGCCCACCAGTTGAACAACGCGTTAGGTGATCGATATAACTTAGGCCATGTTTTCATCATCCTACAGTTAATGAAGCACAAGATCTATAAACGTGAGCCTTCTAAAGTAAAATCTTTTACTCATTTTTCAATGTTATCCATCGATGAAAATATCAAAATATAAATCTCACCGTCACATGCATTACAACAGGTAAACCTGCTGTATCAAGCATGTTCGGTGCTACAAAACTGTTTATAAATGATGATATCCCTGATATACACAACTTTAAGAAATTGTGAGTTATTAACACGACACTCTTTTCACCGTTGATCTTTAAACGGCTTTCTAATCACCTATTTTAACTAACCTTAATTCTTTTGACAGGTTGATTGAAAATTGTGGTTTGGAGGGAGATGATCATTGTGTTACTCATCTGACAACATTTTCAAGTTATTCTATTAAGAATGACTTTTTGAACAACTTGCAAAAAGTGACTCTTGACACTCGTGACATAGGAAAAAGGTATAAGATGTATTTTTGCAAACCTCTGATTGTAGGACTTTCTTTTGTTTATCAAAAGGTAGAAATAAATTACTTTATGTGCTTCCAGGTTATGTCATGTTTTGTCGTAGCAACTGTTAAGAGATCGAGCTTTAATCTGATTGGTGGTATCTCGCCTGTGTAAAATGTAACCATTGTGCCAAACAATAGAGTGTGCCCGAAAAAGATGAGTATGGTGTGGTTGTTAAAAAGATGTTTGTATTCGTTTGTACCAACAAGGAGTGCAGTCAAGCTATTGACATAGAGTATAAGTAAGTTGTTAACTATATTTAAATTACACACATGCTCGATGTAACAACCTTACTTATCCGTTTAACATGACATGGAAGGTACAAAATTCCATTGCGAGTGATGGAATCAACTGGATTAGTTTCACTCACTTTGTTTGACCGACAAGCACACCCGATTGACAAAAGTGCAGCTGAACTTGTGCAGGCAGTAAGGAAGGTATGACATGAAACCTAAAGTGTTCAATTTTGTGTTTTCTCAGTTATATAACTATTCATTGTAACTCTATTTATTTCATTCATTAAAATTGCCAGATGGGAGACATGGACATTCTCCCCCAAAACTTTAACAATCTCCTTGAAAATACTTATGCTTTCAAAGTTGACTAATGATACTGATATAATAACAGGAACAAAATGTCATGTTTGGAATACCTAACCACATGTTAGCTCTAAAAGTTGGTGCACTGGTTATGCTTCTTTGAAACATTGATCAAACTGCTGGGTTATGCAATGAGACAAGACTAAGGATTCTAAAACTTGGTGAACATGTTATCGAGGCACAAATAACAACAGGAACAAATGTTGGTCACACTACTATCATCCTACGGTTGAAACTTAGTACTTCAAACAAGAGGCTTCCATTGAAGATTAATCGATGTCAATTTCCATTAGCTGTATGTTTTTCCATGGTCCGCTTTATGTCGTTGTGTCTAGAGTCAAAAGTCAAGAAGGCTCGAAGGTTTTGATATACGGCAAGGATGGTAAAGTTTTGATATACAGCAAGGATGGTAAAGTTTCAAACAATACTTTGAACATTGTTTACCAGTGCAAAAGATATTATCCGCCGTACAACTAAATAGCTATTTCTATTTCACCACTCTTATACAAACTTATGTTTCACATTATCTGTTTTTCGTTTTTTTTGTTTATTGTTCTTTGTTATTTTTCACAAACTAAACGTTCTCTTACTTTTTTACGAGACTGCACAATATTGGTTGACAATAAATATTTGTTAACTTTTTTACTTTTTTACTTTATACTTTCTAACTTTCTATAAGCCACCCGTGATTTATCACGGGTTTATAGGCTAGTACATTATATAGTAGTATAGATATAGATAAATGATCTATTTAACTCCAAAAGTTTTAGCGGGATACAGATTTTCACCTGCCGCTTCACCAAAATTCTAACTTTTTCATTTGCCGCTTCACTACAATTTAGACACACAAACCCTAAACCATTTCCCCAAAATCACTCACCACTACCAGCGCCTCACCACTCTCACCAAACAAATCCTAACAACCATCACCCTCTTCAATAGTGGTTTCTCACCTCCACCACCCACCACCCACCACCACCATCGCTGTCGAAGCCCAAACCCTTACTTCCACTTTATGCAAGTTAAGACTTAAATGGCATGTATAGTTTCTGTTAATTTCGTGCACAGTTAATTGTAAATTTGTTGATGAATTGTTTATTAAGATTTTTTCTTGTAATCTTGTTTGGTTAAGTTTTAAAATTTGCATTGTTTGCCTAATTTAGTGAAAATACCCAAATGACGTGACTCTTTGGTTGTTTATACATATGTTTATGACAGTAAACTACTTGAGCTAAAGTTGTGTATACATATGTTTATGACAGTAAAGTACCAACTTTTTGTTGTTTATGATTTATTTTATGCATAGCTTTGTTGTTGAAAGTAAAGTGCATATAATGGTTTTAATTGCTTATTTACTAGCTTTGTTTATGGCAGTAATTGGCCTCAAGGTTGAATAAGTTCTTTAGTTTATGAATTTGGGGAAGTGTAATCACTTATTTGCTCAAAGTGCATACGCTAACTGATGTAGAACTAATAGTCATATATGAGCATATTCTTTGTGTTAACTAATTTGATTATTGATGCTACCTAAAATCCATGGTACTTGCATTCAGGTTAACTAATTTTTTGGTAAAGGACTAAGCCAAGGTTATTGGGCCATCTAATTTTTGGTAAAGGAGTTGACATTTGGAAAAAAAATTGTTGCAACTTTGTCACTGTTATGTATATGTTGCAACTCAATTTCATGAGGCTTTTGAATTTGTTTGTAAACTTACTTTTGAAATCATGGCTTAACTGATTTATAATTGTTTGTTTATGCAATTATTCTTGATATGTTCACTTTCACAATTTGTTTGTAAACTCACTGTCGAAATCATGGTCTAATGATATATTTTGTGATTTAAATGAGGTATGAATTTTTTTCAATTAAGTGGGTAGGAAGCAAAGAGCATATGGCATATATATTACAGTTGGTTTAGTTCATGCTTTACATGGCAAATCTAATTACAACAGCCATCCAAACACCCCCTGACCACAACCACTCCCTTACAGCAGCCATGCAAACACTCCCTGACAGCAACAAAACAACCCATTTAACAGCCATCTGAACACTCCCGAACTTCAACAAAAAACCTCGTGACAACAGTTTTAAACAGATGTGTATAAAACGAAAGTTGACCAGCCACAAAATCAATATCACACCTTCATCCCTTGGGATAATTTTTTAAACGGAATTGTGAGTAACTCGCCACTTTGTGTGTATGATTTGGTATGCAGCCTGAGAAAAGTTCATGAACCAACTTGCTCCTATTGTACTAACTCTAGATTTATTGTGGAAGCAGAATGATGACAGGCACAAGCAAATCCTTGAAATATGTAGAGAAATAGCAAGGAGGAGCGAATTTGCAGGAAACCAAGTCGTCGATGTGTTGATCTTATCCTTGAAGAAGCTTGATAAATTTCATGAGCACCTGCAAAAACTCTAAATGGAAAAGGTAAACGTATCTCATTTCATAAACTATTTATTATGTAGTTTGATAGTCTATTGTATAAGATATACAAAATGGGCAGATTAATAATGGGTCAAAAAGTCTTAGAGTTTGGTTGACTTATTGTTGTTCATTGCAAGTGTTTCAAACAGTACTACAAATATTATACCATTACAATAATAGCTAACTATTTGTTAAGGATTGTTAATTAATGTATTTTGCATGGTAAATTGCATAATACAAACATTGGTTGTAAGACTTGGGTAGTGGAAAAAGATTAGTGTATATAGACTTTGTCATGCAATGTACTTATTGATGCTTTACCTTTTATTTTGAGTTTCTCACAGCAGCAGTTCCATGTGGATTTGGTAATGCTATTGGTAACAAGGTAGTTGCTGCATTTTGGTCATGCTAATTTGCTTGAATTACTGGAGATTCTAATGATGCACATGCTATCAATATGTTTTTTCTTTTTAATATTACTAATCACTGTTGTGTACAGGAAGCAGTTGGTTTTTGGATGAGAATCTATGGACGGATCATATGTTCTGTAAATAGTCACTTTGCTGCACATCCGGAGACAGTTAATAGATGTAACACTTTTTTATGTAATATTGCTATATTAACCATTATTTCTAAGTTAGATCGTTAATTTACAACTTGCACTAATTAACAGGTAGAAGCAACTAAGCAAACGAGCAGTTGTCTCAAGGGACGATTAAGTCTCTACCTATAGAGCAGATCCTTTGATGAGGTATGTTACTACCCAATCTTAAGTAATTTTTGTAGACAAAAATGGATACACTTCTTGATGCCATGTTAAACTATCCTTGTAGATTATGATTAAGTTTGTTTGTGACCATAATGATATGATATTGATTAGTTATTAAGGGATTTAAAATTTAGATTATAATTTGTTGTTGTGTTGACAAGCTAACAACAAAAGCAACTACAACGACAGCCCCGTCATGAAATGATTCTAAAGGTCATCAAGCTCAACGCTTTTTCCATACTTGATTGTTTTTCTGATTTTGAGGTGGGAGTGGATCTTTACCTATATATTTGCAACGGAGCAGCTTGGATTTTTGGATAGTAGTTGATAGCACTTGTGAAACTTGTATTTTGAGGTTTTTGAATTCTGTTGCAATTGTCTTCTTTTAGTTGAAGTTATTTTGGTTTGCAACTTGAATGTTCAATCTTCATCGAAGTTATTTGTATTGGAACATTATTGTGTATGATAATGCATGCAATTTAATTCTGGAAAACCTGCATTTTGTATAAATAAATTTTGGAAAATTCAATTTTTCGTACCAATTTTTTTTAGATCATAGTTGTTAACTAGATCGGTTGAAGAAATGATCTAACTAGTCCTAAGATGACCACCCAACTAACAATGTTAGATTGCTTCTTTGTTATTGCCTGATCTAAGTGTAGCATTAAAAAGATCGGTTCTTGACCGATCTATATGTGCATCCCCTCAAATAGATCACCCTTAGTTAGAGTGGTTAGGCACCGATCTTTATGAGGCTTTCTAACCGATCTTTTTAAGCTTTTGTGTAGTAGTATGTACTTTGTTATGCGACTTGTACAAAATGTTAATTGTTTTGATATGTTTGAACGTTTATGTACTTGGTTATGCGACTTGTACTCATCTCGAACCTAAATTTTAAGATTCAAACTCCAAACCAAATACCTAACCAACATCCAAACCAAATACAAACCTTACAAACATCAATCTCCCACCACATTTACATTCATCTCCTTCTCAACTCTCCTATACACAACATAATCTCTCTCCCATCTCATAAACCAACACCACCACGTCACAGCCACCGACACACCACCACGTCATAGCCACCGATCCTACGCCATTGCATTAGCCTAAACCCATCAGCTCACCAAGACCCTGATGTATTGTGTTGATGTAAGTTGGTGTATTTTGTTGTTAAAATTTGTTAGTAAACTTTGTAGTTATTTTAGCTGAAGTTTGTGATATTTGATAAATTTTGTATATTATGTTCACAGGCATGCTATCTTACTGGAGCTTCAAATTTGAAAACTTTGAAACTATAGTAATCCTTGACACTTTGAAAGTATAGTAGTCTTTGAAAATTTTGAAAGTATAGCAGTTTTTGAAATTTGAAAATTTGAAACTTTATAGTATAATAGTCTTTGAAATTTGAAAATTTTGAAAGTGTAAAGGTGCGTGTCGAGTAAAAGGCGTCAAGCAAGTTTGCGCCGTGCCACTGACAAGTCAAGGATTATCAAGAACCTCAATATGTTTAAATGCTATGCAAGCATCTTATAAGGTCAGTTGATTAGATTGCCACCCTTGAGCCACACGAATGAATAGTTATCAATCATTAATTTCCCTTCCCCATGCATGAACACACAATAACTACCTATCATTTTACATCCAATAGCAGTTTGACCAAAACTAATCCTACATAACTATATTTATATCAAAGGTAACACACAACACATATGTCATAAAAAATTTTTGTAACATAACTTATCATATCATCCATGGCTTCTTCTTCTTCCAACAATTTGGCAACAACAATTAAGAGGCATTTCAAGAAAGAGTTGACTCAAGAGAGGGGTTGTTTGAAGTGATTTGTGAAAGAACTTAATCAACTATAAAAGAAGGTTGAAGACCGTCAAGTTCCACTCAATGAGACTCATCATCTGGCCCCATTGAACCAAAATTCAGATGTTATTCTACATTGTCTAATTGAAACACAGGAAAGGGAGCGTAACAGGATTATTTTGTTGACTGCTCTAATCAATGATATCAGTGATGGGATTCTGGAGAAGGAACACCAAGTTAAGCTTATTGAGGTCCATGAAGAAGTCTCCTCTGCACCAAAAAAAAATATAAAAAAAGTCTCCTCTGATGAAAATTAGAGTATGATCATGATGATTGTCTTTTGGGGTTATATTATGGCAGTTATTTTCTATGTTTATGTTGAATAACTTTGAATGAAATGGCTTTAAGCGTGATGTTGTAATGACTTTGGTGAAGGATTAATATTAAGTTTGTAGTTATCTTTCCTATTCTAACTGAGGTCTGCATATAATATTACCTGTTCGTGATGCGCAGTAGTATGTTAGAAATAGGTGAAGAAAATGTTGGTAGATCACATGATACCGCAAAAAACATAGTAACTCATCACCAGGTTCAACATCAAACAACAACAAACTTGAATGCAAGATTGTTCAAACTATAATCCAAATCAACTAAATCTAAACACCAAATCAATACGAAATCTTACAATGGCCCATAATAACAATAGTACGAATTCATGATCTTTGATCAAAATACAAAATGTCAACAAGTAAACAAACTTACATTTCAAGAGTAAACAAAGTGATTAGATTGATGAAAGATACATAATACAACCATTGTTAATAATTATGATAACACACACACACACACACACACACAAAGTAAGTGAAACATTAAGAAATAAACAAATTATCTTCAATCCTTTTGTAGACATCAACAATTTGTTTGCGTATTTCCGCTATTGTTGTATTCCGTTCTTCAATCATCTTCTGGCGTTCCTGTATGATCTCCTCATCCCTCTTGATTTGTTTTTCATGAAATTTTATACTCTTGTTATAAAGATCAATCAGCGTTTTTCAGTTCCATAAGCGCCAGAATGGCATTTATATCATATATCTTGGGGTATGTCGAAAATCTTGTACTTCTCAGGAATAGGAGGAATAGAATCATCTCTTGGTCATCTATTTTTCCTGGAATCAGCGTTTGATGATGAAGATGCCATTAGGGTGAATGATTGACATAAATGGGTGAGATAGTTTGTTATTTATACTAAAAGAAAAAATCCAACTAAAAAGTCACTAACCACCAATCGGTGTGTTTAAAAAATAACTGAAAAGTCACTAACCATCACTAATAAATTACACCGGTAGTCCCCATACACCTTTAGTCAATGAATCACTAAACCGTGTGTCTTTTCCAAAGCTTAAAAACCATTCAGTTGCCTTTGACAATGGTTATAAATTGGAACATCTATTCACAACTAAATCATTCAAAAGAACTTAAATATTTACACAAACCAAAAATGGCATCAAGCTCAAAAGAGAATGTTCAAGAGATACAAGCAAATGCTCCAATTGCAGACAATGCAGGAAGGCAACAATCACGAGAAAATGAACCCACATAAGTTTCTCATTTGTTGTGACTTACTATATGTACTATTTATCTAATTATTTTTGTACGTTATGAATTGTTACAGCAAACAGATACTCGAAGACATTGAGGATACTACCACTGAAGAAAGTGAGGAAGAAATAAGCTTTGAAGAAGCTGTGCAATGGTATTATGAAGAAAAGGAAAAAAAAAAAGGCAAATTAAATTGATACAGTTTGAAAAAAAAAGCTGCTCAACCAAAGGCAAAGAAGAGTAAACATAAAAGCTCTTAGAAGAAGATGCGGGCTAACAAAAAAAGGAAACTTGCGTTTGAGGAACAGGAACAATCATCCGACGATGAGTATGTAGATTATGACAACTTACATAAATCATTTGATCCTAAAAAATTGCCCAAGTTTAATGTGTAATTGTTTAAGATAATATTGTTTTTCGTTTATTGTGTTATTTTCTTAATGAAATTTATATTTGTGCTTTTTTTTTTTTTTACTTGAATTAAAGTGTTTATTTTGTGTATATATGCAGAAGAAGTAATGTACAAATTATGCTCCCAAACGCTTTGTGTTAAACAAAACCACAAAACCATCACCCAATTTACATGTATACAAATAAGATTCTATACACATGCCTTACAACAACTATAAATATATAACTAAGTTTCACACCTTCTTTGAGTTCCATTTATAAGCGCATGATTTTGGTTTACTGTTAGATTATGGACATTATTTTAGTAGTCGTATGTTAGGATCGAACTTGAGATCACGGATTGCACACTTTACGTATGAAAAGTAAATGAGTAATAATTATATATATAAATGTTATATTAATTATTAGAATACACGTAATGATCGTTAACGTTTAACGGAAAAGGATAACGATTGTTAGATGAATGAAAAGGGAGAATGATATATGAAACTTTGAATGTCAAGAAGGTTTCGTAAACCCTTTGAGGGTGTAGGGACGATTGGGAAGTGTATCCCACATCGCTTGGTGAAGTTTTTGACTCAAGATTTCTACCCTATATAAACACACAAGGTTTCATTCTTTTCACATAACTTGAAAACCTAATCTTGTGTGTTTTCTCCTCTCCTCTTTTCTCTAGCAAAAGTCGACATACCCATTAAAGTTTAAGGCAGTCGACATTTGTTATTCTTCTAGTGTTTTGTGCTCGTCTTACTTGCATAAGCGTTTACTTGAAGTAGTACGTGTGTACAAGAACGTGAATCAAACACACAATTGTTTGATTCTTGGATTGAATTACAAAAGAGGTAAGGGGTAATTCTTGTAATCCACATAAACCCTAATTAGGGTTCTTGATTGAAGATTGCAATTTGATTCTTGTTCGGGTTAGAATCACAAAGGTATGTTTGCTATTTAAATATTGATTAATTAATTACATGTTATATGATCTTGTTATAATTGCTTCCGCTATGCTCACTTGATGTGTTTGGTTTATTTTATATGAATGTCATGATATCATAATTCCAACAGTGGCATCTAGAGCCGTTATAATGTGTAATTAATTATCGAAACGCATAAAAAAATTGGATCTTGATTCGTTTAGTTACATGTTTTTAGGGTTTATTTGTTAGATTCCTAACCCTAAAATATTTTATGGGTCGATTGACCTTAATAGGGTTTTAGGGTTTATGGTTTTTAAAATTTTTAATATGATTAGAAACCCTAGGATGTCATGTAATTGTTATGCGTTTTAGTAAACGATCTTGGTGCAATATGTTAATTGTTAAGCTAAATCCATGAAAAAGTGCATATTTGCATGGATTTTATATTGTGTTATAATTTAAATGGTTTAAATTGTTTATATGAATTAATGGTTAAGTTATATCGAAACATGTAAATTTATTAATAGATGTCGAATTGGGGATGACTCCAATATTAAGTAATCAATTATGTGCTATGTGGTATTTATTTAATTTTGGCTTACGCAATCGATTTATCGATGTATGTGGCTCTTTTCCAAGAAAAAGAAAGCCCTAATTGAATTAATACGTAATTCACCTAGATTTGATTATTAATAGGACTTTTGAATAAGATTTGCATGTGGCTACATGTTTTATACATATTTAATTGTTATGATTATATATATTTATTTATTTAGTTGTTTTATTTTTTTATTGTACATTACTTGTTTTTGTTTATTAATTGTGTTAGACATGTTTATAAACGAAAAGGGTAATTTTTTGAATAGAAAAATAATACGGACTAAATAATGGCGAAATTGTTTTGGTTTTTAAGAGTTTAAATTTCAAAGGATTGGTTGATTGATGTTTTTGTACGTAATGGTTAAATAGGCTCGACCGAAGTTTACACACTATAAGATGTGTGTAAATTAGACTTACCGAACAACCATTACATGTACACTGTCATCTTAAGGGTGAATAATCCACAATTCCACAATGATTATCCGAAACACTAAGCTTTCGGGCTTATGCAAAAGTACGATATAGTGGACGATAATTGATGGTTATTCTTTAATTGGTGAACCCGATACCTCAATCAAAACTTTGTTATTTTACTTTTAGCTAATTGGTAATAAAAATGTTTTAAAAAACCAATGTTATGAAGTTGTATGCATGCTTCTTCATACATTATTTTGACTACACATCAAAATTTAATACCCTTATAAAATTAAGTCGAATGCCATCTAATTAAGAACACTTGAAGTTGTTATTTACGTCATGTGAGAACTTGGCGAGATTGCAATGGAGAGGTAAATTTCATAAATTCATTGCTAGCAGATCAACTGATGTGATGGATTTGTGAGTTTGCAGTTTTTAAGTTAGACGACTTAAATTGAGTAGGAAGTGAGATCTTGGACTCAAGGCATTAAGATGGGGTTCAAACATGCTTACATTACAAAAGTTTTGTGATAGTAAATCCCATAAATCTAGGAATTGCAATATGATATTGGCAATTATTGTACGACAATTACCTTGTTGAATACTATCATTACTAGCAGATCAACTGATGTAATGGTACTATGTCAATTAGGATTCTAGCTTTAAGAAAATACTATGGTTTATATAAATATTTACTAATGGGTATTTTATTTTCTTAAAGATCTAATTATCGAAAATACTGAAATTGAATTTTGTAATTCGTTTTAATGTATTGATGCAACGTTCAAACCGTAAACGTATTTTGGGCTTTGGTAAATTGATCTAGTTCTGTTTTCAAACAAATGTTTGATTAAGAAATATTTACTTGAAAGACAAAAGAAGTCTCCTTTCTATGAAGGAAGAGTGAGACACAATCCTATTCCTTTTCATGAATGAGATAGGATAATAGGAATATTAGATATGTCTAAATTCTAATATAACTCATAGCAAATTTTTAATGGTTAAGAAAATTGCATATATTTTTCATAGGGATTTTATCATCCTCATTCGGTGATCAAGTTCTTAGTAACAAATATGATATTTGGTTAACAGGAAATTATGTATGACATTTTATGAGTTATTATAATTAGAAGCTAGACTAATTACTGCAAAATGTTTAAAGACAAACTAGTTATTTTTACTATTTTAAAGGTGCTACATACATTGTAGGATGGTAGATCTATTAAGGAAGAAATTGCATGCCCAATTTTTCAAGTTAATAGCATTTGGTGGATAGTCCATCATATACGTAGTAGAATACACTTTTAGTGCATAAGTAATTGTTACGTATGGACAATTAAATGTGTAGGAAAGTTAAAAGTACGCTATTTTCTTTCACTAGATATGAAACATTTTAAATGTTGTCAAATTCAGTGGGAGTATTGTGTACTTATCACTAAATAAGGTATTATTGTGATGATCTTCAATTCAGTGGGAGTTACAAGCTTTGATATCTTGGTAGCTAAAGATAATTACTTTCCAAGTGTAGACACTCATAATTTTAAGGATAGTCTTGTACGTTTCCTTACTAGACATTGTTGTTCTACATCTACTTGTTATGCTAAAATCTATGACACAATCATATTTATCACATAAACAAATGCATGGCGTGTTGTTTATCAACTATATGAGGTTGTTCCATGCACAAGTGGGAGAAATGTTATCTTTAATGTGTGCAAGAAACAATTCATAAAGATATGATTTAATGGATTCTCTTGACTACAAGGTAAGAGAATAATGTTCTAATATTAATTCAAGAAACACTTGGTGTTACAATTTATGTTATGTGAGATCTTAACTAGATTGCAACAACAAGGTGAATTTCATATTTCATTACTAGCAGATCAACTGATGTAATTGAACTATGAGAATTTGCAGTTTCTAAATTAGAATAATGTTCTAATATGAATTATACTAGGCTAATTCAAGAAACACTTGGTGTTACAATTTATGTTATGTGAGAGCTTAACTAGATTGCAACAACAAGGTGAATTTCATATTTTCATTACTAGCAGATCAACTGATGTAATTGAACTATGAGAATTTGCAGTTTCTAAATTAGATACCAATTAGAACATGTGTCAATATGATATCAAGACTACTTTAATTTATAGATTTATGAATTCATGGAATGACATAAATTAATAAAGTAATCTAATGCTGCTTCAATCTGAATATTTATGTGTTCTTGGAATGACATAAATAAATGAAGAAATAATGTTATTTACATTATTGTGAAGTAATAAATTAACTTGAAATTACTATTGAAACCAAAAGATGGTGTTCATAATTACTTTAGTTAAACATGTTTATGTTTCATTGTAAAAATATAAACATAAAGTCTTTTAATTGTTACAAGACTTATAATAAAGTAAGACGTCATCTTGTTATGTTTTTTAATTAAGACATATACATGAAGTCATTAAATTGTTAAATGACTTATAACGAATAGTGGGATTATAACAGTTTATGTTTTCCTGTAAAGACATGGACATGAAGTAACTTTGTAAAAAGTACTTATGTTATAAAGCATGTAATTGGCTTGAAAATACTATTATACCATTAAAATGAATTAGTTGGTAAATAGACAAGTCAAGAGGAATATGGTTATCATAAAATATTGTTAGATTGTCTTACAATATTAATACTAATGAAATACCAAATGTTTATGGTATGTTCAGTTAGGAAAATCAAACTCTTGTTATATTGTTTGATTAAAGATAACTATGACTTCTTTTCTTTCAAAAGTTATCAAGGTTAGAATGTTGAGTATGACTTGGACATATTTAATAAAACTCCAACATAGAAGATTAATAAGACATTATCATATGATGGAATATGATGAATGTGATGAATCACATTAAGTCTTAAATTTAAGTTCTAAATTTGTTTAACTGCTTATGAAGAGGTTATTAACAAAATAAAGTTAGGAACTGTCAATATGTATTTGTAGTATCCCAAAAGAGAATATTGTATTATTGCTTAATTTGCTAAGTATTTAAAGATAGTCTTTAAATTGCTAAAAGCAAGCGGGAGTTTTGATATTTAAAAGATAAAATTACAAGATACATAATCTTCTAAAATACACTAGTAAATATCATGATGAAGTTTGACATTTGAATGTTAAATCTCAACATGATAATAAAGTTTGACATTTAAATGTTAAATCTCAAGATGATGGAATTATCATTCATAGAATAGCAATATATCTCAGATATTTGATTAATATGCTGAGGGCTATGATTTACAGGATTATTGTAAACCTGATAATCATTACGATACATTACCAAATATGAAATTGGGTAAAGTATACATGATATGAATGATTAAGATGTTGTCCATAAAGATAATCAATTTTTGAAATTTGATTTATCTTAATAGTTAGACTAGAAAATGAGGATGAGTTTCTTCAAAGATAAGATAACCATTGTGGTTTAAATCTTTGTATAGAAATCATATGGACAATATTGTGCACGTATTTAATATATGTTTTATGACAAGATTATTAATCACACTTAAGCAATTAATTGTGATTAAATATTCTATTCTAAACACATTAAATATATAAAGATTATGATTTTCATTGACAATGGAATATCAAAACTCTTAGCGAGGACGATAAGTAATCAAAAGGAGTTTATGAATTCAAATAAATCTTTGAAAGTGTACATGGTGCAATAATCCATGGATGGATAAATGCATGCATCTAGAAGATTATTTTTATGTTTAATTATTAAATTCATGTTTTGATTTATAATTGAAATAAGATAATTTCTAAGTATTCCTAAAAGCTAGTGGGAGTATTATGTTTAATTTCTTAAATCATATATGTTGTAGAACATATAAAAAGTAACATTCCATATAAGTTAAAAGTTAAGTCTTAGTTTGGAATGAACTTTTACTTGTAAGATTTAGGAAATAAGACATACAACCTTGGAATGAATGTTTATTGTTGAAACATGTGCGGTAAATAAATCTAATATATCATGATATATATGATATATTATTTAGAAAGTCTAAATAGTATGACATGAATAAAATCTAAGTATGACTCATAGATTTTTCATGTATATCATGTTTTGTTTTATCATGCTTGATTACAAGATGATTTGACAATATTAATATCTAACTAAAAGTTATTAGATAACTTGTGTAATATTCTAATAAGAATATGTTTGATTATAGAATTACATCCTAAATCTGGAATAGCTTCCAAATTCTATAAGTGAACAATTTTTCAATTGTTGTGAAAATTGTCATAGCCAACAAACATGAAAGTTTGAAGGGAATCAAACATTACACAATAGATATTATGGTTTACGGAAAGTTTTAATAGCATATTGTTGTTGCATACAATGATGCTAATGAAATTGAGATGACACTCAATACTAGTCATGGTAAGGATTTCATCTTTGACTATATGTACTAGTTATGCTTACTAAAAGCATAGTTGCATTATACATTAAAAGAATAAGAATACTTTAAACTTTAAAATGTTTGGGAGTTTGATTATCATAAATTGGTGGTTAAGGATGTCACACATTTTATGAAATAATATATGGCATTGTCAAAATAGTTGAGTATGCACATACAAGAACTTCACTAGTTGAATTCTTAAAATAAGTATTCTTAAAATTCCGATAGATCAAAGTTGGATGATTTATGTTTTGTCAACAAGTAGGAATGTCATTGCTTGAGACATAATTCATCAACAAGAGTTATCATGCATTGATCTATTTAGTATTTGGATAAGGGATGTTAAACAATTATTATAATAAATTTAAATACATGGTATGTTTAATTTATAAATATATTGTATCCTATATTTGCATGTTTAAATCCATGAATAAATGTTATTCTAAATTGTCCATTGTCAGTTAATAATATGGGAATATTATTAAATCAAGACAAATCTGAAGGTTGGTATAATATACTTAAAGTATATTGATGCGCAGTCATGCCATTTCAGATGATATTCAACGATACCGAATATAGGACTTATCCCAACTACATGATGTTACTTTATGGATTTTGTTATTAAGTAAATCATGAGAAGTTATCCTCAGACTTGAGATGCAAGATAAGTGTCATGAATGTAGTACATTTTTGTGGAACAACTTAACGCTATACGTAACTGGTAGTCATAAGGGTTGTTTTCAGAAGTGTTACAAAGTTTGTGGGTTTTGCTTGTAGTCAAGATAGAATTTGTTCATTTAAATTTATTTTTGGAGTTTAATACTGCTGGGCCCCTCGTAGGGTTGGTAAGATGTATGTGTGGCCACACCCAATGTCTCCCTTGAATATGTTCAAAAGATTTGGTAATCTTGATCAATCACAAACAACGAGAAACAGAATGGTTAATTAAGGAATTACTTTAATCCATATCCTTATTAACATGGTATTAGAAACAAAAGGATAATAATAATGAGAAATCATTAAAAGGTTTTTCCAGGAGCCTTACTCGAGATCGTACTAGAGGCATCGGCGTGTTGCAAGAAGCTAACCGATGTGATTACACTATTAAAATATGTCCAAGTGGGAGCTGTTAGATTATGGACATTATTTTAGTAGTCGTATGTTAGGATCGAACTTGAGATCACGGGATTGCACACTTTACGTATGAAAAGTAAATGAGTAATAATTATATATATAAATGTTATATTAATTATTAGAATACAAACACGTAATGATCGTTAACGTTTAACGGAAAAGGATAACGATTGTTAGATGAAACTTTGAATGTCAAGAAGGTTTCGTAAACCCTTTGAGGGTGTAGGGACGATTGGGAAGTGTATCCCACATCGCTTGGTGAAGTTTTTGACTCAAGATTTCTACCCTATATAAACACACAAGGTTTCATTCCTTTCACATAACTTGAAAACCTAATCTTGTGTGTTTTCTCCTCTCCTCTTTTCTCTAGCAAAAGTCGACATACCCATTAAAGTTTAAGGCAGTCGACATTAGTTATTCTTCTAGTGTTTTGTGCTCGTCTTACTTGCATAAGCGTTTACTTGAAGTAGTACGTGTGTACAAGAACGTGAATCAAACACACTATTGTTTGATTCTTGGATTGAATTACAAAAGAGGTAAGGGGTAATTCTTGTAATCCACATAAACACTAATTAGGGTTCTTGATTGAAGATTGCAATTTGATTCTTGTTCGGGCTAGAATCACAAAGGTATGTTTGCTATTTAAATATTGATTAATTAATTACATGTTATATGATCTTATTATAATTGCTTCCGCTATGCTCACTGTGACCTTTCTAAAAATTTCATGCAAATTATTTTAATGGTTTACTATTTAAATAATATAATTTAATTTATTTACGTAGTCGGAAGATATCCGCGTACGTTTAAATAAATTCTATCGCGACTAGACTATGCTCAGTCTATATTTTATATGCACCATTGTTTTATTACAATTATATTTTAAATTCACTATCCATTTTATTTCATTTTTACTTTCACTTTTCATTTTTACTCATTTTATTTTTATCGCGCGGTTTAAAATTCGTATTTCACGTTTTAACCTCAAATAAATCCTTCGATAATCTCATCACTCATCTATATTTCAAAAAAAATTCATCATGAAAACTAGTTTTAATAATTTAAAAATTAAAATATTAATTTACCCGGTATTTTGGAAATTTATTTATTTCGTATCGTACGTCTAATTTAATTTTGACGGTTTTTATAAAAGTTAAACGACGATTAACCAAACACTCAATAATTTTACCCAACCTATTTTTATAATTTTTATAACTTTATTTTATCCCGGTTAACTCCGTTAAAATTTATTTTTAGTTAACCCGGTACCCGGTACACTTTATAACTACAAATAAACACAAAATTATACAAAAGTCACCACATTTCTTACACACTCCAACCCCCCTCCTCTTTTTCAGCCCCCCCTTGATTTTCTCTTACAAAAGCTACTTACTCACTCTATCTTCATAAATACTCATACTAACTCTTTATAATAATATATATACTAATAATACATTATTGAACTAGATATCTCTTCTCATTTATCAACTAGCCAAGAAAGTCATTTCATCTCTTTTCTCTCTTACTCACTCACGGCAAAACACAACACAAGAGGTGGATCAAGATTTTATTCAAGCTAATAAAACCTAGTTTACTTCTTTTCTAGTTTTGAAATAAAAACTAGGAAGTATTAGGAACCTTGTTACCATAAACCTCATCATTTCACTTGTAAGCTTCAAGTTATATTTTTCATATTTTCATACTTCCATTTATTCACTATCTTGATGTATTTGAACATTATATAAGTTATAATGCTTAGTTAAGCTTGGTACTTAAGTTAGAAAACTTTAAAACCAAAGAAAAGCTAAACTTGAAACTGTATTTTTTTTAGATCCGTGTATAAAAGTATTTAACTGTACTAATCTATAGACAATGGACATAAACTAAAAATATGTAGTTGTAGCCCTATGTCTTGTGGTCATTTTGACGGGTATTTCGTCGAATAACTCCTTACGATGATTAAACTAAAAATGTTTTGGTGAAACATGTACTAATCTGAGTAACAGTTTTGAAACGTGAAAAAGTCATTTTTTTTGTATTGAACCCTCTGTTACTCAAAGAATAAAAGTTGTAGAAGACATCTTAACTTAAACGTGGCCGAAAACGGGGAATAAATCGGGTTAGTAAAACTCTAGATATCGCACTTTTCGTGAGACCATTGAAAATTTGAAAGCTGAATGGATTGATAGTTTGGGTAAATGGACTGTTTTACTAAGGTTATGTAATTTTTAGCTAAGTGGGACCAATAAATCTCGTTAGTACAGAAATAGACCTTTCCGGGGATATAAAGAACGAGACTTGAGGACTTACGGTTTGCAAATGGCGATTTTTCTAAACATAGACAAGTTATAAAAATTCCATCAGCACTAGTTATAAAAAGTATATAAGTGTTATACACTTTAAGGATTGGACCTTTTAAAACAATTTTGAACCACCTAGTATATTTTGAACCCTTAGGTCTAAGGTGAACCTTTTTGACCAAAAACTTGACCCATGGACTAAATTGAACCTTAGAGTTAATTTGAACCTTTACATCAAAATTTAACCTAGGGTAAATGTAAGTTTTATACTTATATAAATGCAAGGATATACTTTTGGATAATTTGTAAGTAAGCAACTAAAACCTTTTTATGTATCTAGGAGTATTGTACCAAGCTTAAGTAAGATCATAATTTGTATAATCAAAAGTACATCGATATCTATTTTCGTAAACTAAGACAACGTATATTAATTAGGTTCATCGTAGAGCTTTTGCGACTATTTCCTTCGTTCGCTTGTTCATTGCTATTTTCCTTGCTTTAAGGTGAGTTCATAGCCTCGCATTTTACTTACTTAAATAGTTTATAAACCTCGCGAGGGGGATACATGCTAGTTTTTACAAACTGAATACAAGTAGTTTTTGGTATGCTGGACCCGATTATACGATTATAGATATTGAATGCTTTTTGCCAATTAAGTCCCCTCATGAACCGTTAATTACTCGAGTAGTAAACGCTAGTATTATGGATATGCATATTAGGCTTGGCGGGCCTTGTTCGGGATACGAACACATAATAGTTAGAATTGTGGTAAAATGGCAAAAATTTACCTTTCCGGGGCATTATTAAAAATCGTCAAGGTTCGGTTACATGAACTCAATACTATAATCTTTATTTCCCGACTTGTATTTGTTACATGTCAACTTATTTATGGGCGTATAACATCGTAGCCCATCGTATTTTAAACTGGATTATCTTGTATTCAAATGATTACTTATTAAACTCTATGGATTCACTCAACCTTTGTGTTGACTTTTTAGCATGTATTTTCTCAGGCATTATTTTGGTTAGCTGAGCATTGGGAGCAATCGGAGTCGCGTGGATATCAAACATTGAAGGACTTGTTTCTTCACATTCGATAATTATTTTCTTCAAATATGCAAATGAGTCATTTTTGAACTCTTGTAACTTAAGTTTTAAATATAAATTGTTGGGACCTTTGTACTCTGATTTATCAAATCGAATGTGACATTTTATTAAACGTATCTTTTGAGGTCGTTTTATGTAACTTGTTTTTATGAATTATGAAGTGACACCCAAATTGGTATTCCGCTGCGTTGTAAAATTTTGGGGGTGTCACAGAATGGTACCAGAGCATTAGTTATAGCGAATTAGGTCGTTTTCAAAACCTAAACTATAACTGATTTTCAAATTTTTTTTTTAAGTCTTTCACCATTGTTCGATATCCGCGCACGCTTGTTCCCAGGTAACTTATATGCTCTATTTTGCATCAATACTTCTATTATATGACTAATGAATATATCCTCTAGTCATGATTTTGCTCTCTCATGACTACTCTTACATTCTTGTGATCTATGAAATTTTTTTTAAGACATTGTGGGTTACACAATGGTCTTATTTACTTCATTAACATTGTGAGTTGCACAATGGTTTCTTTTATTTGTCAGACATTGTAGGTGATTACAATGGTCTATAAACTCTTTCATAACCTTATATACTATCATTACATCTGATGGCGAAACTCGTTAAAATTTATCAATTCCTCTTGATTTCTTTACTCCCCGTAAACTTAAGTTTCCTGAGCATTTCTGCATTTTTTTTTTCAAATTGATACAAATTATATAGAAGACTATCTATATACACTTGATTTTCTCTTGACTATTTATACCTATTTACAAGAGCGTTACTTTTTATTTGTATAAGGATAGTTATTATAAACGTTTTATCCGACTTTTTACACTCAGTCTCTATAGCACCATGTCAATAAATTACCCCACTACTACCTTACAAACTAATAACATGATGCACCACTATTTTAGCTCTGACTAGTTCAGAATTGACTATTTTGTCACCCCTTTACAAATTATTTGGTAAATTACCTTGTAAAACTAGTTTACTACCATCTTTTAAACCATTTTCGCTAAAATTTTAATACAATACTTTTCACTCTCTTACAAACTACTTTACCATCATCTATAAACTAAATTACTCGTTTGCTTTAACTTCTTATGAACGATGTGGTGATCTCTGAAACATTTTCGCTACTTTACTTTATTTCCTTTTGATGATATTAACATTCGGTGTACTTTGTCAATTCCACTAGCTATTTTATTATTCAACTCTGAGTGTGAACATTCTTCTTATGCCTTTGAATCACGTATGTTGTTTTCGTTATCTATTGTTTTGAAATCTTCCAATTGATGGGAGTACGACCTTAACTTGTCATCTCAAATCGTGTCATCCTTTGGCACTTACCTTTGCAAATGCGATTGACTAATGTCATATTATTATTCTCGTTACTTCTTCTTATGATTTTGATGAATCATATCGTTAATTTGACATCCTTTTATTTATTTTAGTACTTGATCTTGCTGTGTATTTTTTTTGTGATGGACATACTTAAGTAGGATGATTTATAATCGTCTTATTGAAATGAATTGGGACGCTTCTTCATTTGAATAAGGAAATTATAAACCGCCGAACCATAAATTCATAAATCTTTACTTACATGGATTGGGACGCCTCTTGATGTAAGTGACGAGATATGAATGAGTGGGCTTAAATGTGTCTACCATAGCGTGTGTACGAATCATTCTTTGGGTTATGAACTCCTCTCGACTCGTAATTTGTTACGTTGATTTTTCCGATTTTGTATCAACCGCCGCGAGCTTTATAAGCTAACAGTAATGACTATTATCCGCTTCCACGAATTGACGACTTGATAAATTCCTTGTCTCCTATTTTCTTATTGCCAACACTTTTATTCTATTCTTTCCTTTAAGGACCCTCATGACATTCTATTCATTCTCTCATACCATTGCTTACACATTAGGTGATTTCTATCACTTGTTCTATCTTTGTTGATATCTTTATACTTCGTGAAAATCCCGAGCACAAAATACATTAAACATGGGCTTCTATAAAAAAAAAAAAAAAAAAAATTATGCGTCTTTATGAAAATTTTACAAATACTTCACAAGTGTTTAAATTACCAAAATGATTTCTTTAAGTTAAAGAGTCAGTTCTAACCACCCTCTTTTGTAAAAAAAAAAAATCATAACCAATATTTATAATGACACCATGCCCTATATTTCAAATTACACTTTTTATACATCATATTTTAATCACGTTTTGAGGATATGACTTATTTAAACTTCGTTTCAACTAATGATTCCTAAAAATTTGAAAATAGACATTCTACAATCACAACCACAAACCCGAGTTTCAACATGGTTTTTATACATGCTTCCATCAAAAAAAAAAAAAAAAAAAAAAAAAAAAAAATCTTTAAAACGATCAAAAATGATTAAGAAGAACTGAGCGCCGGGACGTCACTCTCTTAAGGGGTACGTGCTGTGACCTTTCTAAAAATTTCATGCAAATTATTTTAATGGTTTACTATTTAAATAATATAATTTAATTTATTTACGTAGTCGGAAGATATCCGCGTACGTTTAAATAAATTCTATCGCGACTAGACTATGCTCAGTCTATATTTTATATGCACCATTGTTTTATTACAATTATATTTTAAATTCACTATCCATTTTATTTCATTTTTACTTCCACTTTTCATTTTTACTCATTTTATTTTTATCGCGCGGTTTAAAATTCGTATTTCACGTTTTAACCTCAAATAAATCCTTCGATAATCTCATCACTCATCTATATTTCAAAAAAAATTCATCATGAAAACTAGTTTTAATAATTTAAAAATTAAAATATTAATTTACCCGGTATTTTGGAAATTTATTTATTTCGTATCGTACGTCTAATTTAATTTTGACGGTTTTTATAAAAGTTAAACGACGATTAACCAAACACTCAATAATTTTACCCAACCTATTTTTATAATTTTTATAACTTTATTTTATCCCGGTTAACTCCGTTAAAATTTATTTTTAGTTAACCCGGTACCCGGTACACTTTATAACTACAAATAAACACAAAATTATACAAAAGTCACCACATTTCTTACACACTCCAACCCCCCTCCTCTTTTTCAGCCCCCCCTTGATTTTCTCTTACAAAAGCTACTTACTCACTCTATCTTCATAAATACTCATACTAACTCTTTATAATAATATATATACTAATAATACATTATTGAACTAGATATCTCTTCTCATTTATCAACTAGCCAAGAAAGTCATTTCATCTCTTTTCTCTCTTACTCACTCACGGCAAAACACAACACAAGAGGTGGATCAAGATTTTATTCAAGCTAATAAAACCTAGTTTACTTCTTTTCTAGTTTTGAAATAAAAACTAGGAAGTATTAGGAACCTTGTTACCATAAACCTCATCATTTCACTTGTAAGCTTCAAGTTATATTTTTCATATTTTCATACTTCCATTTATTCACTATCTTGATGTATTTGAACATTATATAAGTTATAATGCTTAGTTAAGCTTGGTACTTAAGTTAGAAAACTTTAAAACCAAAGAAAAGCTAAACTTGAAACTGTATTTTTTTTAGATCCGTGTATAAAAGTATTTAACTGTACTAATCTATAGACAATGGACATAAACTAAAAATATGTAGTTGTAGCCCTATGTCTTGTGGTCATTTTGACGGATATTTCGTCGAATAACTCCTTACGATGATTAAACTAAAAATGTTTTGGTGAAACATGTACTAATCTGAGTAACAGTTTTGAAACGTGAAAAAGTCATTTTTTTTGTATTGAACCCTCTGTTACTCAAAGAATAAAAGTTGTAGAAGACATCTTAACTTAAACGTGGCCGAAAACGGGGAATAAATCGGGTTAGTAAAACTCTAGATATCGCACTTTTCGTGAGACCATTGAAAATTTGAAAGCTGAATGGATTGATAGTTTGGGTAAATGGACTGTTTTACTAAGGTTATGTAATTTTTAGCTAAGTGGGACCAATAAATCTCGTTAGTACAGAAATAGACCTTTCCGGGGATATAAAGAACGAGACTTGAGGACTTACGGTTTGCAAATGGCGATTTTTCTAAACATAGACAAGTTATAAAAATTCCATCAGCACTAGTTATAAAAAGTATATAAGTGTTATACACTTTAAGGATTGGACCTTTTAAAACAATTTTGAACCACCTAGTATATTTTGAACCCTTAGGTCTAAGGTGAACCTTTTTGACCAAAAACTTGACCCATGGACTAAATTGAACCTTAGAGTTAATTTGAACCTTTACATCAAAATTTAACCTAGGGTAAATGTAAGTTTTATACTTATATAAATGCAAGGATATACTTTTGGATAATTTGTAAGTAAGCAACTAAAACCTTTTTATGTATCTAGGAGTATTGTACCAAGCTTAAGTAAGATCATAATTTGTATAATCAAAAGTACATCGATATCTATTTTCGTAAACTAAGACAACGTATATTAATTAGGTTCATCGTAGAGCTTTTGCGACTATTTCCTTCGTTCGCTTGTTCATTGCTATTTTCCTTGCTTTAAGGTGAGTTCATAGCCTCGCATTTTACTTACTTAAATAGTTTATAAACCTCGCGAGGGGGATACATGCTAGTTTTTACAAACTGAATACAAGTAGTTTTTGGTATGCTGGACCCGATTATACGATTATAGATATTGAATGCTTTTTGCCAATTAAGTCCCCTCATGAACCGTTAATTACTCGAGTAGTAAACGCTAGTATTATGGATATGCATATTAGGCTTGGCGGGCCTTGTTCGGGATACGAACACATAATAGTTAGAATTGTGGTAAAATGGCAAAAATTTACCTTTCCGGGGCATTATTAAAAATCGTCAAGGTTCGGTTACATGAACTCAATACTATAATCTTTATTTCCCGACTTGTATTTGTTACATGTCAACTTATTTATGGGCGTATAACATCGTAGCCCATCGTATTTTAAACTGGATTATCTTGTATTCAAATGATTACTTATTAAACTCTATGGATTCACTCAACCTTTGTGTTGACTTTTTAGCATGTATTTTCTCAGGCATTATTTTGGTTAGCTGAGCATTGGGAGCAATCGGAGTCGCGTGGATATCAAACATTGAAGGACTTGTTTCTTCACATTCGATAATTATTTTCTTCAAATATGCAAATGAGTCATTTTTGAACTCTTGTAACTTAAGTTTTAAATATAAATTGTTGGGACCTTTGTACTCTGATTTATCAAATCGAATGTGACATTTTATTAAACGTATCTTTTGAGGTCGTTTTATGTAACTTGTTTTTATGAATTATGAAGTGACACCCAAATTGGTATTCCGCTGCGTTGTAAAATTTTGGGGGTGTCACACTCACTTGATGTGTTTGGTTTATTTTATATGAATTTCATGATATCATAATTCAACATTTACTAGTTCATAAAAAAAAATTCGGTCAATGTTTAGTTTTCTTTCTACGTGTGTACAGACTTTTGGAAACGAACTTACTCACAATCTTACATTTATTATCTATGACTTTAACTCCTTGGTTATAATGTTCTTTCTATGTTTCTATGAGGACTTTCTAAACTAACCTGGTCATGAACTTACATTTATCCAAACCTGTACGAACTCGATTTCACAAGTCCTTTGATCCAGCAACTATAAACAAAACGGAGTAATAAATTAATTGATTTGATTTCTTTTTATGAAGTTATGGTTAACTTTCCTCTCGCCTACACCTCACGTGAACTGGTCACAAACATTTTTTATACTTATAGACTCGAACACCATTCATTCTAAACTCACAATCACTTAACTAATGGGTTAGGTTATATAACGCAAGGTGGACGACTTAGATCTACAGAGAGAAACTAAAATCTAGCAATGACTTATGACAATTCAAATTCAACTTAAAGCTCACACATAAGAAAGTAATTCAGTTCGCGTTGAGCTCAAAAACTTTTTAAATGCTATGCTTGCATTTTATAAAAGGTTAAATACTTGAAAGAAGCTTCATATAAAAGGTTAAATACTTAAGGTGTAACTATATTTGAGTTGATAAGTACAAACTACAAATGAACAACGAAACAAGAATGAAACATGAAGGAACTAAAAAGACAAAAGGAAATTCTACAAAAAGATGGAGATTACAGAATATACGGTTTAGAATACTTTTGTAAACCTAATTCTCTATTATATAAAAGAGATACAGGTCTTTATGTTTTATGTGTGTCAAGATGTAAAACACCAGGAAGTGTGTGTGTGTGTAACCTATGCGTGTGAGTCTTGTGTAAACGCCTAAGATTAGTGTTTTGTTAAGCCTTAAGGATCTTATGATTCCTTGTTAGTGTAGCTAACATGTTCTACAGTTGATCATGTGGAATTGGGGTTATTGTTTGTAATACTACGTAGTTGTTAGAGATGATGGCGAAGAAACCTTATATACAATAACAATGACGTTCTATTATTCCGTTGTGCATTTTCTTTGTCTTAATTTATTATTGTAATCCCTAGAGCTCAAAACAATCCATGGAGTTATTCTGAACTCGACATACATGCTGTACATTCTACTACTCACTTCCTCACATTCTATTAAACTTAAGTAGGAAGAAAATTTGTGAGAGTAATTGGGACGGGTTGTGTTTTTCTGTGAGTATAATTGGGCGGGGTCCCACTGCTAAATGTACTTGAGGTAAAATTAATTGTATAAAAACGCCCCGCCGCAATGCATGGGCTTTAAAACCTCGTTATATGATAAAGATTATGGTGATGAGAATTAATTACAAGTATGCTTTTTTTTTTTTTTTTTTTTTTTTTTTTTGTGATTTTATAAAAGGTGATTTATGTACAAGTTTTGGTATTGAATGTTATTTGTGTGAAAGGCTTTTGGTTGGGTATGATTTTGTATATGTTTTAGTTGTGAGTGGGTTTTGATTTCTAGTTAGATATAGGGATTATTATTAGAGAGAAAGAGATGTGCGAAAGATTTAGTGAGAGAACGTTAAAAATGAATATGAGTGCAGTAATTGTTTAGATTAAAAGAGATGCGGATAAAATGACTGTTTTACGCTCATGTGCAAGGAACATGGTGTGTTTTAACGGAAGAATTTAATGAGTGTTAATGATAAGGACGAACTGTGGTATATAGTTTAACTATAAGGATCAATAAAGCAAAATAGAAAAGGTAAGGACTGAATCAATGATTTGACTCAAACCACAAGTACCAGTTTCATAAATGTGATGGGCTTAAAGTATTTGATTATTAGCCCGCCCAATTGGTTTAGACTGAAACTTGATAAAGCGGACACGAAACACAATATTTTTTTTTTTTTTTTTCTCTCAAATTCGATTGAATATCTAAGGTTAGGGTTTGTAAATGGCGCCTAACAGAAAACGGAAGGCTTATTCCAATCGACCAGCAAAACGTTCAGATTTCAATCAAAAATCTTTTTCCAGATCAAAACTTGAAGAGGAGTATCTTGATGATGACTTTGAGCGTTCTGTTTCGGGAGCGTATGATTCTCCTTTAGAAGATGGGGAGCGTTCTGTTTCGGGAGCGTATGATTCTCCTGAAGATGGGGAGCGTTCTGTTTCGGGAGCGTATGATGATCCTGAAGATGGGGAGCGTTCTGTTTCGGGAGCGTATGATTCTCCTGAAGATGGGGAGCGTTCTGTTTTGGGAGCGTATGATTCTCCTTTAGAAGACGGGGAGGGTTCTGTTTCGGGAGCGTATGATTCTCCTGAAGATGGGGAGCATTCTGTTTCGGGAGCGTATGATTCTCCTGAAGATGGGGAGCGTTCTGTTTCGGGAGCGTATGATTCTCCTGAAGATGGGGAGCGTTCTGTTTCGGGAGCGTATGATTCTCCTGAAGATGGGGAGCGTTCTGTTTCGGGAGCGTATGATTCTCCTTTAGAAGACGGGGAGGGTTCTGTTTCGGGAGCGTGTGATTATCCTTTAGAAGATGGGGAGGGTTATGTTTCGGGAGAGTTTGAAGACATTTTGAAAATTGAAGGTTTGATACTGTTTCTAATTTACTTTTGAAACTTGCATTTGTTAAGATATAGAGAAAGTAACCCTCAATATGCAATTTACTGATTCACAATTTCTTTAAAAGTGTTTTGTCAAGTATTTTAGTTGGTCAAAAGACTTCTTTGTGCATAAGTTATCATTTGTTTAAGAAAATGTTTCTAAATCACTTGGTGTGGGCTGTTTCTTGGGATAAATACAATGTGTTAAACATTGTTCCATCATATTTTTATGACTTCTGCTGATTCAAACCATGATTTACTTTACCTGCTTCAAGGCTTGTGCTTATTTGTTTCTTTGCATCTTTTTACTTTTTTTGTAGATCTGGAACTTCCTGTACCTGAGGGTTCTGTCGATCCGTTTGATTTTAATGTCGATCTCGTTGAATCAGAATCACGTTTTAATAAAGATTTGGAAAAGAAAAACATGGCAAACTCTGTCAAAACCGTAACTGTATGGAACAAAAAGGCATCAACTTTCAAAAAATTAAAAGTCAGTAACAAAGATAAGTCCTCACCCCTCATTGAATTATCCGAACTGAATAGAGTCAACCTGTCGTACGAAGATCCGTTTGATTTTAATGTCGATCTCATTGAATCAGAAACACGTTTTAATAAAGATTCGGAAAAGAAAAACATGGCAAAGTCTGTCAAAACCGTAGCTGTATGGAACAAAAAGGCATCAGCCAGTAAGAAAGATAGAGACAAGTCCTCACCCCTCATCGAATTATCCGAACTGAATAGAGTCAACCTGTCGGACGAAGATCTGGAACTTCCTATACCCGAGGGTTCTGTCAATCCGTTTGATTTTAATGTCGATCTCGTTGAATCAGAATCACGTTTTAATAAATATTTGGAAAAGAAAAACATGGCAAAGTCTGTCAAAACCGTAACTGTAAGGAACAAAAAGGCATCAGCTTTCAAAAAATTTAAAGTCAGTAACAAAGATAGAGACTTATCCGAACTGAATAGAGTCAAATCCTCATTGCAAGATGTTATCACTTCTGCGCCTATTGTTGTAGGTTGTATCTCTTTTGATGTTAATGGAGTTATGGTTGATGCCAGGAAATCAGTGTATGGTTTTGTGATTCCTCAGATTGTTGGCAATATCTACTGCGATGCGGCATTTATACTACTTGTTGAAGATAGTGCTACATTTAACGAATTAGCCAAGCATCGCTTTTATGAGCGTTTTCAGTGTGTAATTCTCAGAACCAAGGGGCCTGATTTTGCATGTAAGCAGTTCTTAAAGAAACTTAAAACACAGTTACACGTGCCTGTGCTGGCCCTTGTTGACCCATGCTGCTTGAAGTTATTGTCTGCTTTTGAAATTGATATAAAATGGCTGGGCGTTTTTCCGAGTGATGCGTGTATTTCTCCAGATGATCAAGTCTTTATTAAGCCGTTGACGGAGGAAGATAT
Organism: Artemisia argyi; assembly: GCA_030686995.1. Taxonomy (NCBI): domain Eukaryota; kingdom Viridiplantae; phylum Streptophyta; class Magnoliopsida; order Asterales; family Asteraceae; genus Artemisia; species Artemisia argyi. The sequence continues at coordinate 130,557,557 of CM060709.1, forward strand.
CAAGATTGGTAAAGAATTGTTGGTTGATGATTTTGTGAAGACGAATACAAAGTGGGTTAAGGAGCTGAATTTGATGCTGAGAAAGAATAAGAAAGTGGAACTTCAAGCACTCAGCGCAGACCCCATCTTTTTTGACGATTTCTATTTCCCAATGAAGTTACTGTAGATGGTTAGATACCTTTTTTTTTTTTTTTTTTTTTTTTTTTTTTTTTTTAAATATATCGATATAAATATTCCTACTGTATTAATTTTTATTTAAAAAAAATAATAAAAAATAAATGAAAAAACGATTTCTATTGCCCTTGTATATTTTTTTAACTTCGTAACATAGTTATCAATGGGATAAATATTAATTGCTGAACTAATAGACTTTGTGATACAAGAGTGACGGAAATTAAAGCTTATGTTATGAACTTATCATAAAGTTTTCAATTTTAATTAAAATTAGTTTCAGTATATGTTTATGAAGTTGGCTGATTTAAAACAAAGCAGGAATGAATGTATTTGTAATCTGCCTTTCCTTTTGCATGTGTGTAAATGTGATTCTATTGTGACTCTAATTAATGATTTTTGTGGCTGCTTCCAATGCTCGCCCTTATTTGTTGATTTGCTATTCTAAACTCTTTGGAAGTTTTCTAAAAGTAATAGTTGCAGCTGTATTTTTCAGATGTCTCCACTTTCCGTTGCAGCTCAAGTTCTGAAGCACATGCTGCCAGACTAAGTTCTACCAAGTGTATGTTCATTGGTTCTCTTGTAGTCGAACGGTATGATCCGAAGCTGCATAGCTATTTGCACGTAGTTACTACTGGTTCTGGTTAGTGATTTCAACCTCTGGTTGATCCGAAAACCTTTTGGTAATGCTTTTGTGAACCTCTAGAACTCCTAAGTTCTTGTCATATAAACAGACACATCTGATATCAACTAGATGTATGTGGCAAAGTTTAGATTTAAAGAAATGATATGCACACATGTGGTTTTTATTTGTTCAAGGACAAATAAATGGAAATGACAATTATAGCCTTGCCTTAGTTTACACTTTCGTTTTCATCTATTCTTTTACCACTAGATTCAGAAACTAATTTCTCTCTCTAAAATTTTAAACCCACCTATAAGTTTATTATCCACACAGTTCCTTATGCGTAATCAGCAATTCAGCATTCGAGTTTTGTTTCAGCCAAGAAGAAGATTTTTAAAGCTTTTAAAGCATTCTGTCTTTAAAAACACATCGATGAAAAAAATTGTGGCCACTTTAAAAACACATCGATGAATTAGTTTTACCTGGTTTGAGTCTGTGTTGCTGTGAGTTCAAACCCCGTGAATTAGTCTGCCAAAAGGTCGATTGGAAATCATGGTTACCAAAAAAAAAAAAAAAGTTTGATTGCTATTAGCTCATTAATCTGCTCTCCTAATTGATACCAATTTAAGACTATTTTTATTGAGCACCGTTTCATGTTGATGTTAGAAATTCTGAGACAACTTTGATAAGTTTTTCTGGATTAATGTCATTCTTGATTGGATAATTTTACGCTTGGTGATTACTGAACGTACATGGAATATTTTGAAATGCAATTTGCAGCTCTAAGACTTTTGAGGAAAAGTTGACTTTTTATTAATTCTTGGGAAAAACACGCCATGAAGGTATGGATAAACAAGCACAAATGAATAATTTACTCTTTTTAATGATTGATTTATGATCACATAAGAAATAGATTATTGTGTAAAAAGATTTATGGCTCCCAATAAAGTTTATGGGTGTACCTTGGTCAAGTCCCTTTGTGTTGAGTTTTCTTAAGGTCTAACTGTAAGTGGGTTGATTTCTTTTAACTTTGCAGTCAAAATGTTGTTTTCAGATTTAACAATGTTCTTAAATAAAGTTTAAATCATCTCGATGGTCTTCTTTCAAACTTGTCAATGCAGCGAAGAAACTTAAATAATGGAAGAAATGTCTAAGAAAGGTTGTGGGATATAACTGCTTATGAGTCAGGGACGGATCTATAGAGTAAGTATGGGGGCCGGTGCCCCCATGGCTAGCCGAAAAAGTTGAAATTTTAGTGTATTTTTTTTTTAAAAATTTTGATCTTTTTTCAAATGTGACTCAACCCAAAACTCAAATTGCCCCCATATACATACTAAAACCTAACATTCAACACTCTAAAGCCTTATAAATCTTTCATCTCTAAGTAAAAATACTTGATTTATCATTCCGATCTTATTTTTTTCCACATTTTATTTTTATTGTCAAAAAAATTTTTTTTTGCCCCTCACATCCATTTTTCCTGGGTCCGTCAGTTATGATCATCTTCAACATGAAAGGCCAAAGCACTTGCTCCATTTAAGGAATAGATAAAGTTATTAAAAGGATACCTTTTTTCACTTATTTTCCTTAATTCCGTGTGACGATCGGATCCTACTTTAACCTCTGATCTCTTTTGCTGAAATGAATAATATAGTTGGAATATTCTTGTAGTTGCTTTCACAATAATATGATCGAGAATATGTTTGTGGTCTAGTTTCATTTATAAGCGTATGATTTGGGTTTACTAGTTAAAAAAAAATAAAAATAAAAAATAATAATAATAAAAAATTGGGTCAATGTTTAGTTTTCTTTCTACGCGTGCATAGGCTTTTGCAAATGAGCTTATTCACAATCTTACATTTATTATCTATGACTTTAACTCCTTGGTTATAATGTTCTTTCTATGTTTCTATGAGGACTTTTTAAACTAACCTGGTCATGAACTTACATTTATCCAAACCTGTACGAACTCGATTTTACAAGTCCTTTGATCCGGCAACTATAAACAAAACGGAGTAATATATTAATTGATTTGATTTCGTTTTATGAAGTTATGGTTAACTTTCCTCTCGCCTACACCTCACGTGAACTGGTCACAAACATTTTTTATACTTATAGACTCGAACACCATTCATTCTAAACTCACACTCACTTAACTAATGGTTAGGTTATATAACGCAAGGTGGACGACTTAGATCTACAGAGAGACTAAAATCTAGCAATGACTTATAACAATTCAAATTCAACTTAAAGCTCACGCATAAGAAAGTAATTCAGTTCGTGTTGAGCTCAAAAACCTTTTAAAGCTATGCTTGCATTTTATAAAAGGTTAAATACTTGAAAGAAGCTTCATATGAAACAAATAGATCATACCGTCATTGTCAATGCAGCGAAGAAACTTAAATAATGGAAGAAATGTCTAAGAAAGGTTGTGCGATATAACTGCTTATGACCAGGGACGGATTTAGTGTACGTATGGGGGCCGGTGCCCCCATGGCTAGCCAAAAAAGTTAAAACTTTAGTGTAATTTTTTTAAAACTTTGACCTTTTTTCGAAAGTGACCCACACCCAAAACACAAATTGCCCCCCCACCTACATACTAAAACCTAACATTCAACACTCTAAAGCCTTATAAATCTTTCATCTCTAAGTAAAAATACTTGATTTATCATTACGATCTTATTTTTTTTCCGCATTTTATTTTTATTGTCAAAAAAAAAATTTTTTTTGCCCCTCACATCCATTTTTCCTGGGTACGTTAGTTATGATCATCTTCAACATGAAAGGCCAAAGCACTTGCTCCATTTAAGGAATAGTTATAGTTATTGAAAGGAAACCTTTTTCATATATTTTCCTTAATTCCGTGTGACGATCGGATCCTACTTTAACCTCTGTTCTCTTTTGCTGAAATGAATAATATAGGTTGGTAGGATTGAATAAATCCTTCGAGGTCACAAGATTGTCTATTTCTTGATCTGACATGGCGCAATGAATGATTTTTGACAACCAAAAAATCGATCCAAGAACCCTAGAGGTTTTGGCCGATCGCTTTGGAACAAAGGAGAGGGGAGAAAACACTTAGGGATAATGTATGTACAAAAATTAGCTAAACAATGACCCCTTGTGTTTGTATTTATACTATTAGTAATCTTGGAATAAAAGCTAGGGCAAGGGATCACCCTTCCCTTTGGATCGACCGGCCATGAGCCCAAGAGGGGTGTTCCAGAACCTTCTCGTCATCTAATTACATTCTAGTCCATTTTCTTTGCTCTTAGTCAATTTCGTTAAGTACTAACGACCGTTAGTCATTTCTTGTGTTTAAATAATAAATATATATTGTTGTACCAATAATATCACGTCTAAACCTAATCTAAATGTATAAAGTGGGTGTGAGCACTTTAGAGAGAACAGAGAGAAAGATAACAAAAGGCTCGCATAGCATGAATAGAGAACACGCACCTCATAACCCATAAGGTAGGGGGTATTTATACCCAACGTTTAGCCAAGCCTCCATCGCGGATATACAAGTTCCGCGATGGTAAACTTGTGTCACATACAACTAATACTATGATAAAATATAAATAAAAGTCCCTAACAAATTATTTACACTTTTCGTGTTTCAACAATCTCCCCCTAAGGGTAGATCATTCGGGTCTTCTATTTATGGGTATTCCTTTAGACTTCACCTTCTGTATCCAACGCACTTTTCCATGAATCTCAAGATACTTCGAAGGTGGAGTCTTTCTTCCACATACTGTGCAAATAATCCCATATTTGCCTTTTGATCATCATCCATCTCGGTACTTGTCCTGTTGTGATCTTGATCCATCAAATCGTAGGTCCCTTGAAGAACCCACTTTAAAGTACCAGAACTGAACTTCGGTATCTCATTCGTAACCATCAGCCTCTTGTACCCCGATGCATTTTCATACACTAAACCAAGTTTGAACAGTGGATGTTCAATACAAGTCTACAGTTCATATTCATCGATATTAGGTAGTTTGATCATCGGATGAGTGAGGTTGATCTTCTTCTATAAGCTTTCAACTCCCATTTGAAAGTCATCGACATGTATCAGTGACAATTGTGATCTCATGAAGATTTTAAGAGCATCACGAATGTCATCTTCATCACCTTGATCGTACATATAGCTAATGTTAGATGGGTACATGTCTTGAATGTCTTGAGGATGAAGAAGGTGAAAATTAGCTTCACGAAAAACGTAGTCGAGATTATCGTCTCGTCTGACAGCAAAGTTGATGAAGCCATCAGTTCTGAACCAGTGTGAAGTGACGTACACGTAATGAACAATTCAATGTCTTGTGAAAACTTTGCGACGAGGAAGAGGATCTTTGTATCTGTCTTTGAGAAAGTCTTTAGCTGCCTCGTTCATTGCGGTTATTCTCATGTACGCTTCCACATTATATTCATTATGATCTGTAACACCCCAACCTGACAAGGGTAGAAGTGTCACATTATGGTGACATATCAAAGCAAGCACAAGCATATATCTCAAGTAATACAAATAAGTATCAAGGTTACAAGGAAGACTGAGGTATAAGTACAAAAGAAAGTAATGCAAATGAGTAAGTATGGAATGCACAAAAGCTCCTACTAATCCACCAGCTATCAAGGTAAAGTCTTCTAAGTCCAATGCACTCTCCACTCATAACCCAGCTTCCTACTAGAACCTGCCGCAGGAAAAGAAATGCGGCTGAGCTACGAGAGCTCAGTGAACAGATATGAAAGTAACAAGCAATATAGGATGATATAGATAAGACAATGGAAAAGTAAGGTAAAGTATAAAGGAAGTACAACCGAAGTAAGAAGAACCTGTATTAAAGTTGTAAAGGTGTAAGGTATAAAGGTATAATGGTCAGGTCAGTTATCCACCACGAGCCCAAGTCAAATCAAGTATCAAGTCAAGTCAAGTAATCAAGTAACCATGCATCCGGAGGGGAGACCTCGGGATACCAGGTATAATATGAGGGGATACCTCCAAGGGTTGGAGTAGCTAGCTCTCAAGATGTGAAAGACGTGTATCGCACACACCATCAGTCACCAAGTATATATAGCAAGTAATATCATGATATATCCACCGAAACAAGTAAACAAATCTAGGATGCATCCATATGCCCCAGTCGGCCAAATATCTTCATCTCCGTAACAAGTCAAGTACTGGGACGGGATAGGTCATCACTCTCCTACCCTAAAGTCATGCCATCGGTGCATCAATGACACGGACATGGAACCTCCATGCCTAGTATACAAGTGGTGGCTCGTAGTCTCAAACTGTGGGTCAAGGGTCAAGCTAGTGTACAAGTTCAAGGTTCATATCAAGTGGTTCAAGTCAAGTTTCCATATCAAGTATATCATATCAAGGTTTATATCAAGGTTCAAGTCAAGGTTCAAATCAAAGAAATAGGGTTCATAGCAAGGTTCAAGTCAAGTGTGTCGTATCGAAGGTTCACAATTCAAAGAAAACATAGCAAGGTTCACAAATCAAGGTTAAGACAAGAGAGATAGTTCATGAAAAACCTGTGAGAAGATCACAATATCTGTACCTTAGACCGCAAGTGCAAAATATAACAGAAACATAAAGATTGGAAGCAAACTCCTTCTTTAGCGAATCTACATGAATTCATGATCGTCTTATTATTAATAACTTACTTTGAATCAGATTACTCGTTTTAGGCGACTTTCCATTTTTAATAACTTTCCTATTTTTAGTAACTTGCCAAATATAGTAACTTTCCATTTTAAGTAAGTTTCCCGTTATAGTGAGTTTCCTCATTTAGTAAGTTCCCGAAACTGTAATTTAATACTTAAATGTTACAATGGACAATTAATAATATTAAATGTTAAAATGACCAATATAATAGTTTAGGTCTTAAAATGTCAATATTATAAGTTTAGGGTCTAAAATATAAATTGTCAAAATTAAACATTAAAAGTCAAATAAAATTATTTTAAAGTTTATTTTAATAATTTAATATTAAGATAATAATTTTGGACCCCTTCATTATAATTTTATATAATTTAGTAACGTAACCACGATATTAATATTTATGCCGGGACACCCCAAGATTTGTATTATTTGAAAACAAATAAGTCTATGACACCCTCTTGTTAAAATATGCCGAGACAAATACTTCCCTTGTTGTTTAAATAAGCCGCGACACACACCCTCCTTAGTTCTTTAAGTTTTATAACCAAATCTTTAAAACATATAATTTATATCATGTGCATGACCTTACTTATTAACTTCTGACGTAGGTAAGTTCCATATCATGTTTAAAAAAAGAAAAACGTATAAATACTTAATACCAACTTAGATGTTTACGTGACAATCGATTCGAAAGTCCTCAAAACAAATATAATGTCGACATATATATCCCATACATCAAACAGTTCCTTTAAGTCCAAAATAATTTTCATTCATTTTCTTTGAAAACACTATACGTATGACATGCATGGGAAAATCATGCATACACATTTTCTTTTAAGTCCAATATAGTCATTACGTTTCATGTCTTTACATGATTAAGACTTACGTCTGATTCCTTGTTAATTTTCTTGACGTTATGTTTTGAATAAAGAAATATAGATTATGTAGATGTGATTAATTTTGAATATTAATAACCGTATTAGTGATTACAAGCAAATTTTTTTTTGCTATATTTTTTCAATTAGTGACAACTGTTTGGTCATAAAATTCAAAAAATAGTGACTACTTTCCCAGTGTAGTAGATGCGGTCACTTCATCTAAAATAGTGACCACTTTTACATTTAGTGACCAAATTCAGTGACCACTTTTACATTTAGTGACCAAGAATTAGTCGTCACAAATGAAAGTGACAACATTAGTTATAGCGAATTAGGTCATTTTCAAAACCTAAATTATAACTGATTTTTGAAATTTTTTTTTAAAGTCTTTCACCGTTGTTCGATATCCGTGTATGCTTGCTCCCAGGTAACTTATATGCTCTATTTTGCATCCATACTTATATTAGATGAATAATGAGTATATCCCCTAGTCATGATTTCGCTCTCTCATGCCTATCTTATGGTGTCATACTATTTACTTTATATCGGTCGGTTATTTATACCCTGACCATTCCGATTATCGTGTACTTTGTGTTTTATTATTTCCTCCCTCAAACGTCGATACCAGGATTGTATAAGGATACCTGTACATATATGTGTTACTCTCTTCTCAAATTCTTACGCATGTGTATAGTATTATAATATGTATTAATGAATTCGTTTACTTCAACCTTTTATGAACGATTCGGTGATCTCCGAAACATTTTCGCTACTTTACTTTATTTCCTTTTGATGATATTGACATTCGGTGTACTTTGTCAATTCCACTAGCTATTTTATTATTCAACTATGAGTGTGAACATTTTTCTTATGCCTTTGAATCACGTATGTTGTTTTCGTTATCTATTCTTTTGAAATCTTTCAATTGATGGGAGTACGACCTTAACTTGTCATCTTGGATCATGCCATCCTTTGGCACTTACCTTTGCGAACGCGATTGACTAATGTCATATTATTATTCTCATTACTTCTTCTTACGATTTTGATGAATCATGTCATTAAGTAGACATCCTTTTATTTATTGTAACACGTGATCTTGTTGTGTATTTTGTTTTGTGACGGACATACTTAAGTAGGATGATTTATAATCGTTTTATTGAAATGAATTGGGACGCTTCTTCATTTGAATAAAGAAATTATAAACTACCGAACCATAAATTCATAAATCTTCACTTACATGGATTGGGACGCCTCTTTATGTAAGTGACGAGTTATGAATGAGTGGGCTTATGTGTATCCGCCATAGCGTGCGTACTAACCATTCTTTGGGCTATGAACTCCTCTCGACTTGTAATTTGTTATGTGGATTTTTTTTTCTTTTTCCCAATTTTGTATCGACCGTCGAAAGCTTGATAAGCTAATAGTAATGTACTATTATTCGCTTCCACGAATTGACGACTTGATAAATTCCTAGTCTCTTATTGTCTTATCGCCAATACTTTTATTCTATCATTTCCTTTAAGGACCCTCATGACATTCTATTCGTTTCCTCATACCATTGCTTACACATTAGGTGATTTCTATCACTTGTTCTATCTTCGTTGCTACCTTTTTACTTTGTCAAAATCCCGAGCACAAAATGCATTAAGCACCTCCATGGGCTTCTATAAAAATTTTATGAGTCTTTATAAAAATTTTACAAATATTTCACAAGTGTTTAAATTACCAAAATGATCTTCTTAAGTTAAAGAGTCGGTTCTAACCACCATCTTTTGTAAAAACCATAACTAATAATTATAATGACACCATGCCCTATCTTTCAAATTACACTTTTTATACATCATATTTTAATCACGTCTTGAGAATATGACTGATTTAAACTTTGTTTTAACTAATGATTCCTAAAAATTTGAAAATCGACCTTTTACAATCGCAACCATAAACCCGAGTTTCAACATGGTTTTTATACATGCTTCCATCCCAAAAATTTTAAAATGACCAAAAATGATTAAGAAGAATTGAGCGCCGGGACGTCGCTCTCTTAAGGGGTACGTGCTGTGACATTTCAAAAATTTCATGTCATTAATCTTAATATTATTTAACTGTTCTATTTTTAAATAATTAGCTTTGTCGAAAGTTATCCGCGTTTCGTCATAACACGTTCAATTAATTCAACCGCGACTAGACTACGTCCATTCTACAATTTTTATGCTTCATTGTTTCCTTAAAATCCTATTTTAAAAGTCACTTTTCAATTTTTCTATTTTTACGTAAACCTTGCACCGTTACGTTTTACCCGATTTAAATTTACGTTTTAAGGTTTTGACAAAGTGAACCAACCCTAGACTATGATAATTTACATATTTATGAATTTTTAAACTATTTCATGTTTACAAATGAGTTTTATACTTGTCGTGTCATTTTTATAGCTTACTTCACTTTTATCAAGAACCGGTGTCACCAAACATGTTTTCGACTCACGGTTTTATTTTTGACGACGTTTAAACACCCCGATAAACCCAAGGCTCTCATGAAATATTAAAATTAGCCATTTTAACACTTCATAACAATTTCAAAATATTTTTATAACACTTTTCTAAAATTCACGTTTTCAAGTCACCCGGTATTGTGTAATTCGCGTTTTTATGACCGTCCGCTTGATTTAAACCTCACAAACACACTAATACACCAAATATTAATCAAATATCAATAAAATCTGATTTTGGCTTGCCTTGGGACCCCCAAAACCGTCCACCCTCTTTAATACCATATCATTTCACACTTTATCATTTTTCAAGAATCACTCATTGAATTTTTCATGTAAATCTCACCTAAAACATAAAAACCATCCTTTTCCTTCTCCTCCTTGTGTTGCTGCCGTGAACCACCATCAAAACACCATAATCTCAGCCTTCAATTGATCACAAAATCATAATCACAACACCCTCTTGAAGACCCTTGAAGAAAATGACACTTTGAAGCATGGTTTTGAAGATTTTCTTGTAGTTTCTTGGTGTTTTCATGGAGTATTCTTGAAGTCTTCATCAAAGTTGTTTAAAAGTTCTTTTCTCCAGCCCACAAGCTCCATTAGAAGTGTAGAAGATAAGGTCCAAGCTTGTGGTGGTGTCCCTTGGTCGTTTTTAATCAAGCCCTAGAAAGGTTATTAGTGATTTATCACTCCTTGTAAGCTAATCTCATAATCCTCTTTGATTTTGTCACATGAAAATGATTTTGGTTATTTAATTAATTATGGGTTTTCTGATTTTGATGAGTTTTAGTGTTCTTGAGTTGTTTGTGATGATTAGTGTGGCATTGCATGATGATTGATGATGTTTTGGATGAGTTTAGAATAGGTTTAGTTGGATTTGATGGGACTGTTTTTACATCAGTAGAAAAACGTGGGTTTTCCCATTAATTTTTGGCCTGGAGCCTATGATTAAATTACATTTTTAGATATATATAGGTCTAAGCTTCAAGTGGCGAGTTGGAGGGATTTTTATCTCCTCCAGATGACCAAGTTATGCCCAAATTAGTAAAACTAGTAAAAATAGGTAACTTGCAGATTGTTTGTATGTCATTGGTAAATTTTTGGCTTATAGCTTACTGAAGCTTTTCATAAATGGATAGTATAATATCTCAGGTCCTAGTAGCGAGTTGGCCGGAAAACCAACTATTCCGGATGGTCGAGATACGACCAAAACCGTGGAAACATATTTAGTATGTACCCAGAAATTGTAATACAGATTGTTTCACTTGTAATTAATAATTTTGAACTAGGGGCTACTGGGTTTTTACATTGGTGAAGGGTAAAAGATATGAGGACCATGTGGCTAATTGGAGGGTTTACCAATTCCTCCGGATGAGGGAGATTTGGTCATTTTACGAAAACTAGTCAATTCTGAACTACTATTTGAAAAAGGAGTTTAACTCCAGATTTTTGTGCTATAGTTTTAGGTTTTAAAACATGTCTTAGTAGTAGACATCTTTGTATAACACCTCCAATTGGTCTCACTTAAATTGCTATCATGGTTTAGTATTTATGGCCATTTTCGTAAGAGATTAAAATTCAGAAAATATTATGGGCTGGATGTTCAGGGGTAAAATAGTCTTTTCACATGATTCTTAATCTTTCAGAAGTTGAGGCCTGGATTTTTGAAAACTAGACTCAAAGAGCTTTCCAGGGGTGAAGGCCTTGTATTCATATCATTTATAGATTAGGAGTTAGGGGTCTATAAAATAAAGTCAAATCCAGAATTTAATATTTTACGTCTTGTCTTGAACTCTAAAACGTGTAGATACACATAGGTAAAATAAGAATTGAGGGATGAAACTTGGTAGGTGTTTTATTACCTATAAGACCTGGTCGAACATCAATCTTAGAGTGAAAATACCTTGGGTTAAGTCTTAGTGCAATGCCATGCTTATCTCGGAAACATATCTCGTGATCATTTGATTTACTTTTTCATATCGCTCTTCTTTATCATTCTAAGTCGCGTCACGTCTTTTAGGTTGTGCTTAGACGCTTCGCACTCGTCTGAAGATCCATTTTACTTCTGATCTCGTTGCTCTTAAGGTGAGTTCATAGCCTCACTTTTACTTAATTCAATTGTTTTATAAACCTCGCGAGGGGGATACATGCTAGTTTTACAAACCGAATACAAGTAGTTTTTGGTATGCTTGACCTGATTACATGATTATAGTCAATTGAGTATATTTCTTGCAATTAAGTCCCCATCATGAACCGTTAATTCCGTGGGAAACGCTAGTATTATGAATATGCATATTTGGCCTGGCGGGCCTGGCCGGGTGAGTAGCGCTCATACATCAACGGTCACATAATATTGAGAGATTACGTGGTAAATGGCAAATCTTACCTTTTCGGGGCACTATTAAACTAGGTCAAGGTTCGGTTTCATGAGCTCAATACTATTAATCTTATTTCCCGACTTGTATTTGTTATATGTCAACTTAATTATGGGCGTATAACAACGTAGCCCGTCGTATTTTAAACTGATTTATCTTGTATTCAATTGATTACATATTAAACTCTGTGAATTCACTCAACTTTATGTTGACTTTTTAGCATGTATTTTCTCAGGTATTATTTTGCTAGCTGAGCATTGGGAGCAATCGGAGTCGCGTGGATATCAAATATTGAAAGACTTGTTTTCTTCACATTCGATAATTATTAATTTTTTTTAATATGCAAATGAGTCATGTTTGAACTCTTGTAACTTAAAGTTTTGAATAAAAATTGTAGGGACCTTTGTACTCTGATTTATCAAATCGAATGTGACATTTTATTAAACGTCTCTTTTGAGGTCATTTTATGTAACTTGTTTTTATGAACTATGAAGTGACACCCAAATTGGTATTCCGCTGCGTTGTAAATTTTGGGGGTGTCACAGAATTTGGTCACTATTTAGTGACCATATTCATAAGTCATCACTATTACCTTTTGTGACCGACTTTTAGTGACGACGAGTGACTACTTTGATATGGTCACTAAATCAGATTAGTGACCAAATATCTACTATTAGTGACCATTACCATGTTGTCACTAAATGCCTTTTTTCTTGTAGTGAATCATGCATACACATTTTCTTTTAAGTCCAATATAGTCATTACGTTTCATGTCTTTACATGATTAAGACTTACGTCTAATTCTTTGCTACATTTAAAGTTCTAGATCTTAGTACCAGATCTAATATTAGTGCATGCTTTACAGTTTGGATATACCTTGACAAAACGGCAGATCGAAGTCGAAAACACAAACATTCACACCAGATACAAGATTGAAAGTTTGTTTTTAGGGTTTTGAAATGTGTGAAAGTTTGTTGAAAAAGGAACCGTATGATTTTAGAAGTATAAGGAATGAGAAGCGTGTATTATATTTGGCAAGGAGATCAACATTCCGTGATTTATGGGATACTTCACTTAGCTAGAAGTTATCTTCCTCGAATGAGTGAATGTGCCTAGTTTGTGTATTCCTTTAATTAGTTATGGCCCAAGTAGTTTAAGTCTTATGTTTTGTACTTTGATTTTGGCCCAAGAAATTATAGAAATGTGTACATAAGCTTTAGGCATAGTTTACATTTCAAAATTTAGGTATGCATTACATTATAATAGTTCAAGTATCTTATAAATGTTTTAGGATTTACTTACTTAGGTTTTTAGTTTATACATATTAATCTTATAGATTAATGATTAGAGGGGTAATTTTTGAACTTTACATGTTTGAGATTTTAGGGTTTTACATGATCGATCTCAAAAATGATGAACTTCTCACGATGAATCCCTTCTTCAAGAAATCCATCTCCCCATTCTTCGATTAACAGACTTGTGGTTGTTGAAGGTCTATACTTATCATTTCCTGAAATGAGATAATGTAAATCGAAGTTCTCATATGTTGTGGGTTCTGGGAATCTTAGTAGCGGATGAGTTATGATTGATTCAGGTGAAGTGGTAGTTTTTCTGACGAGTTCATGATCATATACATCTCTGATACGCGCATCCATCAGAATCTTCCCATATAGTTCATCCGTTACATGCCTTGTGGCAGACTGACTTAATGAGAATGCTTTGGGCTTTTCAACCGTTGGCATACTTATTGATTCAGTTGCCATGGACTTTCTCGTATCTCTTTCACTCGTGTCTGTCACACTTACCCTTTCTTCTTCTCTTTCTGTTTCACCAGATTCAATAGCTGCAACACCTTCTTGTACATTATGAGTTTCAGAAGATCGAGATCTTGTAGGTTGTCTACTTGACCTGGTGGTTAATGAAGTTTGTTGTGTTGTTGGAGAAGTGAAAGTGGTGCGTCTCAATCTCTTGGATCTCCTCTCCCCCTCAGGATTACCCAAGTCAGGATCGTCCTGATTACGTTTGTGACATTGAGGTCTGCACGTTTGCTCTATAACAAAGACTTTGTCTTTCAGCTCCTTTATCATTTGAAGTAGCTTTTTGTGATTAGCAGCCATTGACGACCGGAGAGTTACAATGTCTGTTGAGTCTTGTGCAGAGGCATAAGTAGCCGTGAGTAAATGATAGAGGTTTGGTTTTTCTTTCTGAAGATGAGGTTGATCGGTAAAGATTTTATGCATCATGTCTCTAAGTTAATCAAAAGTGAGTTCCTCATCTCCAGTGACCTCTTCGGCAACTGCTTCATGAATGTTCCTTCTTTTCTCTTTAGCTTCACATTGTTCTTTGAAGTCGACTGAAAATTCATGTACTACTCGATTTAGATATCCCATTGTAATGTGAGCAATGGGAGTCTCTAGTCGAGTGTGAGAAGTTGTTGATGATGATGGTGGGATTGTTCTTATTGTAGTTTCAGTATGTGGAGGTTTGGGTATTTTTTTGTGAAGTTGTTTGTGTTGTTGTTGTTGTTGTTGTTGTTGTTGTTGTTGTTGGTGGTGGTGGTGGTGGTGGTGGTGGTGTTTGTTGTTGAGTTGGTGGATTAGGCGGGGTAAATGTTAACGAGTCGGATCCACAAAGAATTTCCGACGGCAAACTAGTCACTGTGTCAACACATGACGCAGGATTCATTCGTTCGGGAGTTCCTACGAATTGTTGTAACTCGGATGATTTAATGATACTACTGGTGTCAGATTCTAGCCTAGTCTCCTTACTAACTTCCGGCCTATGTGTTTTGACCACCTCCTCTCCATCATTTCCTTCCTTTACGACATTGTCATTGTCATGTGTATTGGACAATGTCGTTTCAGAGTCATTCTTACTCTGTGTTCCAGTATCATCGTTCACTTGAACATATCCTTCGTTCCTTGTATCTCCAGATTGCTAAATGTTAGCAAGTCTTTGTATACTCTTACGCCTTTTATCCCTTTTTTTCAACATGTTGTTCCTTACTCCCCGTCTCTAGTCCTAAATTGGCGCGAGGTTCTAATTCCTTATGCGTTTCAGGGGTAGGTCCGCTCGGTTTCGAGCTTTCCATAGAAATGGAAGATCTACTTATATATTCCTTGTAAGCCGTCGACTTCTTGTCAGCAAGATCAAGCAACTCTTGAGGTATAGGCATTAGAGGCTTAGTTGTTGCATCTTTTGCTGGTTGCAGATTTTTCATGACTTTATCATTAATTCTGACTTCGATCGGCCTTGCTGACAATTTGTTAGATTTCATCATATCTCTAATGAGAAGTTTGTTGAATCTAACAAAAGGAATATAGGCACCCTTCGTCTTCTTTTTCATCTTGGTCTTTTGTTTGTTTTGTACCAATTCAACTAGCTCAATCCAAATTAAGAAAGCATAGTCAAAGTGGCACTGATTAACCACTCCATAAAAAATATGATATATAGAGAATCTTCCAGCATCAATTCCCGCTTCTTTGCTTGTTAGGCATTGGTTGAGAATTGTGAACATTGTTGCCCATAAGCCTGGAAGACACTTTCTCATGAAACTAGAAGTGTTTATGAGCTTGATTAAATCATTGTCAAAGCCAAGTTCCAAAAAGAATTGCTGAATTTGGTTATTTCCCGGTAGAACTTCAAACCCGTGTCTGTTGTTGGATGTTGCTGCCGGTAAGTCCAGTGCACTTCTGAGTGATTCACTTGTGAGTGTGGTTGTGTATCTGTCTACTGTGACTTTCAGCATTGCGGGTTTGGAGTTTTGAACAACATGCACTGTGTTCCAGAATTACTGAATGTAAATTTGGGGGATTTCAATGGCTGTGTTGTTGAGAGCAGGAAATATTGGGTGATTTTTCAGTATTTCAACAATGATTGGGTGATCACTGTTGAATTGGTGTGGATTAAACAGGTAGTTGCTATCACCCAGTCTGACATAATTGGTGGAGAGAAGGAGTTGTCGATGAAGCGAAAAGTGTACTGCTTTTAAGGGGTCATTTAAGCCCGAATTGTGATTATTTGATCAAATATTGCCCTAAATCGTTCCTTTTGTCATTTTAGGTACTTTTGGAGAGAAATCTGGAAAAGGAAGCATTTTAGACGTTTTTGAAGCATAAAAGTGAAGAAAACGGCAAAGTCTCAATTTTCCTTGCTGGAACAATACCTGACGGCGTCAAGGCTCTCTACATGACGGCGTCAAGAGTTACAAAAGAGGTGGAAGTGGAAAATACACGTGACGATCCAGAGAATTTTTAAGCATAGGAGATGACGGCATCACCCAAGGCCGTCATGGTCCAAACATTAGTGACGGCCCAGAGCTCAACTACACATGACAGTATCACAAGTAGATCTAGGCAATACGATTTCATTATGGCGGCGAGTTGACGGCATCACAATCTAACACATGACGCCGTCACGATGTGTAATCTATATATAGTTTTCCAAATTTCATTAATTAGTGTGCAACTTTGAGGGAATAAACCCTAGTCCGAATTTTATCTGCTTTTCAAGGGTTTCAACCCCTTGAATCTTTCATGTTCAATTAAAGATAAGTATCCCTTCAAATCATTCAATATGTCTATGTGTTGTTTGATTATATCTTACGCTTGTCTTCTATTTACCATGCTAGGCTAGATTTCTTTTGTGTTTGCTTAGATGTAGTGAAACCTAGGTGTTAATTATGGGTTGATTGTTTGTTTATAATTGTTACGGATGATTGTATTCGATGTTAGGCTTAAGAAAACTGGCAGAATTCCATTGGTAACTTGCTTGAATGTCTTAAGAAACATGATCGGAGGTGTACTATGATTTTTGGTTGTATTTAATGCATAGGAGAATTCTAATGATCCCATGTTAGGAGCTTCTAATGGCTCGACATAGGAGTGAAGTAGGATCCTATAGAGTTAGGGAATATTGTACACAGCCCTACGACTAGTATTAAGGAATATGACCCGTCATCCATGCAATTGTAACAAGCTATCAACCTGTAAAAGATATCTAGGGAGTAATGAAACCTAAGTAAACACAACTTTCTTCATTATTGTTACCACCACATTAGTATAATAGTTTTGTTTTCATTTCTTTTATTTTTTTTTGATTGCATCTTTAGATTAATTGGGTTAGTTGGCTAGAAACTAATTCCGCCCACTCCTTCCAAACCTGAGATTTTACTTGCTTTTATAAAAATATAAAAATACAAAAAGAATCATCCCTCACCTCTAGACCTAGTTTATTAGGCTTTCTAATCCTAGCGACACTATTCCGGAGTTGAACGATCAATCCCCCGGTACTTGTCACTATTCTATACTGTAACGATCAGGATACACTGCCTGGTGGGGGTTGTAAGCTTCTAGAGATCCCTTGAGAGGTAAAACCTGTTGCGAGGGCGCAATTCCCGCACATCAACTTTTTGGCGCCGCAGCCCAGGGAATATTTATTGTCTAGGTTAGGATTTCTTTTTATTAGGTCTACTTGCTAGATTCCTTTCTAGTAAGATTTTATTTTTATTTTTAGGTTTTCTTTAGTCTATCTCATTTCTTTATGTCTTTGTTCGTAACCTTTACCATTGCCATCATGGCAAATGAAGATACCTCTAGCCTTAGAATCACTAGGAGTCGTAGTTCCATAAGAAATCTCGTTTTGCCATATGCAGAACCTGAAAGGGAAATGCATAGGCTAAAGCAATCTCTCTTAACACACGAACCATCTAGCATAGCCATCAACTTTGATGAGGCCCTTTCTGAAGAAGATTCAGATAATCACCTCACACCCTCTAGCCCCCAATCCAACAATGATATGAGCACTCCCGAAACTCCCATCCCTAAGCGCCTTAAGGACTACTCCTCCCCGAATCCTCGTGGCTTCTCAAATGCCATTGTTTTCCCATACGAACACACTGATGAGGTCTTGCGTGCAACCGATGTTTGGCTTGTCCAAAGTGTATACAAGTTTCGTGGACTAGATACCGATGACCCAATTCAACATATCAAGGATTTCTTGAAGATAGTGGACACCCTCCATACGGATGGGGCCACTAGAAACACGTCCCGACTAAGATTCTTCCCTTTTACTCTTTTTGAAAAAGCCAAAGAGTGGTATGATAGACTTCCATCCGAGTCTATTTTTACATGGGAGCAACTTATATCCAAGTTTTATGAGACGTTCTTCCCAGCAGGAAAAAACTCAGCATTTAGGGATAGGATCCTCCGTTTCCGAAAGGGAAAGGACGAACCCATCCATAAATCATGGATTAGATTCAAGGATTTAATAAGACAAGTTCCCCATCATGGCATCGAACTTTGGCTTCTGGTCCAAATCTTCTACGACAATATTCCCCCAAACGATCAGAACGGAATCAATAATTCAAGAAAAGGGAGAATAGCTAATCTAAGCGCCGAGGAAGGGTGGAATAGGATTGAGGAATATGCTCAAGACCAGGACGATACTTGGGATGAACCCGATTCGACTATGAGCACTTCCGAAATCAAACAAACACCCTCAGATCGGCTAAGAAAAATTCACGAAAGAGTGGAATACCTTGCAGGGTTGCGAACAACTAAACAACTTTCAAATCCCTACTTAATCTGCGACTACTGTGGGGGCCTGCACGAGGTAGAGGAATGCGGAGGAGAAACCACGACCGAACATGCGTGTTTGTCGGGACATGACATCTACACTGACCCTTCCCTTTTGCCTTTTTACCAAAACAATGATTACACCCTTTGGGGGAATCTGGTGAAAATAAAAGAAGGAGAGGAAGGCCCTGAATACAAAATCAGGAGCACTTTTGAGGATGACCTTGGTCACTTTACTCAGGAAAAAGGCTTACAATTGAAAGGGCTTGACGAGCTCATCGCTGAGAAACAAAATGACATGGAAAATTGGTTCAATAAACTTAATGCCACCCTCGATGGACATAACAGGCCCCCTAGTAAGCCAAAAAGATCCCCTGCTCGCGGTGACTACTCGAGCTGGAACAACAACCAAGGACCCTCCTTATCCGAGCCCACATCCTGTCACCATTAAGCCAAACGATCCCCACAAGAAGGAAGGTAATGTGAGCAACGAGACTCCTGAACAACCTCCTCTGGTGACCCCATCTTCACCAACTCCACCTAACCAACCTGTGAGAATTCCATTTCCATCCCACCTAAAAAACCAGAAGATTGAAAACGATAATAAGAGATTCTTGTCATATCTAAAAGATTCAGTGGTCACCATACCTCTCCTTGACGCTTGCTATCACTTGCCCAAGTATAGCTCATACTTCAAAAAATTGCTTACCAACCGAAAGAAGCTCGAGGGTCTTGTGACTCTGGGAGAAGAATGTTCGGTGGTGACCCAACGAGGGCTAACGAAAAAGGTAGACGATCCAGGCAGCTTCACCTTGCCCTGTTCCATAGGATCTCTATCAATAAAGAATGCTCTTGCCGATTTAGGGGCAAGCATCAACCTCATGCCCCACTCCATGTTCCTCAAACTAGGATATTCCGGACTAAAGCCTACCCGTATGAACATCCACCTAGCCGATAGATCGGTCAAATATCCCTTAGGGATATGCGAGAATGTGCTAGTCAAAGTAGGGAAGTTCAAACTTCCGGTTGACTTAGTGATCTTGGAGATGGAGGAGGATGACCTGGTGCCCATCATCTTAGGGAGACCCTTTCTTGCTACCGCTCGTGCAGTCATTGATGTTCATGACGGCAAGTTAACCTTACGAGTAGGAACCGATAGCTTGACCTTCGATATTAAAGACACTATGAATCTGATGAGGCGAAAAATGATCCGTTTTTAGGGGGTCATTTAAGCCCAGAATTGAATTTATTTGATCAAATATTGCCCTAAATCGTTCCTTTTGTGATTTTAGGTACTTTTGGAGTGAATTCTGGAAAAGGAAGCATTTTGGACGTTTTTGGAGCATAAAAGTGAAGAAAACGGCAAATTCTTAATTTTCCTTGCTGGGAACAGTACCTGACGGCGTCACCAAGCTCTACATGACGGCGTCAAGAGAATTACAAGAGGTGAAATGGATAGAGTCCGTGACGGTCCAGAGAGTTTTACACTAAGGGACATGACGGCGTCACCATAGGCTGTCATGGTCCCATTACACATGACGGCCAGAGGAAAATTGCTCTTGACGGCGTCAGATCTGGATCTAGGCAATCCGATATTATTATGGGCGGCGAGTTGATGGCGTCAGATTTCTCTTCTTGATGCCATCACATTGGAAAATCTATATATAGTTTTGTAATTTTCATTCATAAGAGAGGACAATTAGAGAGATAACTTGGAGAAACCCTAGCACGATTTCATCAGTATTTTCAAGGGTTTTTACCCTTTGAAACCTTTCATGTTCAATTAAGATAAGTATCCTTTCAATTCATTCAATATGTCTATGTGTTGTTTGAATATATCTTACGCTTGTCTTGATTTTAACATGCTAGGCTAGATCTCTTGTGTGTTTGCTTAGATGTGGTGAAACCTGGATGTTGATTATGGGTTGATTACTTGTTTATAGTTGTTGCGGATGAATGATTTTGATGTTAGGCTTAAGAAAACTGGCAGACTTTCATAGGGTAACTTGCTTGAACATCTTAAGAAACATGAACCAATGCGTACTAGATTTTTATGGTTGTATTTAATGCATGAGTGAATTCTAGTGATCCCATGTTAGGAGCTTCTTGCAGGCTCGACATAGGAGTGAAGTAGGAGCTTATAGAGTTGGGGAAGTACGTACGCCACCCCATGATTGGTATTAAGGAATATAACCCGTCATCCACGCAATTGTAACAAACTATCAACCTGTAAAAGATATCTAGGGAGTAATGAAATCTAAGTAAACACAATTTTCTCATTTATTGTTCACACCATATTAGTAATTAGCTTTATTTACATTTTTGTTATTTTATTTTGATTGCATCTTTAGTTATTGGGTTATTTGACTAGCAACTAATTCTGCCCACTCTTCCAAAACCCGAGAATTTAATTGCTTTCATAAAAATATAAAAATACAAAAAGAATCATCCCTCACCTATAGACTTAATTTTTAGGCTTTCTAATCCTAGCGACACTATTCCTGAGTTGAACGATCAATCCCCCGGTACTTTTCACTATACTGTGCTACAACGATCAGGTACACTGCCTGGTGGGGGTTGTAAGCTTCTCGAGATCCCTCGAGAGGTAAAGCCTGGTGCAATTCCCATGCATCAAGTTTTTGACGCCGCAGCCCGGGGAATAGTTATTGTCTAGGTTAGGATTTCTTTTAATTAGGTCTACTTGCTAGATTCCTTTCTAGTAAGATTTTATTTTTATTTTTAGGTTTTCTTTAGTCTATCTATTTCTTCGTGTCTTTGTTCGTAACCTTTACCATCTGATATCATGGAAGGTGGTAACATCTTTGAACCCATCAACCCACCACAACAAAACCACCAACAAAACCCACCACTAGAAAACCAACCTCTTAGGCCCCGAACCCTAGGAGAGTATTCCCGACCTAGCCACCAAGGCTATCGAAACACTATTGAGCTCATCCAAGGAGCCAATGTGTCCCCCTTGCGATCCGACACCATCTGGTTGGTGCAAAGCGGATGTGCATTCCAAAGACTTCGTTCCGAAGATCCTAACCAACATCTCAAGGACTTCCTTAAAATCGTAGATTCTATAGACCTTGATGTTACAACTAGAGAGTCAACCCGATTACGCCTATTCCAATTCTCTCTACGTGATCAAGCTAGTCAATGGCTTGAATGTTTACCCGCGGGATCCATCACCTCATGGGATGATCTCACCACTCGTTTCCTTGCTCAATTTTTCCCACCGGGGAGAACTACCAAGCTTAGAAATGATATCTTGATGTTCCAACAACGTCAAGGTGAAACTCTATACGAAGCATGGACTCATTTCAAGGACTTACTCCAAAAAGTCCCTCACCATGGCATAGATCTTTGGCTCCAAGTCCAAATCGACCATATCGATCTCTCCATAAGGCGAACCATTGACCAATCGGCCGGTGGTAAGCTACGTGATCTAAGTGCGGAAGAATCATGGGAATTCATAGAAGATCTTGCTCTCTATGACAACGAAAGTTGGAATGATCCTCATGATTTGAACAAAACGGTCAAGGCAATATCTTCGCCTTCAAACAATTCTAGCACTCCCAACCATAGGATCATGGAACTTGAGGACCAAGTCAAGTTTCTCATGAAATCTTACGAAGCTCCTAAGCCTTCAAGCCAAGTGAACAAAATCACTTCTTCATGCGAATTATGTAGTGGTCCCCATGACACTCGTGATTGCGTGGAACTCCCCGGAACAGCTTTTGCGGACTACGTATCCTCGCGTACCGACGAAGCGGGAGATAAGTGGTACACTTTCAAACCCGAGCCAAACCCTTACGATGATTCCTACAACCCTTCTTGGAATAATCACCCGAACCTTAGGTAGAAACAAAACCAAAACAATTCTTCCAATCCGCCTAATCGTTACCAACCAAACGGTCCACCCTCCAACCGTACTTTCAACAACAATCCTTCTAATAACTATGGTAGTACCAACAATCTTGAAGGATTGATGTCCAAGTTTATGTCATCTCAAGAAGCTTGCCACACCCCCAAAATACCTGAATGGCAGTGGAATGGAATACCTGGGGTTGACTGCCATAGCATCACAGTTACAGTTATATTGAACGACATAAAGTGTCGTTTTGAAAATACATCGTTTGATTCATTTAAAATATTCAGAGTTATAAAACATAGGTCCTAAAAGTCTTGAAAAGTTTAAGGAAATAAGTTTAATACAATCAAACGATAGTTCATAAGTGCATGAAAATCCAAAATGAGACGCGTCATCCTTGTTACTCAATGATATGACTCCATGCATGCCATGAAGAATATGTCTTAATTACCTGAAAATACATTGCGAAAACGGTCAACAATAATGTTGGTGAATAATCAAAGGTTTGTAAGTTAAATCGTATGTACATTAGCCACAAGTATAAAGTAAACTGACAAAATGTCAAAAGTAATACATTGGCTGTTAAGCTCATGACTCCGAAGCTAGACGTTACTTGGCCCCAAAGGAGTGTTTACCAGACACTCTAAATATATTAGACATGATATGCATCTGTTTTCCAGTTGGAGCAACCCAAACACGGATGGAGGAGTCACCCTCAATAGATCTATTCACTCACTCTCGCTTGTAGATTAATTAACGGTCCATGATAATAAAGGAGACTTGTCGTGACGTGGTAATAAGGCAACTTAAGCAATGTAAGGAATTTAATACTTTGGCATGTACAAAAATAAGTGATGCAATGTATTCTCCCCCGTGGAATTTGAAATCAAAATATTGAATTAAAACGGGGCTATGAAAACTCACCTGAAGTGATAGTACAATGTGATGAAATGATCAGGACAACAAGGCACGAACACTAGCCGCAACCTAAATGAATGAATATGATCTACTTTAGATCATGAAATGATGTAATGAACGTTTGATAAGGCGAAAAATGAACCACTTTTAGGGGGTCATATAAGCCCGAATCCGAACTTATTTGATCAAATATTGCCCTAAATCGTTCCTTTTGTGATTTTAGGTACTTGGAGAGTGAATTCTGGAAAAGAAGCCATTTTGGACGTTTTTGGAGCATAAAAGTGAAGAAAACGGCAAAGTCTCAATTTTCCATGCTGGGAACAGTAGGTGACGGCGTCAAGAGTAATGTCCTGACGGCGTCAAACCCCAATAATAAAATCCGAGAGTTCATAAAGGCGTCAAGAGTTGTCCTGACGGCGTCAAAACCCCAAGAATTAAAATCCGTAGTTGATGACGGCGTCACACACAGGGCGTCAAGAGTAATTTGTGTGACGGCCTAGGCCTTGACGGCGTCAGAAGTAGATCAAGGCCGTCCGAGGAAGTATTTGGCGGCGAGATGACGGCGTCAGACCTTTGTTCTTGACGCCGTCATCCCTATTTTCCTATATATAGTTTTCTAGTTTTTCACATTTAAAGAGAGGAGTTTTGGGAGAAACCCTAAAGACGATTTTGGTGTAACTTTACAGGTTTTTCAAGGGTTCCAACCCCTTGATACCTTGCATGATTAATCAAGATAAGTGTTCTTCTAATTCAATCAATATGTCTATGTGTTGGTTGTCTATATCTTGTTCTTGTCTTAATTCTATCATGCTAGGCTAGATCTCTTTTGTGTTTGCTTAGATCTAATGAAACCTAGATATTGATTATGTGTTGATTACTTGTTTATTCTTGTTCTTGGATGAATAATTTATATGTTAGGCTTAAGAAAACTGGCAGATCTCCAAATGGTAACATGCTTGAACGTCTTAAGAAACATGAACCGAGGCGTACTAGGTCTTTATTGGTTGTATTTAATGCATGAGCCACTGTTTACAATCCCTATAGTTGTGCTGGGCATGGTGTAGGAGGAGATAAGAGCTCATAGAATTGGGGAGTTATGTATGCCACCCCATGAATGGTATTAAGGAATACGATCCGTCATCCATGCAATTATAACAAGTAATTAACGTGTAAAAGATATCTAGGGAGTAGTGAAATCTAAGTAAACACATTTTCTCCAATTACTGCTCACAACTTTAGTTTAATTAGTTTATTTTCATTTTTGTTATTTTATTTTGATTGCATCTTAGTATTGGGTTAGTTGAATAGCAACTAATTCCGCCCACTCTTCCAAAACCCGAGATTTTAATTTGCTTTCTAAAAAATATAAAAATACAAAAATAATCATCCCTCACCTTTAGAACTAGTATTTAGGCTTTCTAATCCTAGCGACACTATTCCTAAGCTGAACGATCAATCCCCCGGTACTTGTCACTATACTATACTACAACGATCAGGTACACTGCCTGGTGGGGGTTGTAAGCTTCTCGAGATCCCTCGAGAGGTAAAGCCTGTTGCGATTCCCACGCATCAAGTTTTTGGCGCCGCAGCCCGGGGAATAGTTATTGTCTAGGTTAGAATTT
Source organism: Artemisia argyi (assembly GCA_030686995.1). NCBI lineage: Eukaryota > Viridiplantae > Streptophyta > Magnoliopsida > Asterales > Asteraceae > Artemisia > Artemisia argyi. The sequence continues at coordinate 130,582,754 of CM060709.1, forward strand.
CTTTTTATTAGGTCTACTTGCTAGATTCCTTTCTAGTAGGATTTTATTTTTATTTTTAGGTCTCTTTAGTCTATCTCATTTCTTTGTGCCTTTGTTAGTAAATTAAACTCATTAACTATTCCGTTGACCATTATGGAAAACGCGAATCCACCCCTTTCCCCTAGAGAAGTGGCTGTGTTACGTGAACAAATTGAGAGTGAGATTAGGGAGCTTAGAGAGCTTAATAGGTTGATTAAGGTTGAACTCGAACATGCATTTAGTGACCTAGCAACCGCCTTGTATTCAAATAAGGACCTAGGGCCTAATGACTTTGTGAATGTTGTTGAGGGACTAGAAGAGGAAGAAATAGATCCAAAGCTTAATGACTACTTTAATTTACACCCCACTAAGGAGGAGATTGCATATTATAATAATCTTATCGATAACCCGCGATCTCCTTTCACCATAATTGAACCTAAGATCAAGAGAGGCGATCCTAAGAATGCTAAGATACCATGCATGATTGGATATAGGCACATTAGCAATGCTTACATTGACTTTAAATCTCCAATCAACATTATGTCCTCAACTGTTTATAATGATATAGTGAAAACAAGACTTGAACCTAGAAGGGATCCCAAGTACCCCGATGGAGTTTGTAACTTTGTCGGGAGAGTTAAAGGTTTACGTGTCTTTGTTGGTAATTTCACTTTTGTCACCGACTTTATGATTGTGGAGGATCTTGCTAATGTTATTGATTGTCGACTATCCAATGTTGTGTTTGGCAAACCATTTGTTGAGGAGTCTAAGTTGGAATATGATGAGGTAGAAGGTACGATCCGATTTACAAGTAACACCGATAGTATCACTTATAGGATGCCTAATAGGATGAACGAATTTCGCTTTATATCTCGTTTTGATAAGGACAACGTTGGTGCTTTTGAGGATATCAATAAGGAGGATAAGAAAAAGGGCATGGATTATGTATGGGAAAAAAGGAGTCTTTATTACAAAGATTGCTTGGCCCTTGGACCAAGGTATAAAGTCGATGAAGAATTTGCCCAAATGATTATGGGGGCGGTTGAGAAAAAGGTGATTGGTTTCTACAAGGAATATCTACAACTAGAGAATGGAACCAATGATGAAGTCACGTAGTAACCCATGACTTTGAGTCTAGCTACAAGACTCGTAAATAAAGAAAAGCGCTTCTTGGGAGGCAACCCATGCTTTGTGTGATTTTATTTTGTTTGATTGTTATTTGCTTCCGTATGCATGCTTTATTATTATTGTTGGTAGATCATGTTTCTCAATTAAAAAGTGGAAATACTTTACTATGTTGTTTGGCCTAGTCTTAACTACAACCTAAAAGTATTTTTGCAAAAGATAAGTGTAAGGGGAAACCCCAAATATGTTTTTAAGAAACAACCGATCATGATTCTCCACAATATTAAATGAACATGTGTATTCGTATTCGTTAGAGTCAAATGCTTGTATTGAGTCATAATGACGTTTTGCAGGATTTTTCAGGAAGTAGGACCAAGTTTTTCCAGAAATTTTCCGGAAACTTAACATAAGAATTTCTGCAGGTCCATTCTGACGGCGTCATGAGTTTACTCTTGACGGCGTCAGGAGTTAAAAATCTGGAAATTTTACCGGTTTTGTTTTTCTAACGGAGTCTTATGGTTTTTGTGAATTATTAAGTTTTATAATCTCCAGGAAATCTGCAAACTTCATTCCACAAGCATTATATCTTACTTTGTTTTCTAGGATTTAGTAACTTATATAGGATGCCGCCGATTTTACGCGAGGTTGTCTTGTCTATTTTGTCAGGATTTACAGGTTATGTATGACGAGAAGATGATTTATATTCTGGAAGGGAAGCTTTGATTGTTCATTTTCTTGGAGGAAGATTTAACCTGGCCAACCTATAATCCATACCGAGCGAATCAGGGGAGTATTTGATTTCATTCTCTTTACTTTTTCACTTTTACATTCTTTACTTGAACATTGGGGACAATGTTCATCTTAAGTGTAAGGGGAGGGTAAAAAGATGATACCTTACATATGCACTTTCGCTTGAGTTTGTTTTGTTTAATGGTAGATGTGTAATAAAACTATGAGAAATACTTGTTAGTGCAATTTTAGCGCCAAATTTAAAATTTTTTACAACATTCAGGAGTGAAACTTTAGCCATAGCAAGCGTCTCATGGATAGGAGATTGTATGACTAGCACATAACCGTATATTCAGAAAAAATTTCCACCCAAATATGTGAGGTTCGCCTTTAGATTTGATAGGAAAAGCATTCATTATTAGTGCTTATGAGTGTGCCGGTAGCATTTAGATTCTAGAACTTGCGTTAGTGATGCATCCCGAGACCGCTAGTGAGACTACATTCGTGTAGTAGGATTTACTACATGATAAGAGGCATTAGGATCACCCTTGTGTTAAACCCGTATTATAATTACTTGACCGTTTAAGTCATATTACTTGACTAGTTAAGTCAACTAATTTTTCCCACACCCTTAGCGTTGTACTCATTTTTAGTACACGAAACCCCTAGTACACCCCTCCGAGCCTATCTTTTCGTTTCTAACTTTAAGCATTTTACTTAAAGGAAGAATTTGTTATACCCCACTTAAATGTACACCTAAATCGCCTTAGCCTTCCGTGTATGCGCTCATTTTTAGTGCATTATTGTTAATTGTTAAACCCTAAGTTAACTTTCTAATTGATTACATGGTTGCTAAGTCGAGTCATATCCTTGTACATATTGTTTTGGGACGATTGGGACTCATGGGTAAGTACTTGTTTTATGGAGTAATGGGGAAGAACATCATTTATTACCCCCATATGTGCGTTAATCTTAAAAGTGCTCCAAGTGTTTTGATTTTCTTAATTCGAGTCATTAGATTAGTTAATTGTAAAGTATGTAAAAATTCAAGTGTAAGGGAAATGTTTATTCCCTATGATGTATTATTTTGGATGGTAGGGTAAGAGTGTATGCAAAAAAAAAAAAAAAAAAAAAAAAAAAAAAAAAAAAAAAATCGAAAAAAAAATCAAGAAAAAGAAAAGAAAAAAAAAAAAAAATAGAAAAAACATACGGACTACCATCCCTTTTTATTCTTTGTTCATTTTATGTTTTTGTTATTTCTCATTTATTAGCTTAAGTCGAGTCTAGTCTTGGCTTAGCAACGCCATATTGTACATGTAATTAACCAAGATTGTTAACTCGCCACCAGTAAAACTTCCTTTATCCAACAAAACCGTGTAATTCATATCCCTATACCTAACGTTACAACCCTTTAAAAGACCTCTTTGATAGTTTATCCTAGGTGCTTACGCCATGTGGTGGAGCTTTGATCCTTTCCCAAGCCTATGGTAATCTATTTTGCTATGACAGGTAGTGAGAGATATCTTCCATTTCCATAATGTTATATTACTTTATTACACCCGAGAGATGTGAGTATCTAAACACTTTTTGTGAGGTACTAGTGTATGACCTCCGAGCTTGTCTATTGGTCTTTAGTGGAACGATTATTTGTTGTAATTACTTTTATATTAGTGTTAAATGACCTCTAACTTGTCTTTTGACTAGAATAAAAGCGCATTTGCTTGAGGACAAGCAAATCTCAAGTGTAAGGGTATATGATAAGGCAAAAAATGAACCACTTTTAGGGGGTCATTTAAGCCTGAATCCGAACTTATTTGATCAAATATTGCCCTAAATCGTTCCTTTTGTGATTTTAGGTACTTGGAGAGTGAATTCTGGAAAAGAAGCCATTTTGGACGTTTTTGGAGCATAAAAGTGAAGAAAACGGCAAAGTCTCAATTTTCCATGCTGGGAACAGTAGGTGACGGCGTCAAGAGTAATGTCCTGATGACGTCAAACCTCAATAATAAAATCCGAGAGTTCATGAAGGCGTCAAGAGTTGTCCTGACGGCGTCAAAACCCCAAGAATTAAAATCCGTAGTTGATGACGGCGTCACACACAGGGCGTCAAGAGTAATTTGTGTGACGGCCTAGGCCTTGACGGCGTCAGAAGTAGATCAAGGCCATCCGAGGAAGTATTTGGCGGCGAGTTGACGGCGTCACACCTTTGTTCTTGACGCCGTCATCCCTATTTTCCTATATACAGTTTTCTAGTTTTTCACATTTAAAGAGAGGAGTTTTGGGAGAAACCCTAAAGACGATTTTGGTGTAACTTTACAGGTTTTTCAAGGGTTCCAACCCCTTGATACCTTGCATGATTAATCAAGATAAGTGTTCTTCTAATTCAATCAATATGTCTATGTGTTGGTTGTCTATATCTTGTTCTTGTCTTAATTCTATCATGCTAGGCTAGATCTCTTTTGTGTTTGCTTAGATCTAATGAAACCTAGATATTGATTATGTGTTGATTACTTGTTTATTCTTGTTCTTGGATGAATAATTTATATGTTAGGCTTAAGAAAACTGGAAGATCTCCAAATGGTAACATGCTTGAACGTCTTAAGAAACATGAACCGAGGCGTACTAGGTCTTTATTGGTTGTATTTAATGCATGAGCCACTGTTTACAATCCCTATAGTTGTGCTGGGCATGGTGTAGGAGGAGATAAGAGCTCATAGAATTGGGGAGTTATGTATGCCACCCCATGAATGGTATTAAGGAATACGATCCGTCATCCATGCAATTATAACAAGTAATTAACGTGTAAAAGATATCTAGGGAGTAGTGAAATCTAAGTAAACACATTTTCTCCAATTACTGCTCACAACTTTAGTTTAATTAGTTTATTTTCACTTTTGTTATTTTATTTTGATTGCATCTTAGTATTGGGTTAGTTGAATAGCAACTAATTCCGCCCACTCTTCCAAAACCCGAGATTTTAATTTGCTTTCTAAAAAATATAAAAATACAAAAATAATCATCCCTCACCTTTAGAACTAGTATTTAGGCTTTCTAATCTTAACGACACTATTCCTAAGCTGAACGATCAATCCCCCGGTACTTGTCACTATACTATACTACAACGATCAGGTACACTGCATGGTGGGGGTTGTAAGCTTTTCGAGATCCCTCGAGAGGTAAAGCCTGTTGCGATTCCCACGCATCAACGTTCATGCACATGATACCTATACCACTCCTAACTTGAAAATACTTGTTATTGTCAAAGTAAGATATTTTCCATACTTAGGAAAAATAAGTCCAATTAGACTTATAAAAACTAGTCGCAATATATCGTATATAAAACGTTAGTGTTATATTCCTCGTTTTGAAAACCTTAAAAATAACGTCAATTAGTCGTATAAATAAGCCTCGGGTCATACGTACTTCATTTGTTGAGAATATAGCTCTTTAATAATATTTTTAGAAAATATATCATTTAGTACGTAGTTCATTATTTCTATTAGTGACTATAAATATATATATATATATATAGTTTTGACGATTTTAAAACGTGTATATCTTTGTCGTTTTAAGTTCATTTTCCTCGTTTTTTATATCCACGGATTCGTCTTACCATGTATTAATATATTTTTGATAGTTCGGCTCCGTTAGATTTCGTCTAAATCCTCTCTTTGTCCGTCGAAAATCGTCCAACAGCACGTTATATTTTCAGAAAATAGTTTTCGTCGTTAAACTTGCAAAAATCATATCTCCTTCGTTATAAGCTCGTTTTAATCCGTTCTTTCGCCCACGGCTTCGTTTTTGAAAGTATTTTCTAAATATTTGGTCAAAAATTGCCCACCATCTACTGATTTTTCCACGTTTTCAAAATAAGGACAGTAGGTATATATATAGTTTCAAAAATCAATTATAGGGTTCCAAACTAGTTTCAACTTCAACCAAATCACTTCCAATCACCACAAATCTAGTCTAATCTTACCATACACCTTCTTAGGGTGTCATGGGTTCCTAAACATCATAAGTCAAGTGGATCTAACAAGGATCTACCTATTATCCATTTCTAAGGCTTAAAAGATATAAAAGTTTAAATAGAGTGGTATAAACTAACATATGCATGTAGATCTTGTATAAAAATCATATAAACATAATTAGAACTTGGTAAAATTATAAAAATGAGTTTGACATACTTACTTGAAAGATTAGAGAGTATTGTAGCAAAATATACTTAATTAGCCCAAAGATTTTTATTTTAAAACCTTGCAAAATAGGACTGATGGAACTAATTAAACACTTTAGCTTGAAAACTTGATGAATTTCAACTCTTTTTTTTGTTGTTGGCCGAACCATAGGAGAGAGCAAGAGAGAAATGTGAAGTTTTTCTTGAAGTGTAATGTGTTGTATGTGTTAGTTTGTGAAATATAGTAATTTTTATATATAATAAATATATAATTGTAAGTACATGTTCAAGTCAAATAATGCAACTAGTTTGAATTTTGGTGTTGGGATGGGTTGGTTCGGCAGAAATTTAGGGAAGGTAGGGGTGTTGGTGATTTTTCAAGATTTTGTATAAGAAGTGTTGAAAATGTGTAGATTATTATTAGTTTTAGAGGATACCGGGTACCGAGTTAACTAGAAATAAATTTTAACGAAGTTAACCGGAATATAATAAAGTCATAAAAATTGTGAAAATATGTTGGGTACAAGTACTGAATGTTTGGGTGATTTTTCAAGATTTTGTTGGTGATTTTTCAAGATTTTGTATAAGAAGTGTTGAAAATGTGTAGATTATTATTAGTTTTAGAGGATACCGGGTACCGATTTAACTAGAAATAAATTTTAACGAAGTTAACCGGAATATAATAAAGTCATAAAAATTGTGAAAATATGTTGGGTACAAGTATTGAATGTTTGGGTGATTATTGTTTAGTTTCTACGAAGACCGTCGTAATTATATTAAATTTACGATATTAATTAAATAAATTTCCAAAATACCGGGTAAATTAATAATATAATTTATGTATCATTAAAATGAATATAAAAATATATTAGGATCATAGGCGGGAGTGTCGGACGTGTTAGTCACATTATTGGTCGCGTGTTAACGTTTATTTAAAAACAGACATACGTAAAAAGTCAAATATATCAAAATATTAATTTGAATATCCTACGAGTGGAATAGTATGCAAATGTTATTATGATGATATATAAGCCATTTTTAGTCCATATGAAGTGTCCCGATTGATGATGCATGAATTCGCAGCTTAACCTGACCGGTTACGCGAATTTAATTACCCGTAAACTAAATTTACGATAAAATGAATAAAGTACATGAATAGTGTTTTCTCTCCATAAATGAATAGTGTCATGTGAATAGTAAATTTTCTGAACGCTTCTCGGAATCTCAAACTGACACCAAAAATGATGAATAGTAAAATGATGAATAGTGATTGGTGAATAGTAACTGATGAATAGTACTTCCCGAGATGAATAATGAAAGTTCGACATCTGAACAAGGGATCTGAAATTACGAGTTGTGACAGTCTTCCCCTCTACAAGGAACTTCGTCCCGTAGTTCAGTTTTGGTTGGTCTCTGAAGTATATTCGGTAAAAAGACGTGGATACTTGAGTTGCATTTGGTCTTCCCGTTCCCAATTAAATTTGGGACCTCTTCGAGAATTTCAGCGAACTTTCACGATAAGAATTCGACTTTGCTTCAACCGTTCGACCTCACAGTCCATGATTTCTACTGGTTCTCCTACCAGGTTTAGGTTTGTCATTAGGTTGGATTTCTTTCAATGGAATCATGAGTCACTAATCTGAAAGTCATTTCTCGGGATTTGAAATTGTGAAACATGTTTGTGTAACCCTGCTACTTTCCAACAAGGTTCAAGTCTGAGGGTTACTGGCCTACTCTGTCTGAAATATTAATGGTCCAGTGTACATCAAATTTAACTTCCCGGATTTTTTTGAATGGTATCATGCCTTTCCTAGGCAGAACTTTTAACGTGATCTTGTTACCAACTTGAAATTCTAATGGTTTACATCTTATTAAACTTGTTAGAAATCCTTGATTTGTAAGAAATTCTTGGTTATTTCATGAAAGCGTATAGGAATAGTGAGTTGGGCTTTTTCCGAGTTCGGTCCGTCAGTCGATAGTCGGCGTTTCTTGAGGTTTACAATGTGATATGGGTAATATATGTTGCTGAACTCTGCCAGAACTCAAATTTATATGTCAGATGGTCGATTCTAAAACGAATCTTAAATGGTCCAATATACTAGAGGTTCAATCTCTCGTGTTACCAAAATTGCATCATGCCTTTCCAAGGCAAAGCTTTCAACTTAGTTCGTTCTCCCATTTGAATCTAGTTGGTTTGCTGTTCAGGGATACCCAATCCGCATGATGTGCGTCATGCACCAACCTAACTTCTACCATTTTCTCGTTGCTTGTAACTGGTTCTTGACTTGTGAAATTTCCTTTGTTGTTCCATAGTTTAGTTCTAGACCAGTGAATTTAACTTTCCGATTTCGGTCTGTAAATGGGTAATTGGTACTTCGACCATAAAGTGACTCAAATAGTGTAGTCTCTACGCTCGTGCGATAACTATCGTTGTAAACGAATCTGATTTATGATAAATGGTTAGTCCAACCATTTCTAGAGTCAATCGCTCACTCTCTGAGCATATCTTTCCTATGTTTGAATTGTCCTCTCGATCTGACCATTGGTCTGAGGATGATAGGCGGTGTTCACATCTAAATGGGGTTCCGAAGGAAATCTTAAAATGATTGCTAGAAGTCTGAGGTGATTCGATCACCTTGATCAGGAATAATGGAAACGGTTATAATGAATCTGGTGACTAATTCTACAATGTTATACTTTTCGAAAAGGGCGTTATACGGAGAAGATAGAATAGGGATAACAATTTTTATTCCTTGTGTTTTGGTCTAATGGATGCTACGGCATGTGTCTTTCTTTGCCTATTGTGCTTGGTCTCCATTGCTGACGTTTGTAATTGTTGTATGGTGTCCCTCCTAATTTCCTTCATCACGTATTCCAATATTCCTTATTGTCAAATCACAACGCCCTAAATGCATAAGCGACGTAATATGGTGATTTGTTTTCAAAATTTACTCGCGATTTTGAGTTTTTGGTCGAAATCTCTTTCTGAATAAACGAATTTAGGAAATGGAGCAAATGGTTTACTAAATAATATATTCTTGATGATTCAAAGTTCAATAGTTATGAAATGTGACACGGTTTTCAAACATGTTGTGAATAGGACTGTTTACTAAAGTTTGATGTTTATATATTTCTCATTGTACAATGGTTCTGCTAAATATTGACTAAAAAAAATAAAGATCGTACTTTTTCAAAATAGGCAATTCAAAAATTATTTTCTACGAGATATGTGATTTGTATAAAAGCATTTTTTTTTAAATCAACTTCTTTCAAAAGTGAGAACACTAACAAGGGTAGAATAGTTGGATAGGTAATATTCGCATAAATGCATAGATGTCTAATGTTCGGTTCCTGATATTGGATGATGCCTATTGGCGGGTATCTGGCAAAACTACAAGCCCAGGTATTCAACCAACTTAAGTCCTGAAATGGTTTATCGTTGAAATTGTCATCATGTTGGCAAAATGAGGGTGTCCATTGATACTATGTCGATGAATGTCTATTTTATTTCCATATGAAGCTGGGGAGATACGCTTGGGCCTGATGCCTCTCTTGATGTATAGGTGAGGTTATCTAGAATTTCTTGAGGATACAACACCTTAGGGGAATCTATATCGATATCCATAATTCGAATCAATTTTTCTTTGCATAAACTCACTGCAGGGGAGTTTGCGTATGGATGGGGCCATGTTTAAATGAAATGCTTTACAGTGTTGGTTAAGAGGTTTGGTTTATTTCTATAGTGTTGCTTAGCGTACCTTCACAGTGTGTTCGATCCTGCAACTCAATCTAGCTAGTACCTTTGAATGATAGAATTGGACGACTAGGTCAGAGATGGTGGTTCGGATGGTCTCGTTGTGTCCTAGAATGGTTGTTGAGTTATAAATTGTCTTACTGTAGACTTCTAGTCTAGGTTAGTAGTTCCGTAATCCTTTTATTGCTTTTCTCGTATCGAGGAATCCTCCTTGTAATTGATATGGAAAGTCTCTCCTAGAGAAGTCAATGGAAAAATCCGACTTAATGGATGAGTGAGTGACGGGTGGGGTAAGTATCCAGGGAGGATTTGTCAAAAAGAGGTGTTTATGAAAGATTTTCCTTGTTTACAAAGCTTTTAAATGAAGATTGTTATTAACAATCCTTTAAAAAAGTAATTATTTCCTTCATAGCATAATCCTTCCTGAATTATACATAGGTGATCAGGCTATGTATAATTGAGGACTAATGATGCAATGCTTGAGTTAGTCAAAATAGCATTTTTTTTTCCTCAAAAGTTTTAGATAGTGTTCAACGTTTTGTTTTGAAAAATGGTATTCTAGTCATTTCCTTTTAAGTAACATGAAAATTGTTTCGCGTAATAATAGTAAATACTTGGTGCAATAACGGAAAAATCAATTTATCGGGTAGCAGTAAAATACCTTATTTTAAAAATTATGTAAAACAATTTCCCCATATGATAGTAAAATAGTTTGAAGTAAAATTCGTTGAATGGTTTATTGGATACATGGGTGAATCTTATGGTATGGTAATAGTCTACTAATCCGCTTATTTAAAGAATGTAAACATCTTAGTTCATAACAGGGCAGTGGTTTATGATTATGAAGTGGTCGAGAATATGGTAGTGATATTAAGAGCGTGAAAGATGAACGTGTCTTTAAGGCACCTACAATCAACTGAAGGGGATAGTCTGTGTGTGAAAGGATATAGGAAAGAAATTTGGTGCCAATGATTTGAAGTATTCGAGAATTTATACTAGGTAAAGTTAGCAGGTTCAAATGCGTAATCCCTCTAGGCATGACTAAAATGTATAAAGAATGGAAATTGTTGTACGGGTGATCTGAGTCAAGTAGGTACCACATCGAATGATGTTTGGTTTTTCCATGAATGCAAGCAAAATGCCTTATGGTCAGGTGAAACTTCTCGATATTCTTTCATGAAAATGAGGTCTTGTGCCATTGTGACTAAGCTATATCGATCTCCGAAAAGAATATACATTTTGTTGAGTAATTGTACCTTGATCTTTTAATCCAACGAACTTATACTAGCGTGAGGGTCTTATAATATGAAATGAGCGAAAAAGTTGTAATTTCAAATAGTGGTGTTAAGGCATGGTGTATCAATATTGGCAATCTCTGGTAGAGGGGTTTCTTTCGCATCTAAGGTCAAATAGTAAGTAGGTATAGTGGTTGCTTTCGAGATTCGTTCATGAGTTATGCGTGTTCCTTCTTGGAGATATGGTTTCTAAAATTAACAACATTTATTTGAGTGAAACATTGTGAAATTTGGTCTTAAACGTATTTTGGAGTGACTTTATTTGAAGTTTGTAATGAATATAGTTATATAAAAGATGTGACTACGAAATATTTTGTATTTTGATGAAAAAAATATCTCATATATATATATATGTCTTTGGAAAAAGGGAGTTCAAGAAGATTGTTGCTAAAAAAAAATTTGAGTTTTAATCCAACCATTGAAACTCAATAATTGTCGTACTTCGTAAGGTTCGCAAGAAATCTTTTTGTTTGTACAAAAATTTAATTTGGCTTTGACTTACTTGAATTGTTATTATCTCCGAAACACGAAAACTAGGGTAGTCACTTTTATCTTGGTCAACATGACCATTTAATCGTAAAGACATCTTCGTCTTTATTAATTCTATTGTCTTAATTGTATCTTCCCAAGGTTGTAATTATATGTCAAAACTACTAATGTGACCACAATGGTTGGTGGAGTGTTGCTAGAGTGACTAATGATGTAATCATCGACTTTGAATGTGGTGTAATCAAACTTGATAATGAAGGGAGAGTTGTGATGAGTTCCATTATGATGGTATAATACGGTTCAAAGCATCTTGTTGGTTTATTGTGTTATGGAGGTATGGGTCGATCATATCTAAGATAATATAGAGTCCTTGTGATAGATGCCACCCTTGGGCGATTTGTTGCAATTCTTATTGTGTTTGTGAGGGTTGTGGTATTATTCAGAGTGTATCGTCCAAACACTCATGGGTAATCTCAAATAATTAGAGATCATCGTCTAATGATGAAGAAGAGTAGGTTGTCAAGCAGTAGAGGCTCTCAAATTCTCACCAACCTCAAACCTATAAGGTGGTGTAACGTGTGGTAGATGATAATGGTATGTCAAATAGTGGTTGCTTCTCAAGCGGCCTGTCATATATGGGTGTAGGGTCTCTGAGATGTGATGGTGTTGGTGGTGCTTTAGATGATGAGAACAAGGTTGCTGATGATGAGATCCTAGTGGTGAGTTAGGAGACGATGTTGATAATAGTGAATGGAATACTACCTTCTTCCGCGCTATCTCGCGACATCTAAGAGGTAAAACTGAAGTACGCACTATGGGACGACCAATAATGTAATAAGTAGTTGATGGTGGTGGTAGTACCTGAATAGTAAGCGCCCTACTAGTGAAGGAAAGAAAACATACCATCTTCCTTGCAATAAGCATCCTAATAGGTCCATTAAGATTAAGTCTGAATATCCTACCAAACGGCATTCTATGTATGGGCTGGATGTTAGGAAAACCTTGTTCCTATAACAATTCAATGGTGCTAATGGCGGCGTAAGTGTAACTGGTAGTACAATAGTAGTGGAAAATGACAATGCATCTTCAATATCCGAATCCGACGAAAGGATAACAAGGTGGGTATCTGAAGACATGTCACTTGTGAACCAGGTCAACATAATCATATATATACATGAGTATGGGTATAAATAACTCGCACAATGTGTGCATGAAACAACATGTATAATGAATATGCACCTATGATGAAATGATGAGATGCTATGATGATGTGGTTATAGTCTAGGGTCCATGATACATCCTAGTTCGCAATAACCTTAGCTCTGATGCCAATCTGTCACACGCCCAAAATACCTGAATGACAGCGGAATGGAATACCTGGGGTTGACTGCCATAGCATCACAGTTACAGTTATATTGAACGACCTAAAGTGTCGTTTTGAAAATACATCGTTTGATTCATTTAAAATATTCAAAGTTATAAAACATAGGTCCCAAAAGTCTTGAAAAATTTAAGGAAATAAGTTTAATACAATCAAACGATAGTTCATAAGTGCATGAAAATCCAAAATGAGACGCGTCATCCTTGTTACTCAATGATATGACTCCATGCATGCCATGAAGAATATGTCTTAATTACCTGAAAATACTTTGCGAAAATGGTCAACAATAATGTTGGTGAATAATCATAGGTTTGTAAGTTAAATCGTATGTACATTGGCCACAAGTATAAAGTAAACTGACAAAATGTCAAAAGTAATACATTGGCTCTTAAGCTCATGACCCCGAAGCTAGACGTTACTTGGCCCCAAAGGAGTGTTTACCAGACACTCTAAATATATTAGACATGATATGCATCCGTTTTCCCGTTGGAGCAACCCAAACACGGATGGAGGAGTCACCCTCAATAGATCTTTTAACTCACTCTCGCTTGTAGATTAATTAACGGTCCATGATAATAAAGGGGACTTGTCGTGACGTGGTAATAAGGCAACTTAAGCAATGTAAGGAATTTAATACTTTGGCATGTACAAAAATAAGTGATGCAATGTATTCTCCCCCGTGGGATTTGAAATCAAAATATTGAATTAAAACGGGCTATGAAAACTCACCTGAAGTGATAGTACAATGTGATGAAATGATCGGGACAACAAGGCACGAACACTAGCCGCAACCTAAATGGATGAATATGATCTACTTTAGATCATGAAATGATGTAATGAACGTTCATGCACATGATACCTATACCACTCGTAACTTGAAAATACTTGTTATAGTTAAAGTAAGGTATTTTCCATACTTAGGAAAAATAAGTCCAACTAGACTTATAAAAACTAGTCGCAGTATATCGTATATAAAACGTTAGTGTTATATTCCTCGTTTTGAAAACCTTAAAAATAACGTCAATTAGTTGTATAAATAAGACTTGGGTCATATGTATTTCATTTGTTGAGAATATAGCTCTTTAATAATATTTCTAGAAAATATATCATTTAGTACGTGGTTCATTATTTCTATTAGTGACTATATATATATATATATATATATATATATATATATATATATATATATATATATATAGTTTTGACGAATTTAAAACGTGTATATCTTTGTCGTTTTAAGTTCATTTTCCTCGTTCTTTATATCCACGGATTTGTCTTAACATGTACTAATATATTTTTGATAGCTCGGCTCTGTTAGATTGCGTCTAAAGCCTCTCTTTGTCCGTCGAAAATCGTCCAACAACACGTTATATTTTCAAAAAATAGTTTTCGTCGTTAAACTTGCAAAAATCATATCTCCTTCGTTATAAGCTCGTTTTAATCCGTTCTTTCGCCCACGGCTTTGTTTTTGAAAGTATTTTCTTAATCTTAGGTCAAAAATTACCCACTATCTACTTATTTTTCCATGTTTTCAAAATAAGGACAGTAGGTATATATATAGTTTCAAAAATCAATTATAGGGTTCCAAACTAGTTTCAACTTCAACCAAATCACTTCCAATCACCACAAATCTAGTCTAATTTTACCATACACCTTCTTAGGGTGTCATGGGTTCCTAAACATCATAAGTCAAGTGGATCTAACAAGGATCTACCTATTATCCATTTCTAAGGCTTAAAAGATATAAAAGTTTAAATAGAGTGGTATAAACTAACATATGCATGTAGATCTTGTATAAAAATCATATAAACATAATTAGAACTTGGTAAAATTATAAAAATGAGTTTGACATACTTACTTGAAAGATTAGAGAGTATTGTAGCAAAATATACTTAATTAGCCTAAAGGTTTTTATTTCAAAACCTTGCAAAATAGGACTAATGGAACTAATTAAACACTTTAGCTTGAAAACTTGATGAATTTCTCCTCTTTTTTTGTTGTTGGCCGAACCATAAGAGAGATCAAGAGAGAAATGTGAAGTTTTTCTTGAAGTGTAATGTGTTGTATGTGTTAGTTTGTGAAATATAGTAATTTTTATATATAATAAATATATAATTGTAAGTACATGTTCAAGTCAAATAATGCAACTAGTTTGAATTTTGGTGTTGGGGTGGGTTGGTTCGGTAGAAATTTAGGGAAGGTAGGGGTGTTGGTGATTTTTCAAGATTTTGTATAAGAAGTGTTGAAAATGTGTAGATTATTATTAGTTTTAGAGGATACCGGGTACCGAGTTAACTAGAAATAAATTTTAACGAAGTTAACCGGAATATAATAAAGTCATAAAAATTGTGAAAATATGTTGGGTACAAGTATTGAGTGTTTGGGTGATTATTGTTTAGTTTCTACGAAGACCTTCGTAATTATATTAAACTTACGATATTAATTAAATAAATTTCCAAAATACCGGGTAAATTAATAATATAATTTATATATCATTAAAATGAATATAAAAATATATTAGGATCATAGGCGGGAGTGTCGGACGTGTTAGTCACATTATTGGTCGCGTGTTAACGTTTATTTAAAAACAGACATACGTAAAAAGTCAAATATATCAAAATATTAATTTGAATATCCTACGAGTGGAATAGTATGCAAATATTATTATGATGATATGTAAGTCATTTTTAGTCCATATGAAGTGTCCCGATTGATGATGCATGAATTTGCAGCTTAACCTGACCGGTTACGCGAATTTAATTACCCGTAAACTAAATTTACGATGAAATGAATAGAGTACATGAATAGTGTTTTCTCTCCGGAAATGAATAGTGTCATGTGAATAGTAAATTTTCTGAACGCTTCTCGGAATCTCAAACTGACACCAAAAATGATGAATAGTGATTGGTGAATAGTAACTAATGAATAGTACTTTTCCGAGATGAATAATGAAAGTTCGTCATCTGAACAAGGGATCTGTAATTACGAGTTGTGACAAAGCTCGCATATCTAAGTTTGAAGCCGATTTCAAACAAAAGCAAAGCGAGATGACCACCAAAATCGACACATTGTTGAAAGTTCTCAATGACCGAGAAATGGGAGCACTCCCAAGCGACACGGTCAAGAACCCGAAACTAAACGTTAATTCCATATCATCAGTTTCGTCACCCACTTCTTGTCCACAATACTACTCGGTTAAATCAACGAGCACGTGTTTCAAGCAAAACCAAATTCTTCAAAAGAACCAATCGAATGAAACACCCAATATCAAACCGGTCAAAAGCATAGTTGAGACACCTAACACACAAGACCTTGACGATGAATTCAAGGAGCTCCACCTTGAACGCCCCGTCATTGATGTCTTAGCCCGTGCTCCCTACTATAGTGCCCTCCTAGAAAAATATGAGAAATTTAAACTAGGTAAAAATGGGACCGCCTTCGTTCAAAATAAGTTGCCTAAGAAGCTTGACGATCCGGGTATATTTTTTTTGCCTTGTAAGATAGGAAAATCCGAAGCTTTCGACACACTAGCCGATTTAGGATCAAGCCTCAACTTGATTCCCTTATCCCTCTTCACCACTCTCAAGCTAGGAAAGTTAGAGGAGACGGAGGTATTAATTGGTCTAGCGGATGGGAGTATTGCCCACCCGGTTGGGATGATCAAGGATGTAGTTGTTCACGTAGGGAAGTTAACTATTTTAGCGGATTTTCACGTCCTAGATATGGTTAGTGATACTACATGCCCATTGTTAGAAGGAAGAGGATTTTTAGCGACCGCTAGCGGCATGTTAGATTGTAAGGAGTCTAAGATAGCGGTAGGTGAGGGCGATACTTGGTCAGTATATGATGTTAAGAAACATAGCTACAATTGTGAGGATGAACCGACACCACATTGGGTAGAGATGAATAGGAGACCATCTAGATATGGACCTTGGATAGAAAGAAACTTTATAGGACCTCAACGCCCATTCTATCTAGAAAGAAATTTCATCGATAAAACACATTCGGTGGAACAACTCATAGCTAGAGATGAGGAGCTAGACCCTTTTGAGGACCCCCTAGTCTTTAGGAAAATGATTGAGTTCTTAGGCGTAATGCCTATTAACATAGAGATGAACAAGTGGAAGAGAGAGGGGGATAAGTGTAAATGGATGTGGGACAAGCCACCTAAGGAAGGTGACGGATCATGGCATATGAAAATGATTTTGTATGATCCGGATGGAGAGAAGTTTGAAAGGTCATACCGTACTAAGAAAACCGACAGGAAATTGAAGTCTAAGTTTGATCCCAAGGATGTCCTCAATGAGGAACTCACCCATGTCACGTAATTGCCCATGACCTTGAGTCTAGCTACAAGACTCGTAAATAAAGAAAAGCGCATCTTGGGAGGCAACCCATGCTTTGTGTGATTTTTATTTGTTTGATTGTTATTTGTTTCCGTATGCATGCTTTATTTTTATTGTTGGTAGATCATGTTTCAAAACTAAATGGTGAAAATACTTTATTTTGTCGTTTGACTTAGTCTTAACTTCATCCAAAGGTATTTCGCAAAAGATAAGTGTAAGGGGAAACCCCAAATATGTTTTTAAGAAACAAAATCGATCATGATTCTCCACAATATTAAATGGACATGTATATTCGTATTTGTTAGAGTCAAATGCTTGCATCGAGTCATAATGATGTTTTGCAGGATTTTCCAAGAAGTAGGACATAAATTTTCCGGAAACTTAACGTATGGATTTCTGCAGATCACTTCTGACGGCGTTAGGAATTAATTCCTGACGGCGTCATGTGTAAAATTCTGGAAATTTTGCTAGTTTTGTTTTTCTAACGGAGTCTTAAAGTTTTTGTTAATTATTTAGTTTTATAAACTCCAGGAAATCTGCAAACATTCATTCCACAAGCATTATATCTTACATTGTTTTCTAAGATTTGTTAATATATGTAGATTGCCGCCGATTTTACGCGAGGTTGCCTTGTTAGTTTTCTCAGGTTTAACAGGTTATGTATGACAAGAAGATGATTTATATTCTGGAAGGGAAGCTTTGATTGTTCATTTTCTTGGAGGAAGATCTAACCTTGTTACCGCACTATCCACACCGAACGAATCAGGGGAGTATTTGCTTTCATTCTTTTACCTATTTCACTTTTACATTCTTTAATTGAACAATGGGGACAATGTTCATCCTAAGTGTAAGGGGAGGGTATATGATGATACCTTATAGGATACACTTACACTTGAGTTTGTTTGTTTGATGATAGGTGTGTAATAAAACTATGAGAAATACTTGTTAGTGTAATTTTAGCGCCAAATTTAAATTTTTTTACAACATTTAGGAGTGAAACTTTAGCCTTAGCAAGCGTCTCATGGATAGGAGTCGTATGACTAGCACAAAACCGTACCATTCAGAAAAATTTTCCACCCAAATATGTGAGGTTCGCCTTTAGATTTGATAGGAAAAGCATTCATTATTAGTGCTTATGAGTGTACCGGTAGCATTTAGATTCTAGAACTTGCGTTAGTGATGCATCCCGAGACCGCTAGTGAGAATACATTCGTGTAGTAGGATTTACTACATGATAAGAGGCATTAGGATCACCCTTGTGTTAAACCCGTATCATAATTACTTGACCATTTAAGTCATATTACTTGGCTAGTAAAGTCAACTACTTTTTTCCACACCTTAGCGTTGTACTCATTTTTAGTACACGAAACCCCTAGTACACCCCTCCGAGCCTATCTTTTCGTTTCTAAATTTAAGCATCTTACTTAAAGGAAGAATTTGTTACAACCCACTTAAATGTACACCCAAATCGCCTTAGCCTTCCGTGTATGCACTCATCATTAGTGCATTATTGTTACATGTTTAAACCCTTAGTTAATTATCTAATTGATTACATGGTTGCTAAGTCGAGTCATATCCTTGTACATGGTTGCTAAGTCGAGTCATATCCTTGTACATATTGTTTTGGGACGATTGGGACTCATGGGTAAAGTACTTGTGTTATGGAGTAATGGGGAAGAGCATCATATTATTACCCCCATATGTACGTTAATCTTAAAAGTACTCCAAGTGTTTTGATTATCTTGATTCGAGTCATTAGAGTAGTTTATTATAAAGTATGTAAAAATTCAAGTGTAAGGGGAATGTTTATTCCCTATGATGTGTTATTTTGGATGGTAGGGTAAGAGTGTATGCAATTCTAAAAAAAAAAAAATAAAAAAAAATCGAAAAAATAAAGAAAAAAGAAAAAAAAAAATAGAAAAAAGAAAAGAGAAAAAACATACGGACTACCATCCCGTTTCATTCTATGTTTGTTTTATGTTTTTGTTATTTTTCATTTATTAGCTTAAGTCGAGTCTAGTCTTGGCTTAGCAACGCCATATTGTACATGTAATTAACCATGATTATTAACTCGCCACCAGTAGAGATTGCCTTTATCCAACAAAACCGTGTATTCCATATCCCTACACTTAACGTTATAACCCTTTAAAAAGACCTCTTTGATAGTTTATCCTAGGTTCTTACGCCATGTGGTGGAGGTTTGATCCTTTCCCAAGCCTATGGTACTCTATTTTACTATGACAGGTACTGAAAGATGTTTTCCATTTCCATATTGTGATATATACTTTATTACACCCGAGAGATGTGAGTATCTAAACACTATTTGTGAGGTGCTAGTGTATGACCTCCGTGCTTGTCTTTGGTGTTTAGTGGAACGATTATTTGTTGTAAGTACTTTTATATTAGTGTTAAATAACCCCTAACTTGTATTTTGATTAGAATAAAAGCGCATTTGCTTGAGGACAAGCAAATCTCAAGTGTAAGGGTATATGATGAGGCGAAAAATGATACGTTTTCAGGGGGTCATTTAAGCCCGGAATTGTATTTATTTGATCAAATATTGCCCTAAATCGTTCCTTTTGTGATTTTAGGTACTTTTGGAGTGAATTCTGGAAAAGGAAGCATTTTGGACGTTTTTGGAGCATAAAAGTGAAGAAAATGGCAAAGTCTTAATTTTCCTTGCTGGAAACAGTACCTGACGGCGTCACCAAGCTCTACATGACGGCGTCAAGAGTATTACGGGAGGTGAAGTGGATAGAGTCCGTAACGGTCCAGAGAGTTTTACAGTAAGGGACATGACGGCGTCACCATAGGCCGTCATGGTCCCATTACACATGACGGCCAGAGGAAAATTGCTCTTGACGGCATCAGATCTGGATCTAGGCAATCCGATATTATTATGGGCGGCGAGTTGACGACGTCAGATTTCTCTTCTTGACACCGTCACATTGGAAAATCTATATATAGTTTTGTAATTTTCATTCATAAGAGAGGACAATTAGATGGATAACTTGGAGAAACCCTAGCACAATTTTATCAGTATTTTCAAGGATTTTTACCCTTTGAAACCTTTCATGTTCAATTAAGATAAGTATCCTTTCAATTCATTCAATATGTCTATGTGTTGTTTGAATATATCGTACGCTTGTCTTGATTTTAACATGCTAGGCTAGATCTCTTGTGTGTTTGCTTAGATGTAGTGAAACCTAGATGTTGATTTATGGGTTGATTGCTTGTTTATAGTTGTTATGGATGAATGATTTCGATGTCAGGCTTAAGAAAACTGACAGACTTCCATAGTGTAACTTGCTTGAACGTCTTAAGAAACATGAACCAATGCGTACTAGGTTTTTATGGTTTTATTTAATGCATGAGCAAATTCTAGTGATCCCATGTTAGGAGCTTCTTGCAGGCGCGACATAGGAGTGAAGTAGGAGCTTATAGAGTTGGGGAAGTACGTACGCCACCCCACGATTGGTATTAAGGAATATAACCCGTCATCCACGCAATTGTAACAAACTATCAACCTGTAAAAGATATCTAGGGAGTAATGAAATCTAAGTAAACACAATTTTCTCATTTATTGTTCACACCATATTAGTAATTAGCTTTATTTACATTTTTGTTATTTTATTTTGATTGTATCTTTTGTTATTGGGTTAGTTGACTAGCAACTAATTCCGCCCACTCTTCCAAAAGCCCGAGAATTTAATTTCTTTCATAAAAATATAAAAATACAAAAAGAATCATCCCTCACCTCTAGACTTAATTTTTAGGCTTTCTAATCCTAGCGACACTATTCCTAAGTTGAACGATCAATCCCCCGGTACTTGCACTATACTATACTACAACGATCAGGTACACTGCCTGGTGAGGGTTGTAAGATTCTTGAGATCCCTCGAGTGGTAAAGCCTGGTGCAATTCCCACGCATCAGAATCTATCTCTTGAAGCAGCTAACCAGCTCTATTTCATCGGAGAGGTCGATGAATTAACTGATGTCATTGACAACTGTATTGATGAACAAATCGAAAAAGGCTGGTTACGGGATGAGAGTTTCCTCCCCATAATGAAGGAAGAGAAGACGGAGGGCGCTAACGTAGTCTCCTTCTATCCCAGACAAGAGACCACTGAACAACTCGAACTCCGTAAACCCGAGAACAAGCTAAAACCCTCCATTATCGAGCCACCTAAGCTAGAACTTAAAGAACTCCCAAACCACCTGGAGTATGCCTTCCTCTAGGGAGAGGATCAACTGCCAGTAATCATAAACTCTTCCCTTGAACATGAGCAAAAAGGATAGGCTCTTAGGAGTCGTAAAAAAATATAAGGGGGTCCTTGCATGGAGTGTAGCCGACATTAAGGGGATTGACTCAACCTTTTGCACGCATAAGATCCTTATGGAAGAAGACTATAAACCAGCCGTGCAACCCCAGAGGCGGGTGAATCCCAACATTAAGGAGGTGGTGAAAAAAGAAGTTATCAAACTGTTGGATGTAGGGCTGATATACCCGATTTCGGATAGCCCGTGGGTTAGCCCTGTACACGTTGTACCAAAGAAAGGAGGAATGACTGTGGTGAAAAATGACAACGGAGAGATGGTACCCCAGAGAACGGTTACTGGTTGGTGGGTATGCATTGATTATAGAAAGCTCAATGATGCCACCAGGAAGGATCACTTTCCCCTCCCGTTCATTGACCAAATGTTGGAAAGATTATCCGGACACGAGTACTACTGTTTCTTGGATGGATTCTCTGGATATTTTTAAATCCCCATAGCCCCTGAGGATCAAGAAAAAACCACATTCACTTGCCCTTATGAAACATTCACCTATAAGAGAATGCCTTTTGGACTGTGTAACGCTCCCGCCACTTTTCAGCGATTCATGACCGCAATCTTTCACGAGTTAATGGAAGATAGCACGGAAGTCTTCATGGATGATTTCTCAGTCTTCGGGGACTCTTTCGACCGCTGTCTCGCTAACCTCAAAAAAATACTCAAACGTTACGAGGAAACCAACTTGGTCATAAATTGGGAGAAATGCCATTTTATGGTAAAAAAGGGATTGTACTAGGGCATAAGGTCTCAGGAAATGGGATTG
The DNA here is from genome assembly GCA_030686995.1 of Artemisia argyi. Lineage (NCBI taxonomy): Eukaryota > Viridiplantae > Streptophyta > Magnoliopsida > Asterales > Asteraceae > Artemisia > Artemisia argyi. Next base: position 130,605,168 of record CM060709.1, read on the forward strand.
AGATGGACCAAGCAAAGGTTGAAGCGACACCTTATCCCACGACTGTCAAAGCGATACGTAGCTTCTTGGGTCATGCCGGGTTCTACAGGAGATTCATTAAAGACTTCTCTAAAATAGTTCGGCCAATGACTCAATTGCTTGTAAAGGATGCCCCTTTCGATTTCTCTCAAGAATGCAAGGATGCATTCAATCCCCTGAAAAAGGAACTCATGCAAGCCCCAATCATGGTTACACCCAACTGGGAGTTACCTTTCGAAATCATGTGCGATGCTAGCGACTATACTGTTGGGGCAGTATTAGGGCAAAGGTGTAACAAACAATTCCAACCTATATACTACGCTAGCAAAACTATGAATCCCGCTCAAGAGAATTATTCTACCACCGAAAAAGAACTGTTAGCCGTGGTGTTCGCTTTCGACAAATTCCGCCAATATCTTGTCCTTTCAAAGCCGGTCGTTTTTACTGATCATTCGGCTCTCCGATAACTTTTTGCTCAGCAAGACGCTAAACCACGACTAATTCGGTGGATCTTGTTGTTACAAGAATTTGATGTTGAAATTTGTGATAAAAGGGGGGGGGGGCAGAGAATTTGGCTGTTGATCACCTCTCTCGTCTCGAAAATCCCCTCCTTAGTGAGCTTGACAAAAGTGAGATCCGGGATTCATTCCCTGACGAACAGCTCATGTCAATAACAGATTCTGAACCATGGTACGCTGATTATGCTAATTATCTTGCGAGCAGGCTCATTCCGGAACACATGACTAGACACAAAAATAAAAGGTTCTTTGCCCAACTAAAATACTATTTCTGGGACGAACCCTTCTTATTTTGAAGATGTCCTGATCAAATAATCAGGCGTTGTATTTCGGGAAAAGAAGCAATAAAGATCATGAAAGAATGTCATTCGGGCCCTTCTGGGGGCCATCATGGGATAAACACCACCGCACAAAAGATTTTTGATGCAGGATTCTATTGGCCCACAATATTTCGTGATGTAAAGGAGATGATACAGGCATGCGATGCATGTCAACGGGCCGGGAATATATCAAGTAGAGATGAAGCGCCTCAGAATTTTATAAAAGTTTGTGAGGTTTTCGATGTTTGGGGAATTGATTTCATGGGACCCTTTCCATCTTCAGAGGGAACGAATACATTTTAGCGGCCATTGATTATGTTTCAAAATGGGTACAGGCACAAGCCCTTAGGACCAACGATGCTAGGGTAGTTATTCATTTTATGAAAAAGTTGTTTGCTAGGTTCGGCATTCCTAAAGCTCTCATTAGTGATAGGGGAACCCACTTTTGCAATGCGCAAATGGAAAAGGTCATGAAGAGGTATGGAGTTTCCCACCGGTTCTCCATCGCTTATCACCCACAAACTAACGGTCAAGTCGAAAACACCAACAGGGCAATTAAGAGAATATTGGAAAAGACAGTCAATTAAAACAAAAAGGACTGGTCATTTAAACTTGATGAGGCCCTATGGGCATTTCGAACGGCTACAAGAGACCTATTGGGACGACCCCGTTCCGCATGGTTTATGGCAAGGCGTGCCACGTTCCGGTGGAATTTGAACACAAGGCCTATTGGGCACTTAAAGCATGTAATTTGGATTATACAATCGCTGGAACGAATAGGTTCTTCCAACTTCATGAGCTTGATGAGTTAAGGCTAGAAGCGTATGAATCCTCCGTTACATATAAAGAAAGGGCGAAGAGATGGCATGACCAGTGAATTAAGAAACCTAAGGAGTTCTCAGAAGGAGAAAAAGTTCTATTGTATAATTCTCGGTTAAGATTATTTCCCGGGAAACTCAGGTCTAGATGGTATGGGCCCTTTACAGTGAAAAGTTCCTCTAAAACGGGCGCTATTGTGTTAATGGACGATGAAAATAGAGAGTTCACTGTCAACATACAATGCGTAAAACATTATCAAGAAAGTAGTAATGAGATGATTAGTGAGGAGGATGTAACATTTGAAGATGAAGTCACGTAATTGCCCATGACCTTGAGTCTAGCTACAAGACTCGTAAATAAAGAAAAGCGCTTCTTGGGAGGCAACCTATGATTTGTGTGATTTTTAATTGTTTGATTGTTATTTGGTTTCGTATGCATGCTTTATTTTTATTGTTGGTAGATCATGTTTCAACTAAATTGTGAAAATGCTTCATTTTGTTGTTTAACTTCGTCTTAACTTCATGTAAAGGTATTTTGCAAAAGCTAATTGTAAGGGGAAACCTCAAATTTGTTTCTAAGAACGAAATTGATCATGATTCGCCATAATATTAAATGAACATGTATATTAGTATTTGTTAGAGTCAAATGCTTGTATCGAGTCATAATGATGTTTTGTAGGATTTTCCAGGAAGTAGGACATAATTTTTTCCAGAAATTTTCCGGAAACTTAACGTAAAGATTTCTGTAGGTCACTTCTGACGGTGTCAGGAATTAACACCTGACGGCGTCATGTGTAAAATTCTGGAAATTTTGCGAGTTTTGTTTTTCTAACGGAGTCTTAAAGTTTTTGTTAATTTTTTAGTTTTATAAACTCCAAGAAATCTGCAAACATTCATTCCACAAGCACTATATCTTAAATTGTTTTCTAGGATTTGTTAGTATATATAGATTGCCGCCGATTTTACGCGAGGTTACTTTGTTTGGTTTCTCAGGTTTAACAGGTTATATGTGACAAGAAGATGATTTATTTTCTGGAAGGGAAGCTTTGAACGTTCATTTTCTTGGAGGAAGATCTAACCTTGTTAATACACTATCCGCACCGAACGAATCAGGGGAGTATTTGTTTTCATTCTTTTACCTACTTCACTTTTACATCCTTTAATTGAACATTAGGGACAATGTTCATCCTAAGTGTAAGGGGAGGGTAAATGATGATACCTTATAGGATACAATTGCACTTGAGTTTGTTTGTTTGATGGTAGGTGTGTAATAAAACTAAGAGAAATACTTGTTAGTGTAATTTTAGCACCAAATTTAAAAAATTTTACAACATTTAGGAGTGAAACTTTAGCCTAAGCAAGCGTCTCATGGATAGGAGTCGTATGACTAGCACAAAACCGTACCATTCAGAAAAATTTTCCACCCAAATATGTGAGGTTCGCCTTTAGATTTGATAGGAACTTGCGTTAGTGATGCATCCCGAGACAGCTAGTGAGACTACATTCGTGTAGTAGGATTTACTACATGATAAGAGGCATTAGGATCACCCTTGTGTTAAACCCGTATCATAATTACTTGACCATTTAAGTCATATTACTTGGCTAGTAAAGTCAATTAATTTTACCCACACCTTAGCGTTGTACTCATTTTTAGTACACGAAACCCCTAGTACACCCCTCCGAGCCTATTTTTTCGTTTCTAACTTTAAGCGTTTTACTTAAAGGAAGAATTTGTTACAACCCTGCCAAATGTGCAACCAAATCGCCTTAGCCTTCCGTATATGCACTCATCTTTAGTTCATTATTGTTACATGTTTAAACCCTTAGTTAATTATCTAATGATCCCATGTTAGGAGCTTCTAACGGCTCGACATAGGAGTGTACTACTATTGGTAACTTGCTTGAACGTCTTAAGAAACATGATCCCATGTTAGAAAACTGGCAGACTTCCATTGGTAACTTGCTTGAACGTCTTAAGAAACATGATCGGAGGTGTACTACTATTTTTGGTTGTATTTAATGCGTAGGAGAATTCTAATGATCCCATGTTAGGAGCTTCTAACGGCTCGACATAGGAGTGAAGTAGGATCCTATAGAGTTAGGGAATATTGTACACGGCCGTACGACTAGTATTAAGGAATATGACCCGTCATCCATGCAATTGTAACAAGCTATCAACCTGTAAAAGATATCTAGGGAGTAATGAAACCTAAGTAAACACAACATTCCTCATTATTGTTACCACCACATTAGTATAATAGTTTTGTTTTCATTTCTTTTATTTTATTTTGATTGCATCTTTAGATTAATTGGGTTAGTTGGCTAGCAACTAATTCTGCCCACTCCTTCAAAACCCGAGATTTTACTTGCTTTTATAAGAATATAAAAATACAAAAAGAATAATCCCTCACCTCTAGACCTAGTTTATTAGGCTTTCTAATCCTAGCGACACTATTCCTCAGTTGAACGATCAATCCCCCGGTACTTGTCACTATACTATACTACAACGATCAGGTACACTGCCTGGTGGGGGTTGTAAGCTTCTCGAGATCCCTTGAGAGGTAAAACCTGTTGCGAGGGCGCAATTCCCGCACATCAGTTGTTCAGAGGTGAGTTGTTGTAGTGATTCATTTTAATTTTCTGGAACTTTCTGTGGTTGTTGTTGTTCTTGAGCCATTGTAATGATTGATTCTGAAATGACATAAAAGATGTAAGAATCTTGATAAAGTTTACAATATTTATTTTTCACTCTGTATGTTTTTATATGCTCTGGCATTTCTTTTACGAGCATATTTCATATTTCATTTTCTTTTTCTTTTCACTTTGTCTGTTTTTATATGCTCTGGCATCTCTTTTCTTTTCACATGCGATTTTATTCTCTCTTTTTGTTTTTATTTTCCTCACCAAAAAAAAAAATTGTTGATTTGTGATACTTCTTCAAAAATTGTTTTAGGTACAGAATAAACGTTGTTTTATAATGCTCATGCTTTAGAAAATACGTTTATTAAACCCATTCTAATATCAAGTCCTTGAAAGACCTTCTTAGGGGCATTTTAATCTTTAGTTCTTAACAGCACATGAAATTATATTTTCCTGAGAAAACATATATTGATCAAGAATATAATTTCATAGCTTAGAAATGCTAACGCTTTTAACAAAATTAAAATGTACAAATTAAATGTTCTCTAATTAACTTTGGTATTAATTAGGTAATAATGTGATATCCCGAAATCCTTGCCCTACTTTTGTTTGATCACACCTATTTGAAACCGAAATTGATGATTACGTTTAACAAATTGATATCAATTAAAACCCTTTAAATGTTACACGCTCCTTTCCTAAGATAGCTTAAAAGAAACGTTCCATGATATTGTTTCTTTCTTAGGTTTCTTCCTAATCCGCCTTTCACAAAAACATACGCCTCCCTCAAACTACTTGCAGCCTATACTGTTTTATCTCATTTCACCAAAACATTGATATTGTTTCTTTCTTCTTCAATCCACACGAAACCTTCTTGTCTTCTCACAACGGCTTCAAGATCTTATAAGGTCTCGGGTAGGTTTGTATTTTTGTTTTGGTGTTTTGTTGATTGAAAGAAAGAAAGGATATTAAAGGTATAGTCACAACATGCGAAGTTACGCAAAATAATGAAATATACTTTATTTACTTCATAAAAAATATAAAGCCCATACAAAAAAGTAATTTATTTACTCTATAATCTACATCAACTTGTTCATTCCTCATCATCCTCACATTGAACTCATCCTCTTAAACATGCATCATCACCTTTAAAAATAAAACCAAAAAAAATTAGGAACAATTAGTTGGTTAGGCATTGAAGAATAGATGACCATTTGTTATAAACACGTGCATTGATATCGAGACCTATTGAATTGACCGAGCCTCATGATTATAACATTACATGCAATTGCAAGTCTAATTTAGTTATATCAATAAGAGATGTCAAGGCTAACAAACCAAGCACATATAGGTTAAATCTTCATATAAATCCTGTCGACTTTTAGGAGGCCAAGAGTCTTGAGCTGTTGAATGTGCTCCGGTGGGAGAGGTGGTGCAGCCCAATCGGATCCGTTTGTCTCACCGTCAACATCCTCCACGGCATACTCCTATGTTTTCAAAAAAAGAAAAAAAACATAAATCACAGTTTATATATATATATATATATATATATATATATATATATATATATATATATATATATATATATATATAAAACTAATAAATACATGAATTTAATCATGCTTGCCAAAACAAACTCATGAAAACAAATAATATAGCTGAAGTTGGAACTTGCAAGTTAAGTTTAAATCGAGTTTGAATCAAGTTTTGATTTTTATGTCTAGTTGAGAAAGGTTGTCACGGTCACGTCGTCTTGGCTTATATGCCACAAAAAACATAAATCACAGTTTATATATATAACTAATAAAGACATGAATTTAATCATGCTTGCCAAAACAAACTCATGAAAACAAATAATATAGCTAAAGTTGGAACTTGCAAGTTAAGTTTAAATCGAGTTTGAATTAAGTTTTGATTTTTATGTCTAGTTGAGAAAGGTTGTCACGGTCACGTCGTCTTGGCTTATATGCCACAAAAAACATAAAACACAGTTTATATATATAACTAATAAAGACATGAATTTAATCATGCTTGCCAAAACAAACTCATGAAAACAAATAATATAGCTAAAGTTGGAACTTGCAAGTTAAGTTTAAATCGAGTTTGAATCAAGTTTTTATTTTTATGTCTAGTTGAGAAAGGTTGTCACAGTCACGTCGTCTTGGCTTATATGCCATAAATAATATTTCTTTTCCTCTTTGCAAAATTGCTGAATGTACGTAAAAAAATTTCAATAATCAATATAGTATTCGGTTATATACTTGTATGTATATTTGTGTCATATCTTTTTCTTAGGTTAATTCCATAAGGCGTACACCATGCATGCATGTTACTATGCACATGTAGCCTATGTGAATAAATATCATTTTACCGATTGTTATAAGCTACGCCAAAATGTATAAATGAAATATACAAAATTCACCTATGATAAGATGCTTGTCAGCAATGATAGTGTTTGTGTTTTTGTGTTTGAGTGTGAGGAGATGAGATTGTGGTTTGTTGTAAATACATTTCTTATTTATAGTATTGAGATCATTATGTGTTGTAAGTGCAAAGATGGTTCATATACTCGAAACCACAATAACAATTCATATTCCGCATCATTTGATATTCCGCATTAATTCTGTAATCATAGATGAATGTTCATGTAATTGATAAATCGAAGTAATTGATATAGGTTTCATGTGGCTTCAACTATGTTGTACCGTACTTTCTTTTGTGCACAACCCCCTTGCACATTAAATTAAGGGAGATAAGCTTTAAGTATTATAGATTGGTGTGCAATGTATCGGTTGTCCCGTATTTTCTTTAGTGCACAAATCCTGTCACAATATAAATAAGAACACACATACGGAAGCAAATAAAACAAATAAACAAACAAGCAAACAAATAAAAAGCTTGGGTTGCCTCCCAAGAAGCGCTTTCCTTTATTACGAGTCTTGTAGCTAGACTCAAAGTCATGCCTATTACGTGACCCCATCTCTCAGAATGATGTATCCATTATTGATAGAGCTTTTTCTATTATTGGGGTAATGTCTCAATCGCTCTATATTTACAGTCGTCTTTCCACCTGTTTCATTAATCAGAACTACTATTCCATTTGGAAATAAGCTTTTGACTGTAAATGGTCCATAGCACCAGGATCTTAGTTTATCGGGACGTAATTTAATCCCTGCATGGCTTAAGAGCACCAAATCTCCTTTCATAAACTCGGTATGATTCTCCATATGCTGATTGCATTCAAATTCAAAATGATCTCTATTCTCATCTCCGCATTTCTCAAACTTAGCATCTCGATAGTTCTTAATCCTTGACTCCCATGCGAGGATTCCTTCTTAAACGTGATTTCGAGGTGTGTCGACGTTGTTCTTAAGCTTTCTTTCCATCATGCCTTCTCTAATATATTGTGGGGTCATAGGAAAGTGAATCCTTCTTTTCCCAAACTTAAGCTCAATTTCCCCTTTTTCATACTTAATGACAGCCCTTGCTGTGGTAAGGAATGGTGCTCCAAGGATTATCGGCATGTACTTGTTTTCTCTATCGTCAATGATCATGAAATCAACAGGATATATGAAACCTACTATGTTAACTAACACATCTTCCGCAACTCCTAAAGGGTACACGTAAGAGTGACTAGTAAAGAAAAGCCTAACGCGGGTAGTAGCTGGTATTTCTTTAGTTATCTGGGCATAAGTGGTTAAGGGCATCAGGTTTACTTCCGACCCTTGATCAGCGAAAGCATTTAAATATTGCAGTTTCCCAATGCTAGCTAGTATCTCGAAATTATCATATGCCATTTGCTTCATGGCTACTTTTTGCTTAAGTAGCTTCTCATACACCGGCCCCGCAGGTAATGTATCGTGCTTACCTCCTCCTCCTTTTCCCACTCTAGAAACCTTTTTTGATGAGTAGTTACGTCTGTCGCCCCTTACCCAATTAGTTATGGTTTCCTCATTAATACCATGTTTTAGATAATACCCTAATGGTTAAGATTTTGGTGGTTCCTCAATGGTCCGTGCATCAGGGGTTTCCTCCTCCTTATTGCTTTTGCGGACAATGGATATAGAGTTAACAAACTTTGTAGTGGCGGTATCGCTTTCCTTCCTTACTAACACCTTTTCCGGAGTTTTTATTTTTGTGTACTCCTTCAACAAGTTCATCATCTCCGCCATCTTTTCTTCCATCTCCTCCTTCTGTCTATAGACGGCCTCCTCAAATTTTGCCAATATTTCGGAGTGTGTTGACATATACTCTCTCATTCGAGTATCGAATTTTGGACTAAGTTCTTGAGGAGGTGGATTGGGTTGAGCATGCTTATGGAAGGACTCAATGTTTTCCCTAAGAGGTGATTCGGACAACGGTGCTGGTTTTATGTTTGAGATTGAGTTAACCGCTACTCGTTGTGGACTTAAGGGTCTCTTTTGTTTTTCAATTTGATAGTAAACCCTTTTCTCAAGTTCACAAAGGCTTTCTTCGGAGAGCTGAGTAGTCTTTTCCAGTGACGAAATCGCTTTGACAGCCGAGTTTACAACATGAGCAGTTTCCCACAGTTCATCATCGTAGAATGCAAGTTCATCGATGATTTCCCATGACTCTTTGGCGTCTTTGTAACGCAATCTGCCACTGGCGGCTCCATCAATGGTGCGCTTAGTATGGTAGTTGACATGGTCATAGAAGATCAGGATTTGAAGCCAAAGATCTATGCCATGATGAGAGACTTTTTGAAGTAAGTCCTTGAAACGAGTCCATGCTTCGTAAAGAGTTTTGCCTTGACGTTTTTGGAACATCAAGATGTCATTCCTTAACTTTGTGGTTCTTCCGGGTGGGAAAAATTGAGTAAGGAAATGAGAAGTGAGATCATCCCAAGATGTGATGGATCCTGCGGGTAAACACTCAAGTCATTGACTAGCTTGGTCACGTAGAGAGAATTGGAAGAGACGCAATCGGGTCGTCTCTCGAGTTTCAACATCAAGGTTTAGGGAATCTACGATTTTAAGAAAATCCTTGAGGTGTTGATTTGGATCTTCGGAACAAAGTCCATGGAATGCACATCCGCTTTGTACCAACTGGATGGTGTCGGATCGCAAGGAGACTCATTGGCTCCTTGAGTGAGCTCAATGGTGTTTCGTTAGCCTTGGTAGCTCAATGGTGTTTCTCATCTGTTCTCTAGGTATCTCATTATAATCTACCATTTTCCTAGAGATATTCTTTCCCAACTGAGGTCTCACAAACTTAACCTGATCAATCTTAGGTTCAATAGTTGCATGCATTCCTTCCTTTTTAGCAATTTGTATTGTTTCAACCTGTTCCTCATCACTATCAGACTCCCAATCTTCAATAATAGGAGCATTAGAAAACTTCCTATCATTAACCTTAGGTGTTTCAATAACATTGTTACTAGTCTCACCTACAGGTTTCTCTATGTCTAACTCACTTACAAAAGATAACTCTTTTCCTGGTGGAGCATAGGCACTCTTAACTGGGGGAGCAACTTCATTATAGCCTATTCCACTTCTTTTTCTCATCAAAAGACTTTCAATTGATTTATTTACTAAATCAGAAGCATATTGTTGTTTTTCAACTCTTACTATGTGTTTTTCTTTATCTTTAAGTGCTATATCTCTTGCCTGTTCTGATTCTTCCAACTTTTTCTTAAGCACTTCAATTCATTATTCTTAACAAAAAGTTCAACATCCTTTTTGTTAATCCTATCCACATACTCTAATTCACACTGTTTTAGATATTCTAATCTTGTTTCAACATTCTGAATTCCTACCTTATAACGTAAGTTATCAAGTTTTAGGTTTTCTACTTCTTGCTTAAGACTTTCATTCCTAGATTTAAGTTCTTCAACATTGTCAGCACATGATTTAAAAGAACAAACAGACATATCAGAATCATTGGATACCTCAGAGTCAGATCCAGAAGATGATAAAGCATAAGCCATAAGTGCAAAGTTATGCACTTTGGGCTTTACTTCAGCCACAAGAGCATAGTTGGGCTCCTCCTCAGCCAAGTCACTCCAGTCATAGTCACCCAACCCATCACAAGACACCAAAGCCGTTGTGGTGTTCTTTAGTTCTTTAGCAGCTTTCTTTGGATTCTCAACATTCTTCTTTGGAGCCTTGCATTCTCTAGCAAAGTGGCCTTTCCTATTGCAATTGAAACACTCCATCTTTGATTTACCAAAGCCCATGTTCTCTTTAGCCTTGTATTTGACCTCTCTTCCAGACCTCTTCAAAAATCTTCTGGCTCTTAAGGTTAACATTGCCATCTGCCACTTCAAATCAATCTTTTCCAGATCATCAGGATCAATATGATCCATATCGTGATTGAGAACCTGAGTGTTTATTGTAAGATCAGCCAAGAATGCATATATAGCAGCATCACTTATGGTATTGTTGTCAGTAGAACCAGCAGCCGAACCACCAATGCTAGCAGCAGACACTCCATAAGTAGTAGGATTTGATTCTTGAGATCCTTTGATCTTTGAGGACACAAATGCTAGGTTTTGAGTACCAGAAGATGAAGTAGTTGTTGCATTCATCTCTGATTCATAGACCTTCAAGTTCTTGTAGAGATTTTCCAACTTCATAGTTTCAAAATCAGGCTTATTTCTCCAAACAACTGTATGCATGCTCCATTCAGGTGCTAAGCTTCTAATGAACTTAAAGTTGATATCTTCGTGAGGAATAACATAACCCACAAGCTTCAGATGGCTTACAAGTTTATGAAGACTGTTGTATGTCCCATCCAGGTTTTCTCCACTCAGAGCAGTGAAGTTTTCAAAATGATGCTTCAACAAATTCTTCCTGGACTTCTTTGTGGCATCATTACCTCCAAACCTTGTTTCTACAACATCTATTAGGTCTTTAGCAGTCTCACAGCTTTCAAAGTCCAGTTAAAATTCATTTGGTATTCCGATCAGAAGAATACTATGAGTTTTGATTTCCAACTTTCTTAAAGCCTTATCTTCTTCAGATTTGATGGGAACTTCCTTCCCCTCAACAATCTTTGGAAGCTGATCACCATTCAAGACTACATTCCACATGTTATAGTCGAGCATCCTCATGTACTGTCAAATCCTCATCTTCCATAGCTCATACTCACCCTGCTTGAGCATGGGCACTTTTGAAGCAGTCACCATGTGTGTTTCGTTACCCATAACTTCAGTAGTTGATTAGGAATAGATTCTTGTATGCAACAAGTTCTTCTTGATTACAACTTCTAGATCACAAGCTCTGATACCACTTGTTGATCCTAGTTGAGCAAACGATCTTTATAGAAGTTGACTTAGTTTTTATCTTAAACAATAACGCAGAATATTAAAGTTTAACTTAAGAAGAACAATATAAACTTTCAACACTTCAATATATTATTAATATACGAGCACTCAACAATGCTAGGGTTTACAACCTTGAAGTGAATCGACTTAACAATGATACGTACATAACTCTAACCTTATGAACTCCCTTTTATAGACTAAGGAGTCCTGTACAAGATAACAATCTTTTATTCATATAAGATATACACAATATGTATTCCATAATTATCTAAACGTGTATACATTCTTATAACATAAGCAGTAGAATACAACTGACAGAAGTAGAATAACTTTGTAGTCCAGCAGTAGTATTCTTAGCAGTACCATTCAGCAGTAGGATCTTCAATACTTAGAATATCCTTGGTAGCAGCATCTCAAAACCCAACAGTTTGGCCCATCTAGTTTCTAGGTTTTGTTTAGGTTAGTCACTATTTAATATTTGTAACCTTTATAGTTAATGATTTAAGATCATTTGAGGACCAAACTTTTTTACATACCAAGGGATTAATCTCCACCCTCGATCTTTATTTGATCTAATAGATGAAATTAATCCTCACAATTTAAAAAACTCACTTTCATACTTTTTTTTTCAAATATTAATATCTCTCAAACCGTTATTTGTTAAACGAAAAAAAATATACTGTTACGACGAGCATTTAATTATCTTTCTATAGATAGGCAAATTGACATACTTTCGAAAAAAAAATCATGTTTTTCACTTTTTTTTCGTTACTGAAATTTTCATGAAAAAATCATATGTGATTTAACACTACATATCACATATGATATATCACATGTTATTTTTCATGCAAATTTCAGTAACGGAAAAAATGGTGGAAAAAATGATTTTTTTTTTGTCGAAAGTATATCAAAGTGCTCGTGTATAGAAAGATAATTAATGTTCGTCGCGATGGTGTAATTATTTTCGCTTAACGATTAACGGTTTAAGAGATATTTAAATTATAAATAATAGGTGAAATATTAAAATATTTTTTAATCTCAACCATTGATTTCATTTTAGATGAATGGTTGAGATGAATCCGAAAAAATTAGTATGTAAAATAATTCTCCTCATAGTTAATTGAATCTGATAAATATAGTATTCCCCTTGCTCTACAATACACACGTCTTTTTTAGGGCTGAAAAATTATTAAATAGTTTGTGATGACCAATAATAGTCTTTATATATTTGTAAATAGGACATACATGACTATGTCTTTTTTTATGTAATCGTATCTATATTATACTATATAACATTTGTTTGTGTTGGGATCAGTGGCGAAGCTAGAAAATTTTCAGTGGGGGGTCGGGATCTAAATTTTTTTTTCTAACATTATTTTTCGGGTAATATGTTCGGGTCGGTGATTCGATTCGGGTCGGGTCAAAAATTAAATACTATTATTATAAAAAAAAAGTTTCAATCACTAAAAAACTAAGCATTTGTCCAAGACAACTAAACATTAAAAAGGAGACAAACGGTTGATACCTGGTTCGATTCATTGAAGAAATTAGAGTTCAGCCTTTCGACCTTTAAGATCCTTGAATTATTCAATTATGGACTCCGCATCAAACTTGTTAGCAATTTCTTTTTCTGTGTAAATCACCATACTGTTTGCTAAATTCTGAGGGTAGAAGGGGGAGGATTTGGGATTTGGTTAATTGGTTTGTTAATTGTTAGGGATTTTTTTTTTTTTTTTTTTTTTTTTTTTTTTTCTAATGGGCTAAGTAATGGATTTTAGTTTGGGATTTGGTTTGTTAATGGATTTTAGTTTGGGGAGATGGGCTTATGTAAAATTTAATGGATTAATTTTATTGTTTAATGTATAAAAAAATTTTCACAATTAAAATGGGAGGTCGAAATCGAATATACCGAAAATTTTCTACACGAAAACTATATACCCCCTACATCGCAAAAAAAATTTCGGGGGGTCGGGCGCCCCTCCCCGCCCCTAAATAGCTGCGCCAATGGTTGGGATTGTGAGTCATACTATTGCGAAGCCGTCGGGTTGAGAGATCGGCTTGAGGGAGTGGGATACTGTGGATCCACGGCTCGAGCCGGCACTGTTCACACTCCGAGCCGAGCCTAGCCGATAGCTTGGAGGATAAAAAATGTTTAGTGGGTTCACCACTCGCTTTGCATGTCCACTTAGTTGCGACTTTGTTTGCAAGGGGTCATTGTATGTTGTACACCTGTATTACATTTGTTGGGTCTGTAATCCCTCTCTCTAATAAATAGGCATGCAATGGTTGTGTTCCTCTCTCTAAACACACATGCAATGGTTGTTTGATCTGAAGGAGTGGTTATCGTTTAGGGTTTCGGTGTTTCAGGAATCGATAAAGAGGTTTGGTTGCCATCTGATTTGTTAATGCATGCTATTTCTTTTCCTTTTTTTGGTTTGTTGGTTTGCGGATATGTATTGTGTTTGCTATCTGATTCATTGATGCATGGTGTTTTTTTACTTGGTTGCTATTTGATTCGTTGATGCATGCTATTTACTTCGCGGTTTGTGTTTGTTTAAACTGTGTGATAAGTGTGATATTTGCTTGTAAGTGGTGATTTTATACGCTACAGGTTGTGTTTTATTTGATTTCTGGACATGTGTTTGTGTTTGTTTAAGCTTCGTGATGTCTACTTAAGATCTGATGTGTACTCTGAAGTGCTAATTTTACATGGTTTGTATAATTTGTGGTTATAGATGGTTTATGGCATACATCTAATGTATACTGGCAAGTGTTGGTTTTTCATGATTTGTATAATTTGTGGTTATAAAGGTTTGTGCCATCCTTTAGAGTCTGATATATGGTTACAAGAGTTGCTTGAAGCTGTGTCATGTGATGATGTTTCAAGTTTTGCTTTTTTCAAGCTGCACAAAATGGCAAGATGGTTAGGCGTGAGATTAGCTCGGCTTACCAACCCTATTATCGCAGTCAAAGTGACGAGGAGTTCGTGAATATGTGTTGTATTTTTATATTCAAATGTTGGCTGTGTGGTGTCTTTTATTTATTTTTATTTTTATTATTATTATATTTTATTTATTTATTTATTTTTAACCAGCATCGTTTTTGGCTGGGTATGATCACGAATGGTATAAGATATGTTTTGTTTGGCTAGCTGTTGAATGAGATTTTAAAGAGTGTTTGTCATAAAGTGTTTGCACATAATATTCAAAGGCTAAACAAGAAAGTTAGCAATAGCTAACATAAATTTCAAATGCTAGAAAAGGAAAGTTGCACATCCTTTTAAACTAGTATTTATGTATCATGCCTTTGAGTAAGTTTTTGTTTTGGGTATGGAAGACTTTTCTAATTAAAGTTAGTTTATTGTTGGTTTGTTTGTTTGTAAGACTCTTTGTTTGAAAATTAGCTTATTGTTGGTTTTGTTTATTAAGACTTGTTTTAGCTTAATCTAAGTTTGGTATGCAAGACGTACTTTCGCTACTTTTGCTACTTAAAAGTTAAAACAAAGTTATAAATTTCTAGTACTATTTACCTTGATATTTCATTAGTACCTAGTTTGAAAACAACTTGGTAAATGTATTATGTATTGTGGATAAAAAAAAGTTTTAGGTAGTTATAAAAATGCACTAGACAAAGAGACAAATCAACTATTAACCAAAGTAACATCAAGATAATGGTATTCACTATGGAGTATCCAGGCATCAATGCAGTGAGAATGCCCTTTCCCTTTACCTAGCATATCATAGAGTCATAAGTTATACACATGAGTTAGAATCCAAAGGCAATAGAAAATTGACATATGATCATCATGGACTGTTGACTAGCTTTTATAGATAGAGACGTAATCGACCCGAGCCAAGTACTCTGAAGATCATGCTCCACATGACTACAAAAAATAAGGCTCGAAACTTGACAAGTGCTCGATCAAGATTTAAATTTCATGCCCGAGCTTGACCAAACCTACATTTTAAGTATGCGCTATAAATAGTATTCATATCATGTTGGCTCGAATCGTTTCATTCAAAGTATTACTTTATATAGTATTATAATTAAGTAAATATATGTAGATATAAGGATAAACGTATAATGAACATAAGCTCCTAGAGCTGCCCGAGCTTCCACTAACTTGAAAGTCTGCTCGAGCTCAAGCTTGGCTCATTTAACTCGAGTTGATTTCAGGTAGTTTTTGGGTCATTTTAACGATCTCGGATAGCTTGTGAGTTGTCTCATGTAATTTACACCTCTAGGTTTAAACACCAAAAAGGGGATCAAGGTGCCAACAACGGGCTTAGAGAAACTAAAACAAAAGAAAGCTGCTCTAAGAAAACTGGTTATTGAGTTGCAGGTAAAGTTACCAAACTACTAATAATTTTAAGAACCTGAAAAGCTTTAATTACCCAGTTTAAAATGAAAATCCAAAACACTCTTTTGTTACTAAAACCAACCATTTAGGATCCTAAAAATATAAAATCTGTATATCTCCCCTCAGGTAAATCTAAATACCTTTGCCAAGAAAGCGAAACAAACATTTAAATGCATAGAATCGAAAAACAAAGCTATTTTGCATACTACAAAACTGAATTATTCGTCTTAGATAGTTATATAGCAGGTCTACTTGACCCAACCTAATGTTTATTTCTAGTGTGTATCAAAATATCCGTTTTGACCCGTTACACAAATCACCTATTTTAACCAAATACCAAATCGCAGAACTCATTTCCTCATACAAGCATGCTTAGCTATATATATTATAAACCCGGAAAAAATCATCACAAACCAAGTTCCGTAACATACCCAAATATTCGCATATCAGTGCATACCTACAAAAATTATCATATCATTTCCTAAGAAGTAAAAAAGGTGTGAGACATGCAAAGGTTATTCACAATATCACCAGAGGATTTGTAAGTCACGTGAACTGTTTTAAATGGTGCTATAACCCACTGATGGGAAGGGTAATGCTGGTGCAGTAATATAGTGCCGGCAGGATCCCTATAAAGAAAGCCGCACAGAAAGAGAGGAGAGTGTAAACCGTGTTTGTATTTACAGATTAACCAATACAGCTCCAATGAGAGGAGAAACTAACATGATTGTAACTAAATCATAAATACTATCATGATTTATACATGTTAATGAGGTAATGCCGGGATAAGAATAATGGAAGAAAACAATGAGGCTTGAATACTCGCTAGTTGCAATTCATACACTAAGGTACTCAAATTGGAATACATAAAATGCACCAACATATGAATGCATCACCCTAAGTACCATGAACTAATGCATAGTTCATTATGCATGCGCAAGAGATCTACTCTAAGATTTGCTATCATTCCATATCCTATTATATAAGATATTACTAGTTATAATACCCGCGCACGCGCGGGTTTTTTAAAATTTTTTGAACCATATATTTTTATTTATTAAAAAACAAATAATTTAATTTTTGTTTTGTTTGATTTATGATGTTTAATTATAGTTTTTTATTATTAAAGATAATTATTTAAAAATTTTAATCCTATTATTAATTGCATCTTATCTATATTTTTTGTATTTATCTTCTACTTGTGTTATGGATAAATATAAAATGTTACCTAATAAGAAAATAATTTTTTAAAAAATAAAACTATTACTAAATAAGGTATGAATGAATTTTTTTGAAATGGAAAATTCCTAATAAAGGTTTTGTTTTATTATATAAAAGATGTGTCCAAATCCACGCATAGAAGAGTAGTACGATTCTAAAATATTTACAAGCAACACACAAGTTGGTTATCCACGTGCAAAACTCTTATCACTTGAAATCAACTTGATACATAGAAGGAGCATGTCTATTTCCCTATAAAAGGGGGTGATCTGATGAGGCTAAGGCACACCCTGATCTCACACTTCTTTCTATATCTCTTTAATAGCTTTAGCTATATCTACTACTATCATTCTAATGATAGAATACACTAAAAACCAACAAGAGACCCTATCCTACTTCTAAAGATTTACTCAGTTCCACTTAGGAATTGTGGCGTAAAACCACATACATAATGTGAGTTACCAGCACGGAATCGCCACCCGATAAATCATTCATCTCTAAAGGGCTCATACATCTCGATGTATGATTGTTTGATACCACGTCACACCTTTTTACCAATTTACCCATTCTCTATAGGTGATGCTAGATATCATGTCCACATGTACGAAAAAAAGATCGGTGATCTAAACACGTAACCCAAACCCTTGAATCTAATCTACACATCATCACATGTGATAAATAACTAATTAAAGGCATGTCATTATTGATTATTCAAGCAAATGATTATCACATATCATCACATGTGATAAATAATTAAAGACATGTGATAAATAATTAGCGCCAATGAGAGGAGAATGTAAATCATGTTTGTATTTACAGATTAACCAATATAGGCCCAGTGAGAGGAGAAATTAACGTGATTGTAACTAAGTCATAAATGCTATCATGATTTATACATGTTAATAAGGTAATGCCTAGATAAGAATAATAGAAGAAAACAATGAGGCTTGAATACATTGCTAGTTGCAATAAGTACTCAAGTTGGAATACAAAAAATGCACAAACACATGAATGCATCACCTTAAGTACCATTAACTAATGCATATTTCCTTATGCATGATGAACTAATCTAAATGTATGAGGTACAGTGAATCGAAGACCAAGACACTGTTTTACAGGGAGAACCACTTGGTAAAACAGTGTTTCACATGATAATTATGGATTTATCTGAGGTTTATTTTATTTGTTAATTGACTTAACATCTGATTTTCTGAATTTAACTTCGTTAGCTTGAGTTTAAACTTTAAACTACACTTTTTGCTTGAAATACATTGCATATCCTATTGAATCATATCTTAAGATATTATGTCTTCAAATCCACGCATGGAAGAGTAGTAAGATTCCACAATATTTACAAGCAACACACAAGTTGGTTATCCACTTGCAAAACTCTTATCACTTGACACATAGAAGGAGCATGTCTATTTCCCTATAAAAGGGGATGATCTGATGAGTCTAAGGCACACCCTCATCCCACACTTCCTTGTATATCTCTTTAATAGCTTTAGCTATATCTACTACTATCATTCTAATGATAGAATACACTAAAAACCAACGGATCCTATCCTACTTCTAAAGATTTATTCAGTTCCACTTAGGAATTGTGGCGTAAAACCGCATACATAATGTGAGTTACCAGCACGGAATCGCCACCCGATAAATCATTCATCTCTAATGGGCTCATACATCTCGATGTATGATTGTTTGATACCACGTCACACCTTTTTACCAATTTACCCATTCTCTATAGGTGATGCTAGATATCATGTCCACATGTACGACAAAAAGATCGGTGATCTAAACACGTAACCCAAACCCTTGAATCTAATCTACATATCATCACATGTGATAAATAACTAATTAAAGGAATGTCATTATTGATTATTCAAGCAAATAAGGCAAGCATATAATGCATCCTCCATCTCGAAAAATACATCATAGAGAATGATCAGAAGCAACACTAATTATCATCATCATTAATTCTGACTTACTAATCTCTATCTCTATCTCTTCTCTTCTCTACTACGTATAATACACATTCCTTAAAACTTACAAAATGAGTAACGGTGGTTTACCAAAATACCCTTACTCGTTTTAACATTTAATTATAATATAATACGTTTTGAAAACTTTAACGTTATAAATTTATCATTGCATAATTATAATCAAATTTTTGAAACAAGTAAAATTAGTTTGTTTTCAATGCAATAATTATTGCCAATCTTTTATGAATGTATTTTTCAACAATTACAATCAATGATTTCCCGTTGTATGCATGTTTATTACGGTTTTTATTTGCCGTAATCACATACAAATCCTAAGAGAAAGTACGTATTTTCAACCGCAACCTGTATTATATTAAACTACAGACACACGACACAAATACTCAAAACAAACACTTAAAAAATACACGCCCACGCATCGACACAACCGGATTTTGTCAAAACCATACACAACCAGCGGCAAGAGCGGGTCCTCGGCTATAATAAAAAGAATGAAATCTAAATTGAAAGGATTTTTTTTAGTACCCATACTAACAAGAAAAACATAAACCAAGATAATGATCGATGAGTTTGAAATATTGATGAATCTACACAGTCAAGATGATACCAAGCATAACAGTACTTTTCTAAATAAAACAGTTATGAAAAATAAATGGTAATTTTTCCACACCTTAACTACAAAGGAGCGACTCCATGATGAGACAACATATCACTTTGTAAATCCACACCTTGCAATGTGGCCATCATCTCTGTGATCAATCACTGTCAGGATATACACAAGAATCCAAGTGATCTAGTAGAAGTAGCGTTTCCTTGTAAGGACTAATGAAGAATGAACCACGTTGTCCATAAATTGCAAGTTTAATGTTGTTTCCTGACAGCGGTTCGTAAAGTTTTACTTCACAATTATAAATCCCAAACTGTTTGGAGTCTTCTCGAGTTTCCAATACAAGTTCATCATTCTTCCTAAATCCCAATATATTATTTATATATGAATCATAGGTGCTAATAGTAAATTGCTGCGTAAAAGAACAATCAGGCTCCATCACCCAAACTTTGACCTCTCTATGCGGTGGTATCACCACAACAAGAGACCCCCTTAGCTTAGATATGACAAAATGATCTAACGAGGTCAACATGGTTGTTATCCTCTCGGGTAAGTCGATGGCTCTGAATTCTTTAGCAATCAAATCAAATGACACGATCATATATCGTTTGATTTCTGGATAAATATTTGACTTATACGCAACCCGATAAATACAGCTACCTATAACAACCTGCCTGGAGTGAAGTGAAAAGAGAGATTCACAAGGCTTGCGACACTGAATCTCGGTCCATTTCTTAGAGCCCAAAGTAAAAATTTGAACTTTCCAAGGAAATGAGATCTTGACAATGGTAGGTTGATTAGTGACGGGACAAACCGTGAAACCAAAAACACCCCGCGTAAGAATACCAACAGATCTTCTGATTGACGGGTTCCACAAAACAAGCATCCCCCCTCTATCAGAAGCATGCAAACACAACAAACCGCGAGAGCAACCAATTACAACTGTATCATTAAGTTGTTTCATAAGGGCAGAAACATTTGGACCAAAGTCTTGTTGTACCTTAAAAGATTCATAATTAACAGATACATATTTTACCTCATCGGAATCATCTGTGTACCTTATAAGCAAAGTACGCGGCTGCGTTTCGCGGGCGCGGTGATGAGTGCTCAAACACTCGTCATTTTTACCGTATCTGGACTGCCAAAACACCCAAAAACGCATCAAAATACACAAATTATCCCAAAAGTGTGTTTTATATGTTTTAGATGCAAAATGTTTAAAAACAAATGAAAAACGAACAAAGTTTGCACAATTGGCAGTTTCAGTCCCTCAAGTTTCAAAATTTGGCAAAACTAGTCCCTGGAAGTTTAAAACAAAAGAAAAGTCAACCCAAGGCAAAGAAAAGTCAAAATTTATCAAAATAAGTCCTTGGGTGAAAAAGTTTGAGAAAATTACACTTTTACCCCTCAAAATCCAAAATTGACATAAATGGTCCCTGGAATTTCAGAAAATGGCAGTTTTAGTCCCTGGTGGTATATTTTTGGATGAAAAACTAATTTTTATCCTTGGAAGTTTAAAAGTATTCAAAATGGATCCTTGGATAAAAGTTTTTCACAAATGTCAGTTTTGGCCCCTCAACTTTTCAAACTTGGCAAAACTGATCCCCAGGAATTTCAAAAAAAAAAAAAATGACATTTATGATACTTGGACTATTCAAATTGGCAAGATATATCCTTGGGTTGAGTTTGGAAAAATGGCAAAACACACCCCTCATGGTTCGGCAAATTACAAAAATGGTCCTTGGGATTTTTAGCTAAAACAAACGAACCCTTAATACACTAAACCAAAACCAAACCCACCAAATACAGGCCCATGCCACACCATCTCAGCCCACCCTTTAGCCCACCACAACCAAAACCGTTCTAAATAATTCCCCCAACCTTTGACCCGCGTTGACTCACCTCCTCCCCCAACTAGCTGCAACACCCACTGACACACTCCACCCTCCTCACCTCCACCTCAGCATCCCACACCTTGTTCCCCCCACCTCAACTAACTTCCAAGGGGCATTTATTGCTACCCTAATCCCCTCACTCAACCAGCAACCTGACAAAGAAGAAAAAGGCGCCAAAAGTTTTTAAAGGTCAAGATTTGATGGAAGTCATCCAATGGCTGAGGAAGCAATTGGGATTCACTTCCTAGGGTTCCAAAACCCTAGTGAGTCCCTATAAGAAGAAAAAGATGCAGCAGTGGTGTGTGTGTAGTTTTTTAGCTTATTTTGCAATTTTCTAATTATTGTAAACTTTAAAATTCTAAGTCTTATTTATCTTTCCAGTGTACCTTTAATGTTATTAAGTGTAATGTTCAACCTTTCAATGAAAAAAATCTAAGTTTGTTATGTGAATTTCATTTTTCTCATATTTTAGTTAAAATGATTATGTATGAATGAGGAAGTGTTAAACTTTGTTGCTATTATTTCAATAACTCACATTCAATCTCAGTAAGGTATTTAGAAGTGAAATTTAGCACAAATCCCTTTTCAAGTTAAGTTTTCAAGAAAGCAAAAGAAAAATCCACAAAAATAAATAAAAATAAAAAAAATTCAGTGAAGAGAAAGAAGAAGCAAGCATGGCTTATGGAATGGTGTTTGAAATGGTTTTAGTACCCTGTGGAGGGTGTTAGGTTGTTCATTTGGATCTCAGTTGCTTATTCTGTCATTGGACCATTTGTAAGCATCCTCTTGAATTGTGTTCTCATGCTTAATCAGTGCTTGTTTCAGTTAGTTTGTGTTTATTTGGTTTCTCATAGTGATAATATAGCTTAGTTATGCATGATTGCTCACTAGTTTTTTTCATCCATTTTCTTTTTCTTTGACTGTCAAAATAAGCTTAACATGTTCTAAGTACTAAGTTGTGATTTAGGTTGGTATTAATGTGTCATCTTGAACTTATTTCATCATATGTTGACCTTGTGGACTGATCTTATGGTCTTAATTGCCCATTAGCTTTGAAAATTACATTTTACATAGTATTAAGGGGTGTTTGGCTAAAGCTTGTTTACCATACTCTAGTTGTTGTTTTAGTATTGTTTTGGTGTAGTCACATTGCACCAGGTTAAACTAAGTCAAAACAAGCTTCAAGTTCAAGTTTTAAGCACCATAAGTCAAAATCCAACTCACAAATCCATAACAGTCCACTGTTGGGATTTTTGAGTCCAAATTCTTTTCATTTCATTAGAATAGTTAGTGTTTTAACATAATTCAGTTCCATTTTAACTTACAAACATGATTTGAGTTAATGAGATCCTTCCAAAACTCACCAAAGTCAAAGTACACCAAAATCTTGTAAAGTCAAATCTGTCTCAGTGGATTTTGAGCAATCTTTGATGGGTTGTAACTTGTTGGGTTTAAGGTTCTAGAGTCTAAGATTTGGCAAGCTTAATATTCACCACTTTGTTGATTTTTGTGAATTTTCTCAAATTTTTAGGATTTTGTTTACTGGGCCCCACAAAGCCACAAAGTAGGCTGCAGGGCAAAGGTTTGCCCTGCTCTCAGCAGACCACCCTCACACCACCACCTTTTGTGGTGGTTTGTGGGCTCCTTAGTGACCCTCATCCATTGTGTTTGGTTCCCCTCAACCCCCCTCCTACATGGGAGTAATTGTGAACCTTTTGTTTGACCCCTAGGATAGTGGACCCCACTTAATTTGGACCCTTAACCTTGTCCCTTAAACTGCATCAGTGGAAATAAGCTAAGTGCTTATTGAAGCTTTTTGGCTTATTCAGGCCTCATTTGTTGGTTGTTATTTGCTTATTCTTGTTCCTAAGACTCAGAGAAACCAAACTTGATCAGTGTGGACCCCACACTCCCCCATTTGAGCTTAAAATATTCCACAGTCAACAAAAGTCAACTGTGGGTATAATAAGCACTTCAAGTGCTTATTCTTTGGGTTAAATCAAAAGTGTTTTTGTTAAAAATAGTTGTTTTTAGTTTATTATTAGTTTAGAAAAAGAAAAAATCCAAAAAACCCAACTTTTAAAATAGTGATAGCTTCTATTTAATTGGATTTATCAATTTATTTTTCTTTTTAATTTATTTCTAAGTAATATATAACTTTTATATTTTTAGAAATTATATTTTAGGTTAAAATAATTTTACAAATTTTTCCAGATTTTTATTTTGTCTTTTAGTGGTATTTCTAATTATTTTTAGTTTAATTTAGTTTTAATTAATATTAATCAATTAAATAGCATAATTAGATTTTATATAGTATAACCTAGTTTTTATAATTTTTATAGCTTTTATTTTAGTTAAAAATTTTTATAAATTTTTCTAGAATTTCTACTATTCATTTTCTATTTTTTATAATATAATTAGTTTAATTAGTAATTAATAAGTAATTAGATTAATAATTAGTTAATTAGTTTAAAAATACATAAAATTAACTTTTTATAATTTTTTAGGATTCCTGTAATCGTTAATTAGATTTATAAAAATTTTCTTAATTTTTTAAGTCTTTTTAGTATTTTTAATAATTCTAATTAGTTTAATTAGTATTAAATAGATAATTAGTAATTAATTAATAATAAATAATTAAATAGTGTAAAAATAATTTTTATTTTTCTTAAAATTTTCTTTAATTATTAAGATTGTAAAAATATCAATTTTACACTTTTAACCCTTCCCGTCCTTCAGTTGTACTTTTTGTTTTGTGCGTCTGTATACGTTTTTTAATTAAAACGTACGTTTTTAGTTTTTAGCTCAAATCTTCGTAATCTAAATTCTCGTAATCAATCACGTAGCTTTCCTAAGCTGTATTTGTTAATAAATTCCAAATAATTCTGATCATAACCTTTTCCTGTGAATAATTACCCGATCACGAACACGCTAAAGTTACAATTCACACTTCAACGGGACTTAACGACCTGGTGATACCTTATATTACCCGGAGCATTGACCTAGGCTATTTGACTTTGTTGACCATTATTTGGTCAATATAAGTTAGGTGGTTTAGCATCAATCAAAATTTGGCGCCGCTGCCGGGGAAGTGTGCGCGTTTCTTTAGCGTTATTTGAGATTAGTGTTATCTCACCTCACTCACTGTATAAATACCACCACTTGTGTATATTTTCATAATCAAAATACAAAAAAGTCATTAACACTTTTTCTAAAGTGTTAAAACACCAAAAAAATTAAAAACAACAAAACATATCGTAACGTTTTCTGATTCGGTTTTCTTTTAAGGTGATTCTTAAAGAGAAACGATTTTGGTAAACGAAACGATACCAAAAATATTTTCCAAAAGTTTTTAAACCCATACACAAAACACAAAAACATCCGTCTTTTCTTGTGAATAATAATTCTACATAAAATAAACCGTCGAAAACCAAGACAGAACACCTGCCAACTGGGGGTGTGAACAAATAAGTTCCCAAACCAAAAAGATTAAAACTTGCCTTTGTATCCTTGTGTGTGGTGTACCTTTTCTAAAGAAGCCACTCACTTGTGATTATTGGTTTAAGTTCACTGTGGTTTTGTCTCGACTTTGTTTTGATTGATTTTTGTTCCTAGTGCATGCGCACTCGTTCTTCTAGGTCTACTAGCCCATTACGTGAGCTTGTACGAAAACCTAGAAGACCTCGTCGACGTTCAGCACCAACAGTCGGATCTAAGATCCGTACTGTTGCCACACCCACTGTCACCATGGCGGAAGACCGTCCCATGTGTGAACTTCTCCAAGCACCCATCGAGGGTTACGGAGATGCCATTATTGTCCCAGCCATCGTGGCTGATAGTTTTGAGCTCAAAACCGGGTTACTCAATCTTGTAACCTCAAGTCAATTTTACGGTTTTGAGAGGGACGATCCTCATGCTCATATTCGATGGTTCAATAAAATCACATCGACCATCAAGTACAAAAATGTCCCGTGTGAAGCAATAAAACTTCTTCTCTTCCCATTCTCATTGGAGGGACAAGCCCGGATTTGGCTTGAAAAACAACCTCCACGATCTATTGAGACTTGGGAAGATCTTGTCAAAAAGTTTGTGAATGAATTCTTCCCACCTTCCAAGACCACGAGTCTTAAGAACGAAATCACCAAGTTCACTCAAAAATATGATGAATCTTTTGGTGAAGCGTGGGATCGTTTCAAAGAATTACTTCGCAAGTGTCCACATCATGGTTTCTCTGAGTTGATGCAACTCGATACATTTTACAATGGCGTGAGCCAAGCTGATCAGGATTCTCTCAATGCCTCCGCGGGAGGAAATTTTTTGAGTAGAACCACAAAAGAAGCTTTGCAAATCATAGAAAACAAGTCCAAGGTCCGCTCTACACGAAGCAAACCGATTGTTTCTCAAATCAATGCGGGACCTTCTACTTCATCTTCTGTGGGTCAATCTAGCACGGATGCTAAGATTGACAAGCTCACTGAAGCGATCCAAGCTTTGGTTCTCGCCCAAACAAAGAAAGTCTCATTTCCACAACATCCTCCACCTGCTGAGGTTAAAAAAGTGGAAGTCTGTGTAACTTATGGTGGGCCGCATGCCTACTACAATTGCACAGCTACTGATGGTACCCCATATGAAGCTCATGCTGTAGCTGGGTCCCAAAATCAAGGAGGCAATCAATATCGCCCTCCTATGGACCCCAGCTATAGTCCTCAACATCATTATCCTGGACCTCCTGGTTTTAATCAAAACCAAAATGTCCAAAACCGTGGCCAAAATCAAAATAGAGCGAACCAAGGTTATCAAAACCAAGGTTATCAAAACCAAAGTAACTTCAATCAGGGCCACGGTTTTCACAATCAAAACCAAGGATTCCAAAATCAAGGTTTCCAACAACAAAATCAAGGAAACTTTAATCGGAACCAAGGTCAGGGTAATTTCAATCAGGGATATTTTCATGGAAACAACAACCCTAATCAGGGTAATTTTCAAAATCAAGGTCCCAATCCGAACAATCGAGCTCCAAATATTCCTAATCCGAATCAAGCCATTGTTCCAACCGGGCCTTCATCTGACGAGTTGTTGAAACAATTCATGAAGTCCCAAGAAGAGTTGAACAAGTTGCTGGTCAGCCAGATTTCTGACATCAAGAAGTCTTTAAATGATCGACCTTCGGGCTCAGGTACTACTTTACCGAGCAACACGATCGCTAACCCGAGGGGCGATGCTAAGGCGATCACAACACGAAGTGGTGCTTCATATGATGAACCCGCGATTCCTACTACCTCTTCTTCTCCTCCTAAGGTAGTGAATCGTGAACCTGAGGTGACAAAGGACAAAGTGCAAAATCCTAGCCCACGAAGTACAGCACACGTCCAACCTCAGGTTATTCCTGAAACCAGATGTAAGCCTGGAGTTGTATTTGAACCACTAGAAACTCCAGTGGACAACCCTAAATCCAAAACTTCTATTCCCTATCCATCACGTCTCAGTGAACAAAAGCTCCGCGAAAAAGCTAATCACCAAATGGATAAATTTTTCCAAATCTTCCAAGATTTGCATTTTGATATCAGCTTCGCGGATGCCATTCTCTTGATGCCCAAGTTTGCATCGACAATCAAAAATCTGTTGAGTAACAAAGAAAAATTATTTGAGATGGCAAGAACTCCTCTGAATGAGAACTGCTCTGCGGTTCTTTTGAAAAAGCTTCCTGAAAAGCTTGGAGATCCCGGGAAATTTCTCATTCCTTGTACTTTCCCGGGTATGGTTGATTGCTTCGCCTTGGCCGATCTAGGTGCTAGCATTAACCTGATGCCATATTCTATGTGGAAGAAACTCTCTCTTCCCGAACTTCCCCCACGTGCATGACTTTAGAGCTTGCCGATCGTTCGATTTCTCGTCCCATTGGCATTGCCGAGGACGTATTCGTTAAAGTGGGGAAGTTCCATTTTCCGGCAGATTTTGTGATTGTTGACTTTGATGCCGATTCAAGGGTCCCTCTCATTCTTGGGCGGGGATTCCTTAGAACTGGGCAAGCTCTTATCGATGTATTTGAGCATGAGATCACATTACGTGTTGGAACGGAAGCCATAACCTTCAACCTAAATCAAACTTCGAGATACTCCTCCAATTATGATTGTGAGTCGGTGAATCAAATTGATGTCATCGATGTTGCTGCTGAGGAGTATGCTCAAGAGATTTTAGGTTTCATTGATGATTCTTCGAGTGAAAACCTCACTCAGTCTTCTCACCCCATCATTGCCAATTCTTCTCCTTCCCTCACTCCGTTTGAGGGAAGTGATTTCATCTTAGAAGAAATGGAGGCGTTTCTCAAAAGTGATTTGATTCCCGATGGAGTCGATAACCAAGAGATCGACCTCGAGAGGGATATTCTCATGCTTGAAAAATTGTTAAACGAAGATCCCTCTCTTCTTCCTGTTCTACCACAACAACTTCATAAAGAGGAGGTCAAAAATGTTGAGAAAACTGATGACTTCCCTGAGGTTGAACTTAAGGACTTGCCGCCTCATCTTGAATATGCATTTCTGGAGGGTGATGATAAATTACCCGTCATAATTGCCAAAGACTTAAGTGATGAGGAAAAGGCTGCTCTCATAAAGGTTTTGAAGTCTCATAAACAAGCAATTGCTTGGCGTCTCTCCGACATCAAGGGCATTGACCCTGAATTCTGTACTCATAAAATTTTAATGGAGGACGACTTCAAACCTGCAGTCCAACAACAAAGAAGGGTGAATCCAAAAATTCACGAGGTTATCAAACAAGAGGTTTTAAAACTTCTTGATGCCGGATTGATTTACCCTATCTCGGACAGTCCTTGGGTCAGCCCAATTCATTGTGTTCCAAAAAAGGGTGGCATTACTGTTGTCACAAATGAGGAGAATGAGTTAATTCCAACTCGTTTGGTTACGGGTTGGCGCGTCTGTATTGATTATCGTAAGTTAAATGACGCCACCCGTAAGGATCATTTTCCTCTGCCTTTTATGGATCAGATGCTCGAGAGATTAGCGGGGAATGAGTATTATTGCTTCCTCGATGGTTTCTCGGGTTACTTTCAGATTCCCATTGATCCGCAAGATCAAGAAAAGACCACGTTCACGTGCCCCTATGGAACCTTCGCATATAAACGTATGCCATTTGGCTTATGTAATGCTCCGGGCACGTTTCAAAGATGTATTATGGCCATTTTTTCCGACATGATCGGTAAAAGTATGGAGGTCTTTATGGACGATTTCTCGGTCATTGGGGATTCGTTTCAGTCATGCCTCTCCCATTTAGACGATATGCTAAAACGTTGTGAAGACACAAAGTTATGTCTAAATTGGGAAAAGAGTCACTTTATGGTCAAAGAGGGCATTGTCCTCGGCCATAAAATTTCAAAAAACGGGATTGAGGTTGATCGTGCCAAAGTGGACGTCATTGCAAAATTACCTCATCCCACAACTGTGAAAGGTGTTAGGAGCTTTTTGGGTCACGCCGGTTTTTACCGTAGGTTTATTCAAGATTTTTCTAAAATCGCCCGGCCTATGACCCATCTCCTCGAAAAGGATGCTCCTTTTATCTTCTCCCCTGAGTGCATCGAAGCCTTTGAAACATTAAAGAAAAGGCTTACCGAGGCACCGATTCTTGTTACCCCCGATTGGGACTTGCCCTTTGAGCTCATGTGTGATGCTAGTGATTATGCTATTGGGGCAGTCTTGGGGCAACGAAAAACAAAACATTTTCAGCCTATACACTATGCTAGCAAAACTATGACCGAGGCTCAAAGCCATTACACCACCACCGAAAAGGAATTATTAGCTGTGGTGTATGCTTTTGAAAAATTCCGGCCATACTTGATCCTGACAAAAAGCATAGTGTATACGGATCACTCGGCTTTGAAGTACCTTTTTGCAAAACAAGATGCAAAGCCGAGACTTCTTCCTTGGGTTCTCCTCCTTCAGGAATTTGATATCATTATTCGTGATAAAAAAGGAGCTGAGAACCTAGCTGCTGATCATCTCTCCCGTCTTGAAAACCCTTACCAAAATGCTTTCGAGAAAAAGGAAATAAATGAAACATTTCCTCTCGAAACCCTCGATGCGGTTTCATTTCGTGGAGACTCGATTACCCCATGGTTTGCCGACTTTGCAAACTATCTTGCGGGTAACTTCATTGTGAAAGGGATGTCGTCCCAACAAAAAAATAAATTTTTCAAAGATGTCAAACATTACTTTTGGGACGACCCCTACTTGTTCAA
This sequence comes from Artemisia argyi, assembly GCA_030686995.1. NCBI lineage: Eukaryota > Viridiplantae > Streptophyta > Magnoliopsida > Asterales > Asteraceae > Artemisia > Artemisia argyi. The sequence goes on from CM060709.1 coordinate 130,635,104, forward strand.
GATATGTGCGGATCAAGTCATCCGGCGGTGTGTATATGGTCAAGAAGCCGCTGAAATCTTAAAGGCTTGCCATGCTGGTCCCACGGGGGGCCACCACAATCCAAATTACACCGCCAAAAAGGTGTTTGATTCCGGCTTTTATTGGCCCTCGATCTACAAGGATGCCCAAGATTTGGTCAAGTCCTGTGACGCTTGTCAACGTCACGGGAATCTTTCACAAAAGAATGAAATGCCTCAGAATGCAATTCAAGTTTGTGAAATCTTTGATATCTGGGGCATCGACTTTATGGGGCCATTTCCGTCATCTCATGGAAACAAGTATATACTCGTGGCAGTTGACTATTTGTCAAAATGGGTCGAAGCGAAAGCTTTACCCACAAATGATGCCCGAGTAGTCGTGAAATTTTTGAAAGCTCTCTTTGCTCGGTTTGGAACTCCACGTGCTATAATTAGTGATCGTGGTACGCACTTCTGTAATGACAAATTTGACAAAGTCATACAAAAGTACGGTGTGACTCACCGTCTTTCCACTGCGTACCACCCTCAAACAAGTGGACAAGTAGAAGTTTCCAATCGAGGCATCAAGAGAATATTGGAAAGAACCGTTGGGGAAAATCGTGCATCTTGGTCGGATAAATTAGATGATGCACTTTGGGCTTTCCGTATGGCGTATAAAACACCCATTGGGTGTACGCCTTATAAACTTGTGTACGGGAAAGCGTGCCATCTTTCGATCGAGCTTGAGCATAAAGCCTATTGGGCTCTCAAGCATGCCAATTTTGACCTCAAGACTGCGGGTGATCATAGGAAAGTTCAACTGAATGAATTAAATGAACTTCGTGATCAAGCTTACGAGAACTCTTTGATCTATAAAGAAAAGACAAAGAAGATTCATGACTCAAAAATCAAAAACCGCGTTTTCAACGTTGGTGATCGAGTCCTTCTTTTCAACTCTAGACTCAAGATCTTCTCGGGAAAGCTCAAAACCCGATGGACTGGTCCATTCACTATCGTTAAAGTTTATCCTTATGGTACCGTCGAATTATCTCAAAATGACGGTCCAAATTTCAAAGTGAATGGACATCGTCTAAAGCACTACTTTGGAGAGGACATACCATCCATGGTTGTCCCCGATCTCCAAACTTTCCCCAAGGACAATTAAATTCGGGGATCGAGTCAAGCTAGTGACTCGGTGAACAAAAATTAGCAACATATGCGGGTTTTCACCCGTATTTCTGACTTCTTTCTACTTTCTACCACCCTAGTGTGGGGGAATGGCCAACCCCCCGCTAATTTGAAAATGTATATATGTATATATGTTAAAAAAAAAAAAAAAAAAAAAAAAAAAAAAAAAAAAAGTGTGATTGTATGTACAGTTAAATAAAGTGAAAAATACAAAACAAAATTTCACAGTTAGCTTCGAATATTATCTTTTTACGTTCATAGATTCGGCATAATAGCCGGGACTGTGAATATTGAGGACAATATTCATTTCTAAGTGTGGGGGGAAATTCTAGCGAATTTTATCGCAAAATACTTTCAAGTACCCCCATTTTGGCCCAAATTTTTCAAAAATTTTTCACTTTATTTCAAAATTTTTGTGGTAATCAGTCCGCCTTGTCTAAGCGATAAAAGGGATTGGCTAGTCCAGGAGCAAACGGCTCTTGGTAAAGACAACTCAAATCCGTTCATGGCTTGCAATTTGCCCAAAATTGTCCGGTTCCTCAACTCCCCAAAAACAAATGAGTTGGCTAGCCCGCAAGATTATGGCTTGTGGTAAAGGCCGTGGAAAATCCATAATTGGTAATCAGCTCACCAAGATATCGACTAGGTCCATCAAGATGCTGGCTAGTCCAGGAGCAAACGGCTCCTGGTAAAGACTTATCAAAACCGTTGACAGCTGGTGGTTTGCTCAAAATCACACGGTTATCAGGTGTGCCACAGTTCTTACACCTGGCTACTCCAGAAGTGATGGCTTTTGGTAAAGAGTTTAAAATCCATCAAGTTTTTCTCAAAAGATTGCTAGGGACTAGCAATAGCTTAGTGTGGGGGATTGATGAGTGCTCAAACACTCATCATTTTTACCGTATCTGGACTGCCAAAACATCCAAAAACACCCAAAAACGCATCAAAATACACAAATTATCCCAAAAGTGTGTTTTATATGTTTTAGATGCAAAATGTTTAAAAACAAATGAAAAACGAACAAAGTTTGCACAATTGGCAGTTTCAGTCCCTCAAGTTTCAAAATTTGGCAAAACTAGTCCCTGGAAGTTTAAAACAAAAGAAAAGTCAACCCAAGGCAAAGAAAAGTCAAAATTTATCAAAATAAGTCCTTGGGTGAAAAAGTTTGAGAAAATTACACTTATACCCTTCAAAATCCAAAATTGACATAAATGGTCCCTGGAATTTCAGAAAATGGCAGTTTTAGTCCCTGGTGGTATATTTTTGGATGGAAAACTAATTTTTATCCTTGGAAGTTTAAAAGTATTCAAAATGGATCCTTGGATAAAAGTTTTTCACAAATGTCAGTTTTGGCCCCTCAACTTTTCAAACTTGGCAAAACTGATCCCCAGGAATTTCAAAAAAAAATGACATTTATGATACTTGGACTATTCAAATTGGCAAGATATATCCTTGGGTTGAGTTTGGAAAAATGGCAAAACACACCCCTCATGGTTCGGCAAATTACAAAAATGGTCCTTGGAATTTTAGCTAAAACAAACGGACCCTTAATACACTAAACTAAACCAAAACCAAAACCAAACCCACCAAATCCAGGCCCATGCCACACCATCTCAGCCCACCCTTTAGCCCACCACAACCAAAACCGTTCTAAATAATTCCCCCAACCTTTGACCCGCGTTGACTCACCTCCTCCCCCAACTAGCTGCAACACCCACTGACACACTCCACCCTCCTCACCTCCACCTCAGCATCCCACACCTTGTTCCCCCCACCTCAACTAACTTCCAAGGGGCATTTATTGCTACCCTAATCCCCTCACTCAACCAGCAACCTGACAAAGAAGAAAAAGGCGCCAAAAGTTTTTAAAGGTCAAGATTTGGTGGAAGTCATCCAATGGCTGAGGAAGCAATTGGGATTCACTTCCTAGGGTTCCAAAACCCTAGTGAGTCCCTATAAGAAGAAAAAGATGCAGCAGTGGTGTGTGTGTAGTTTTTTAGCTTATTTTGCAATTTTCTAATTATTGTAAACTTTAAAATTCTAAGTCTTATTTATCTTTCCAGTGTACCTTTAATGTTATTAAGTGTAATGTTCAACCTTTCAATGAAAAAAAATCTAAGTTTGTTATGTGAATTTCATTTTTCTCATATTTTAGTTAAAATGATTATGTATGAATGAGGAAGTGTTAAACTTTGTTGCTATTATTTCAATAACTCACATTCAATCTCAGTAAGGTATTTAGAAGTGAAATTTAGCACAAATCCCTTTTCAAGTTAAGTTTTCAAGAAAGCAAAAGAAAAATCCACAAAAATAAATAAAAATAAAAAAAATTCAGTGAAGAGAAAGAAGAAGCAAGCATGGCTTATGGAATGGTGTTTGAAATGGTTTTAGTACCCTGTGGAGGGTGTTAGGTTGTTCATTTGGATCTCAGTTGCTTATTCTGTCATTGGACCATTTGTAAGCATCCTCTTGAATTGTGTTCTCATGCTTAATCAGTGCTTGTTTCAGTTAGTTTGTGTTTATTTGGTTTCTCATAGTGATAATATAGCTTAGTTATGCATGATTGCTCACTAGTTTTTTTCATCCATTTTCTTTTTCTTTGACTGTCAAAATAAGCTTGACATGTTCTAAGTACTAAGTTGTGATTTAGGTTGGTATTAATGTGTCATCTTGAACTTATTTCATCATATGTTGACCTTGTGGACTGATCTTATGGTCTTAATTGCCCATTAGCTTTGAAAATTACATTTTACATAGTATTAAGGGGTGTTTGGCTAAAGCTTGTTTACCATACTCTAGTTGTTGTTTTAGTATTGTTTTGGTGTAGTCACATTGCACCAGGTTAAACTAAGTCAAAACAAGCTTCAAGTTCAAGTTTTAAGCACCATAAGTCAAAATCCAACTCACAAATCCATAACAGTCCACTGTTGGGATTTTTGAGTCCAAATTCTTTTCATTTCATTAGAATAGTTAGTGTTTTAACATAATTCAGTTCCATTTTAACTTACAAACATGATTTGAGTTAATGAGATCCTTCCAAAACTCACCAAAGTCAAAGTACACCAAAATCTTGTAAAGTCAAATCTGTCTCAGTGGATTTTGAGCAATCTTTGATGGGTTGTAACTTGTTGGGTTTAAGGTTCTAGAGTCTAAGATTTGGCAAGCTTAATATTCACCACTTTGTTGATTTTTGTGAATTTTCTCAAATTTTTAGGATTTTGTTTACTGGGCCCCACAAAGCCACAAAGTAGGCTGCAGGGCAAAGGTTTGCCCTGCTCTCAGCAGACCACCCTCACACCACCACCTTTTGTGGTGGTTTGTGGGCTCCTTAGTGACCCTCATCCATTGTGTTTAGTTCCCCTCAACCCCCCTCCTACATGGGAGTAATTGTGAACCTTTTGTTTGACCCCTAGGATAGTGGACCCCACTTAATTTGGACCCTTAACCTTGTCCCTTAAACTGCATCAGTGGAAATAAGCTAAGTGCTTATTGAAGCTTTTTGGCTTATTCAGGCCTCATTTGTTGGTTGTTATTTGCTTATTCTTGTTCCTAAGACTCAGAGAAACCAAACTTGATCAGTGTGGACCCCACACTCCCCCATTTGAGCTTAAAATATTCCACAGTCAACAAAAGTCAACTGTGGGTATAATAAGCACTTCAAGTGCTTATTCTTTGGGTTAAATCAAAAGTGTTTTTGTTAAAAATAGTTGTTTTTAGTTTATTATTAGTTTAGAAAAAGAAAAAATCCAAAAAACCCAACTTTTAAAATAGTGATAGCTTCTATTTAATTGGATTTATCAATTTATTTTTCTTTTTAATTTATTTCTAAGTAATATATAACTTTTATATTTTTAGAAATTATATTTTAGGTTAAAATAATTTTACAAATTTTTCCAGATTTTTATTTTGTCTTTTAGTGGTATTTCTAATTATTTTTAGTTTAATTTAGTTTTAATTAATATTAATCAATTAAATAGCATAATTAGATTTTATATAGTATAACCTAGTTTTTATAATTTTTATAGCTTTTATTTTAGTTAAAACATTTTTATAAATTTTTCTAGAATTTCTACTATTCATTTTCTATTTTTTATAATATAATTAGTTTAATTAGTAATTAATAAGTAATTAGATTAATAATTAGTTAATTAGCTTAAAAATACATAAAATTAACTTTTTATAATTTTTTAGGATTCCTGTAATGGTTAATTAGATTTATAAAAATTTTCTTAATTTTTTAAGTCTTTTTAGTATTTTTAATAATTCTAATTAGTTTAATTAGTATTAAATAGATAATTAGTAATTAATTAATAATAAATAATTAAATAGTGTAAAAATAATTTTTATTTTTCTTAAAATTTTCTTTAATTATTAGGATTGTAAAAATATCAATTTTACACTTTTAACCCTTCCCGTCCTTCAGTTGTACTTTTTGTTTTGTGCGTCTGTATACGTTTTTTAATTAAAACGTACGTTTTTAGTTTTTAGCTCAAATCTTCGTAATCTAAATTCTCGTAATCAATCACGTAGCTTTCCTAAGCTGTATTTGTTAATAAATTCCAAATAATTCTGATCATAACCTTTTCCTGTGAATAATTACCCGATCACGAATACGCTAAAGTTACAATTCACACTTCAACGGGACTTAACGACCTGGTGATACCTTATATTACCCGGAGCATTGACCTAGGCTATTTGACTTTGTTGACCATTATTTGGTCAATATAAGTTAGGTGGTTTAGCATCAATCAAAATTTGGCGCCGCTGCCGGGGAAGTGTGCGCGTTTCTTTAGCGTTATTTGAGATTAGTGTTATCTCACCTCACTCACTGTATAAATACAACCACTTGTGTATATTTTCATAATCAAAATACAAAAAAGTCATTAACACTTTTCCTAAAGTGTTAAAACACCAAAAAAATTAAAAACAACAAAACATATCGTAACGTTTTCTGATTCGGTTTTCTTTTAAGGTGATTCTTAAAGAGAAACGATTTTGGTAAACGAAACGATACCAAAAATATTTTCCAAAAGTTTTTAAACCCATACACAAAACACAAAAACATCCGTCTTTTCTTGTGAATAATAATTCTACATAAAATAAACCGTCGAAAACCAAGACAGAACACCTGCCAACTGGGGGTGTGAACAAATAAGTTCCCAAACCAAAAAGATTAAAACTTGCCTTTGTATCCTTGTGTGTGGTGTACCTTTTCTAAAGAAGCCACTCACTTGTGATTATTGGTTTAAGTTCACTGTGGTTTTGTCTCGACTTTGTTTTGATTGATTTTTGTTCCTAGTGCATGCGCACTCGTTCTTCTAGGTCTACTAGCCCATTACGTGAGCTTGTACGAAAACCTAGAAGACCTCGTCGACGTTCAGCACCAACAGTCGGATCTAAGATCCGTACTGTTGCCACACCCACTGTCACCATGGCGGAAGACCGTCCCATGTGTGAACTTCTCCAAGCACCCATCGAGGGTTACGGAGATGCCATTATTGTCCCAGCCATCGTGGCTGATAGTTTTGAGCTCAAAACCGGGTTACTCAATCTTGTAACCTCAAGTCAATTTTACGGTTTTGAGAGGGACGATCCTCATGCTCATATTCGATGGTTCAATAAAATCACATCGACCATCAAGTACAAAAATGTCCCGTGTGAAGCAATAAAACTTCTTCTCTTCCCATTCTCATTGGAGGGACAAGCCCGGATTTGGCTTGAAAAACAACCTCCACAATCTATTGAGACTTGGGAAGATCTTGTCAAAAAGTTTGTGAATGAATTCTTCCCACCTTCCAAGACCACGAGTCTTAAGAACGAAATCACCAAGTTCACTCAAAAATATGATGAATCTTTTGGTGAAGCGTGGGATCGTTTCAAAGAATTACTTCGCAAGTGTCCACATCATGGTTTCTCTGAGTTGATGCAACTCGATACATTTTACAATGGCGTGAGCCAAGCTGATCAGGATTCTCTCAATGCCTCCGCGGGAGGAAATTTTTTGAGTAGAACCACAAAAGAAGCTTTGCAAATCATAGAAAACAAGTCCAAGGTCCGCTCTACACGAAGCAAACCGATTGTTTCTCAAATCAATGCGGGACCTTCTACTTCATCTTCTGTGGGTCAATCTAGCACGGATGCTAAGATTGACAAGCTCACTGAAGCGATCCAAGCTTTGGTTCTCGCCCAAACAAAGAAAGTCTCATTTCCACAACATCCTCCACCTGCTGAGGTTAAAAAAGTGGAAGTCTGTGTAACTTGTGGTGGGCCGCATGCCTACTACAATTGCACAGCTACTGATGGTACCCCATATGAAGCTCATGTTGTAGCTGGGTCCCAAAATCAAGGAGGCAATCAATATCGCCCTCCTATGGACCCCAGCTATAGTCCTCAACATCATTATCCTGGACCTCCTGGTTTTAATCAAAACCAAAATGTCCAAAACCGTGGCCAAAATCAAAATAGAGCGAACCAAGGTTATCAAAACCAAGGTTATCAAAACCAAAGTAACTTCAATCAGGGCCACGGTTTTCACAATCAAAACCAAGGATTCCAAAATCAAGGTTTCCAACAACAAAATCAAGGAAACTTTAATCGGAACCAAGGTCAGGGTAATTTCAATCAGGGATATTTTCATGGAAACAACAACCCTAATCAGGGTAATTTTCAAAATCAAGGTCCCAATCCGAACAATCGAGCTCCAAATATTCCTAATCCGAATCAAGCCATTGTTCCAACCGGGCCTTCATCTGACGAGTTGTTGAAACAATTCATGAAGTCCCAAGAAGAGTTGAACAAGTTGCTGGTCAGCCAGATTTCTGACATCAAGAAGTCTTTAAATGATCGACCCTCGGGCTCAGGTACTACTTTACCGAGCAACACGATCGCTAACCCGAGGGGCGATGCTAAGGCGATCACAACACGAAGTGGTGCTTCATATGATGAACCCGCGATTCCTACTACCTCTTCTTCTCCTCCTAAGGTAGTGAATCGTGAACCTGAGGTGACAAAGGACAAAGTGCAAAATCCTAGCCCACGAAGTACAGCACACGTCCAACCTCAGGTTATTCCTGAAACCAGATGTAAGCCTGGAGTTGTATTTGAACCACCAGAAACTCCAGTGGACAACCCTAAATCCAAAACTTCTATTCCCTATCCATCACGTCTCAGTGAACAAAAGCTCCGCGAAAAATCTAATCACCAAATGGATAAATTTTTCCAAATCTTCCAAGATTTGCATTTTGATATCAGCTTCGCGGATGCCATTCTCTTGATGCCCAAGTTTGCATCGACAATCAAAAATCTGTTGAGTAACAAAGAAAAATTATTTGAGATGGCAAGAACTCCTCTGAATGAGAACTGCTCTGCGGTTCTTTTGAAAAAGCTTCCTGAAAAGCTTGGAGATCCCGGGAAATTTCTCATTCCTTGTACTTTCCCGGGTATGGTTGATTGCTTCGCCTTGGCCGATCTAGGTGCTAGCATTAACCTGATGCCATATTCTGTGTGGAAGAAACTCTCTCTTCCCGAACTTCCCCCACGTGCATGATTTTAGAGCTTGCCGATCGTTCGATTTCTCGTCCCATTGGCATTGCCGAGGACGTATTCGTTAAAGTGGGGAAGTTCCATTTTCCGGCAGATTTTGTGATTGTTGACTTTGATGCCGATTCAAGGGTCCCTCTCATTTTTGGGTGGGGATTCCTTAGAACTGGGCGAGCTCTTATCGATGTATTTGAGCATGAGATCACATTACGTGTTGGAACGGAAGCCATAACCTTCAACCTAAATCAAACTTCGAGATACTCCTCCAATTATGATTGTGAGTCGGTGAATCAAATTGATGTCATCGATGTTGCTGCTGAGGAGTATGCTCAAGAGATTTTAGGTTTCATTGATGATTCTTCGAGTGAAAACCTCACTCAGTCTTCTCACCCCATCATTGCCAATTCTTCTCCTTCCCTCACTCCGTTTGAGGGAAGTGATTTCATCTTAGAAGAAATGGAGGCGTTTCTCAAAAGTGATTCGATTCCCGATGGAGTCGATAACCAAGAGATCGACCTCGAGAGGGATATTCTCATGCTTGAAAAATTGTTAAACGAAGATCCCTCTCTTCTTCCTGTTCTACCACAACAACTTCATAAAGAGGAGGTCAAAAATGTTGAGAAAACTGATGACTTCCCTGAGGTTGAACTTAAGGACTTGCCGCCTCATCTTGAATATGCATTTCTGGAGGGTGATGATAAATTACCCGTCATAATTGCCAAAGACTTAAGTGATGAGGAAAAGGCTGCTCTCATAAAGGTTTTGAAGTCTCATAAACAAGCAATTGCTTGGCGTCTCTCCGACATCAAGGGCATTGACCCTGAATTCTGTACTCATAAAATTTTAATGGAGGACGACTTCAAACCTGCAGTCCAACAACAAAGAAGGGTGAATCCAAAAATTCACGAGGTTATCAAACAAGAGGTTTTAAAACTTCTTGATGCCGGATTGATTTACCCTATCTCGGACAGTCCTTGGGTCAGCCCAATTCATTGTGTTCCAAAAAAGGGTGGCATTACTGTTGTCACAAATGAGGAGAATGAGTTAATTCCAACTCGTTTGGTTACGGGTTGGCGCGTCTGTATTGATTATCGTAAGTTAAATGACGCCACCCGTAAGGATCATTTTCCTCTGCCTTTTATGGATCAGATGCTCGAGAGATTAGCGGGGAATGAGTATTACTGCTTCCTCGATGGTTTCTCGGGTTACTTTCAGATTCCCATTGATCCGCAAGATCAAGAAAAGACCACGTTCACGTGCCCCTATGGAACCTTCGCATATAAACGTATGCCATTTGGCTTATGTAATGCTCCGGGCACGTTTCAAAGATGTATGATGGCCATTTTTTCCGACATGATCGGTAAAAGTATGGAGGTCTTTATGGACGATTTCTCGGTCATTGGGGATTCGTTTCAGTCATGCATCTCCCATTTAGACGATATGCTAAAACGTTGTGAAGACACAAAGTTATGTCTAAATTGGGAGAAGAGTCACTTTATGGTCAAAGAGGGCATTGTCCTCGGCCATAAAATTTCAAAAAACGGGATTGAGGTTGATCGTGCCAAAGTGGACGTCATTGCAAAATTACCTCATCCCACAACTGTGAAAGGTGTTAGGAGCTTTTTGGGTCACGCCGGTTTTTACCGTAGGTTTATTCAAGATTTTTCTAAAATCGCCCGGCCTATGACCCATCTCCTCGAAAAGGATGCTCCTTTTATCTTCGCCCCTGAGTGCATCGAAGCCTTTGAAACATTAAAGAAAAGGCTTACCGAGGCACCGATTCTTGTTACCCCCGATTGGGACTTGCCCTTTGAGCTCATGTGTGATGCTAGTGATTATGCTATTGGGGCAGTCTTGGGGCAACGAAAAACAAAACATTTTCAGCCTATACACTATGCTAGCAAAACTATGACCGAGGCTCAAAGCCATTACACCACCACCGAAAAGGAATTATTAGCTGTGGTGTATGCTTTTGAAAAATTCCGGCCATACTTGATCCTGACAAAAAGCATAGTGTATACGGATCACTCGGCTTTGAAGTACCTTTTTGCAAAACAAGATGCAAAGCCGAGACTTCTTCCTTGGGTTCTCCTCCTTCAGGAATTTGATATCATTATTCGTGATAAAAAAGGAGCTGAGAACCTAACTGCTGATCATCTCTCCCGTCTTGAAAACCCTTACCAAAATGCTTTCGAGAAAAAGGAAATAAATGAAACATTTCCTCTCGAAACCCTCGATGCGGTTTCATTTCGTGGAGACTCGATTACCCCATGGTTTGCCGACTTTGCAAACTATCTTGCGGGTAACTTCATTGTGAAAGGGATGTCGTCCCAACAAAAAAATAAATTTTTCAAAGATGTCAAACATTACTTTTGGGACGACCCCTACTTGTTCAAGATATGTGCGGATCAAGTCATCCGGCGGTGTGTATATGGTCAAGAAGCCACTGAAATCTTAAAGGCTTGCCATGCTGGTCCCACGGGGGGCCACCACAATCCAAATTACACCGCCAAAAAGGTGTTTGATTCCGGCTTTTATTGGCCCTCGATCTACAAGGATGCCCAAGATTTGGTCAAGTCCTGTGACGCTTGTCAACGTCACGGGAATCTTTCACAAAAGAATGAAATGCCTCAGAATGCAATTCAAGTTTGTGAAATCTTTGATATCTGGGGCATCGACTTTATGGGGCCATTTCCGTCATCTCATGGAAACAAGTATATACTCGTGGCAGTTGACTATTTGTCAAAATGGGTCGAAGCGAAAGCTTTACCCACAAATGATGCCCGAGTAGTCGTGAAATTTTTGAAAGCTCTCTTTGCTCGGTTTGGAACTCCACGTGCTATAATTAGTGATCATGGTACGCACTTCTGTAATGACAAATTTGACAAAGTCATGCAAAAGTACGGTGTGACTCACCGTCTTTCCACTGCGTACCACCCTCAAACAAGTGGACAAGTAGAAGTTTCCAATCGAGGCATCAAGAGAATATTGGAAAGAACCGTTGGGGAAAATCGTGCATCTTGGTCGGATAAATTAGATGATGCACTTTGGGCTTTCCGTATGGCGTATAAAACACCCATTGGGTGTACGCCTTATAAACTTGTGTACGGGAAAGCGTGCCATCTTTCGATCGAGCTTGAGCATAAAGCCTATTGGGCTCTCAAGCATGCCAATTTTGACCTCAAGACTGCGGGTGATCATAGGAAAGTTCAACTGAATGAATTAAATGAACTTCGTGATCAAGCTTACGAGAACTCTTTGATCTATAAAGAAAAGACAAAGAAGATTCATGACTCAAAAATCAAAAACCGCGTTTTCAACGTTGGTGATCGAGTCCTTCTTTTCAACTCTAGACTCAAGATCTTCTCGGGAAAGCTCAAAACCCGATGGACTGGTCCATTCACTATCGTTAAAGTTTATCCTTATGGTACCGTCGAATTATCTCAAAATGACGGTCCAAATTTCAAAGTGAATGGACATCGTCTAAAGCACTACTTTGGAGAGGACATACCATCCATGGTTGTCCCGGATCTCCAAACTTTCCCCAAGGACAATTAAATTCGGGGATCGAGTCAAGCTAGTGACTCGGTGAACAAAAATTAGCAACATATGCGGGTTTTCACCCGTATTTCTGACTTCTTTCTACTTTCTACCACCCTAGTGTGGGGGAATGGCCAACCCCCCGCTAATTTGAAAATGTATATATGTATATATGTTAAAAAAAAAAAAAAAAAAAAAAAAAAAAAAAAAAGTGTGATTGTATGTACAGTTAAATAAAGTGAAAAATACAAAACAAAATTTCACAGTTAGCTTCGAATATTATCTTTTTACGTTCATAGATTCGGAATAATAGCCGGGACTGTGAATATTGAGGACAATATTCATTTCTAAGTGTGGGGGGAAATTCTAGCGAATTTTATCGCAAAATACTTTCAAGTACCCCCATTTTGGCCCAAATTTTTCAAAAATTTTTCACTTTATTTCAAAATTTTTGTGGTAATCAGTCCGCCTTGTCTAAGCGATAAAAGGGATTGGCTAGTCCAGGAGCAAACGGCTCTTGGTAAAGACAACTCAAATCCGTTCATGGCTTGCAATTTGCCCAAAATTGTCCGGTTCCTCAACTCCCCAAAAACAAATGAGTTGGCTAGCCCGCAAGATTATGGCTTGTGGTAAAGGTCGTGGAAAATCCATAATTGGTAATCAGCTCACCAAGATATCGACTAGGTCCATCAAGATGCTGGCTAGTCCAGGAGCAAACGGCTCCTGGTAAAGACATATCAAAACCGTTGACAGCTGGTGGTTTGCTCAAAATCACACGGTTATCAGGTGTGCCACAGTTCTTACACCTGGCTACTCCAGAAGTGATGGCTTTTGGAAAAGAGTTTAAAATCCATCAAGTTTTTCTCAAAAGATTGCTAGGGACTAGCAATAGCTTAGTGTGGGGGATTGATGAGTGCTCAAACACTCATCATTTTTACCGTATCTGGACTGCCAAAACATCCAAAAACACCCAAAAACGCATCAAAATACACAAATTATCCCAAAAGTGTGTTTTATATGTTTTAGATGCAAAATGTTTAAAAACAAATGAAAAACGAACAAAGTTTGCACAATTGGCAGTTTCAGTCCCTCAAGTTTCAAAATTTGGCAAAACTAGTCCCTGGAAGTTTAAAACAAAAGAAAAGTCAACCCAAGGCAAAGAAAAGTCAAAATTTATCAAAATAAGTCCTTGGGTGAAAAAGTTTGAGAAAATTACACTTTTACCCCTCAAAATCCAAAATTGACATAAATGGTCCCTGGAATTTCAGAAAATGGCAGTTTTAGTCCCTGGTGGTATATTTTTGGATGGAAAACTAATTTTTATCCTTGGAAGTTTAAAAGTATTCAAAATGGATCCTTGGATAAAAGTTTTTCACAAATGTCAGTTTTGGCCCCTCAACTTTTCAAACTTGGCAAAACTGATCCCCAGGAATTTCAAAAAAAAAATGACATTTATGATACTTGGACTATTCAAATTGGCAAGATATATCCTTGGGTTGAGTTTGGAAAAATGGCAAAACACACCCCTCATGGTTCGGCAAATTACAAAAATGGTCCTTGGGATTTTTAGCTAAAACAAACGGACCCTTAATACACTAAACTAAACCAAAACCAAAACCAAACCCACCAAATCCAGGCCCATGCCACACCATCTCAGCCCACCCTTTAGCCCACCACAACCAAAACCGTTCTAAATAATTCCCCCAACCTTTGACCCGCGTTGACTCACCTCCTCCCCCAACTAGCTGCAACACCCACTGACACACTCCACCCTCCTCACCTCCACCTCAGCATCCCACACCTTGTTCCCCCCACCTCAACTAACTTCCAAGGGGCATTTATTGCTACCCTAATCCCCTCACTCAACCAGCAACCTGACAAAGAAGAAAAAGGCGCCAAAAGTTTTTAAAGGTCAAGATTTGGTGGAAGTCATCCAATGGCTGAGGAAGCAATTGGGATTCACTTCCTAGGGTTCCAAAACCCTAGTGAGTCCCTATAAGAAGAAAAAGATGCAGCAGTGGTGTGTGTGTAGTTTTTTAGCTTATTTTGCAATTTTCTAATTATTGTAAACTTTAAAATTCTAAGTCTTATTTATCTTTCCAGTGTACCTTTAATGTTATTAAGTGTAATGTTCAACCTTTCAATGAAAAAAATCTAAGTTTGTTATGTGAATTTCATTTTTCTCATATTTTAGTTAAAATGATTATGTATGAATGAGGAAGTGTTAAACTTTGTTGCTATTATTTCAATAACTCACATTCAATCTCAGTAAGGTATTTAGAAGTGAAATTTAGCACAAATCCCTTTTCAAGTTAAGTTTTCAAGAAAGCAAAAGAAAAATCCACAAAAATAAATAAAAATAAAAAAAATTCAGTGAAGAGAAAGAAGAAGCAAGCATGGCTTATGGAATGGTGTTTGAAATGGTTTTAGTACCCTGTGGAGGGTGTTAGGTTGTTCATTTGGATCTCAGTTGCTTATTCTGTCATTGGACCATTTGTAAGCATCCTCTTGAATTGTGTTCTCATGCTTAATCAGTGCTTGTTTCAGTTAGTTTGTGTTTATTTGGTTTCTCATAGTGATAATATAGCTTAGTTATGCATGATTGCTCACTAGCTTTTTTTCATCCATTTTCTTTTTCTTTGACTGTCAAAATAAGCTTGACATGTTCTAAGTACTAAGTTGTGATTTAGGTTGGTATTAATGTGTCATCTTGAACTTATTTCATCATATGTTGACCTTGTGGACTGATCTTATGGTCTTAATTGCCCATTAGCTTTGAAAATTGCATTTTACATAGTATTAAAGGGTGTTTGGCTAAAGCTTGTTTACCATACTCTAGTTGTTGTTTTAGTATTGTTTAGGTGTAGTCACATTGCACCAGGTTAAACTAAGTCAAAACAAGCTCCAAGTTCAAGTTTTAAGCACCATAAGTCAAAATCCAACTCACAAATCCATAACAGTCCACTGTTGGGATTTTTGAGTCCAAATTCTTTTCATTTCATTAGAATAGTTGGTGTTTTAACATAATTCAGTTCCATTTTAACTTACAAACATGATTTGAGTTAATGAGATCCTTCCAAAACTCACCAAAGTCAAAGTACACCAAAATCTTGTAAAGTCAAATCTGTCTCAGTGGATTTTGAGCAATCTTTGATGGGTTGTAACTTGTTGGGTTTAAGGTTCTAGAGTCTAAGATTTGGCAAGCTTAATATTCGCCACTTTGTTGATTTTTGTGAATTTTCTCAAATTTTTAGGATTTTGTTTACTGGGCCCCACAAAGCCACAAAGTAGGCTGCAGGGCAAAGGTTTGCCCTGCTCTCAGCAGACCACCCTCACACCACCACCTTTTGTGGTGGTTTGTGGGCTCCTTAGTGACCCTCATCCATTGTGTTTGGTTCCCCTCAACCCCCCTCCTACCAGGGAGTAATTGTGAACCTTTTGTTTGACCCCTAGGATAGTGGACCCCACTTAATTTGGACCCTTAACCTTGTCCCTTAAACTGCATCAGTGGAAATAAGCTAAGTGCTTATTGAAGCTTTTTGGCTTATTCAGGCCTCATTTGTTGGTTGTTATTTGCTTATTCTTGTTCCTAAGACTCAGAGAAACCAAACTTAATCAGTGTGGACCCCACACTCCCCCATTTGAGCTTAAAATACTCCACAGTCAACAAAAGTCAATTGTGGGTATAATAAGCACTTCAAGTGCTTATTCTTTGGGTTAAATCAAAAGTGTTTTTGTTAAAAATAGTTGTTTTTAGTTTATTATTAGTTTAGAAAAAGAAAAAATCCAAAAAAACCAACTTTAAAAATAGTGATAGCTTCTATTTAATAGGATTTATCAATTTATTTTTCTTTTTAATTTATTTCTAAGTAATATATAACTTTTATATTTTTAGAAATTATATTTTAGGTTAAAATAATTTTACAAATTTTTCCAGATTTTTATTTTGTCTTTTAGTGGTATTTCTAATTATTTTTAGTTTAATTTAGTTTTAATTAATATTAATCAATTAAATAGCATAATTAGATTTTATATAGTATAACCTAGTTTTTATAATTTTTATAGCTTTTATTTTCGTTAAAACATTTTTATAAATTTTTCTAGAATTTCTACTATTCATTTTCTATTTTTTATAATATAATTAGTTTAATTAGTAATTAATAAGTAATTAGATTAATAATTAGTTAATTAGTTTAAAAATACATAAAATTAACTTTTTATAATTTTTTAGGATTCCTGTAATGGTTAATTAGATTTATAAAAATTTTCTTAATTTTTTAAGTCTTTTTAGTATTTTTAATAATTCTAATTAGTTTAATTAGTATTAAATAGATAATTAGTAATTAATTAATAATAAATAATTAAATAGTGTAAAAATAATTTTTATTTTTCTTAAAATTTTCTTTAATTATTAGGATTGTAAAAATATCAATTTTACACTTTTAACCCTTCCCGTCCTTCAGTTGCACTTTTTGTTTTGTGCGTCTGTATACGTTTTTTAATTAAAACGTACGTTTTTAGTTTTTAGCTCAAATCTTCGTAATCTAAATTCTTGTAATCAATCACGTAGCTTTCCTAAGCTGTATTTGTTAATAAATTCCAAATAATTCTGATCATAACCTTTTCCTGTGAATAATTACCCGATCACGAATACGCTAAAGTTACAATTCACACTTCAACGGGACTTAACGACCTGGTGATACCTTCTATTACCCGGAGCATTGACCTAGGCTATTTGACTTTGTTGACCATTATTTGGTCAATATAAGTTAGGTGGTTTAGCATCAATCACGCGGTAACCAGCAATGAACTGAGATCTGTCGATGAAAGACTTCCATGCTTTGGAAACAGCCCTGAAACGAATCAAAGACTTGACATCAGGGACTCTTTTGATGATTATTGTTTGGATTTCAAAGGGGATATTAGCAGACATGTTTCTTAGGGTTTTAGTGACCATGGTGAAAACTATGAATAGAAAAAGATGGGATTTTGTTTGTAGTTTGTTCCTAGGGTTTTAGTACCAGTGAATAGAATTGTCTAACCAACCAAAATGTGATGAACCCTAAGTTAATATGAAAAAATGACCCTTGATTAATAGGCTGATTTCGAAATGAAGTCAAGGTAGAATAAGAGTATTTGATGTTTGGATACAGAAGAGATTGAGAATGAAGATGATGATTACATAAAGTAATTTTGCTGTCGCGCCTCGAAGCCAATTTAAGTATAAAATTTATTGGGAATAATATTTTGTATTTGTATACATGTTCCAAATACTTTATAAGACATTAAATATATGTTTTTTAAAAGTAGAATATATAAGTTATTAATAGTGTAAATAGTTAGTACTTTTATTTTTCAAAATTTTGCATTAAATTGACGGTTATATGTTTAGTGAGTTTTTCTTATAAACAATTTTATTAAATACATATCATTATTAGAAGGGGTTACTATATGGTTTAAATAAGACTTAAATTTTTAAATTTTACATTAATTTTATAATTTTTTTTATAGTAATATTTTTTGTCTTAAAATTTTAAGACTTCATTTTATAGGAAGTCTCAAATCTTTTATAATGTAGTATAGATTAGACACATTTTTAAAATTAAAGGTTTAAAATTAAGTATTTTAAATTTGTAAACTTCTAATAGCCCTCCAATAAATACATAAGAAATGTTATTTTTAAACACACCTACAACGAGAAATACATATTTTATACATATTATCAGAGACGAAGCCAGTAGGGGGCTGGAGTAGCGGGCAGGAGGGTGCTCGGCCACCCCAACCGGCTCAGCTAGCCCACCTCGTAGCATGGACAATGGCGGAGCAACTAATTGTAGAGAAAAAGTTATAGATTTATGAGGTTTCTACATAATCTGCCCCCCCCCCCCCCCTCTCTCTATGGTCTGAAATTTAAAATCAAATTTAGAAAGCATTTGGATAGGATGTTAATAAGGTTTTTGAAGCGTTGCAAGGTAGCATGCTGCGAAATGTAAAAATGTGGAAGATTGTTGAGGAGGGGAAGATGAAAACGTATTATATTACGAGTAATATAAAAGGGGTAAAGATAAAGGCATGTTTGGTTTGTAGACGGGTTTAGGATGGATTTGGATTTGTATTTGGATTTGATGTAAGAAAGAAAAAATGTATTATAAATAAAATATGTGTATGTGAGAGAGAAAAAACGAAAATATTAAAAGATATGTGTAGAAGGTGTGAGAGAGAGAAAACCCACACCTCTTGCCTCTTTTAGTTTTTGTGGGCTCTTAATCTAATCCAATCCCTCTCTTTTACTACCAAACAATTGTTTTCAATTTTAATGTCATTCCTCACTATCAAAAGGTGCAAACCAAACGGACCCTAAGACTTTTTCTTTAGTCACGTGGGGTTGAATGGGTACCGTATCATTTAATTTAAGAATATTATAGGGTATGAGGCTTTATCTAACCCTTGCGTTGCACGGTCTTTGGTTGAATATCTACGTGTTTTTTACATAATGTTGGTGCAGACGGTTGAATAAGCATATGTCTTCACATTCTCCACACAATATTTACACTATCAACATTGTACCATAAAACATATTTGAAAATCTTGATACCCCTGTGGTCTCCTCTTAACATGAATATCAAAAACCTAACCTGATGATCATGTAGAGCTGTCACATACGCATATGACCCACCTTTCATTCTGTTTTATAATTATTTAGAAGATAGTTTTCTTATCATTAAAAGATGATTCAAACTCATTAGGAAACCCATTAAAGTAATGTGCATGAACTTAATACCATATTAATATATACAAAGTCATCATCAGTTATAAATTAAGTTATACAGTATCATTAACATGAAAAGTATTAAAGTTGCAATCATTTTGCATGGGTTTGACTGGTATTAAACTTATCATCTATCAAGTCCCTGAAAGACCTTCTTAGGGGCATTTTAATATTTAGTTCTTAATGGCACAGGAAATTATATTTTGGCACAAAGCATTCTAATATCTTTCCCGAGAAAACATATATTGATCAAGAATATAATTTCATAGCTTAGAAATACTAACGCTTTTAATAAAATTAAAATGTTCTCTAATTAACTTTGGTATTAATTATGTAATAATATGAATCCCGAAATCCTTGCCCTATTTTCGTTTGACCACACCTATTTGAAACCTTTGAAACAGAAATTGATGATTATGCTTAACAAATTGATATCAATTAAGACCCTTTAAATGTTACACGCTCCTTTCCTAAGATAGCTTAAAAGAAACGTTCCATGATATTTCTGATCGAACCATCTATAACAAAACAAACACATACAAAAACTCTCTCTCAAACTCTCACTAAAAATCGATTGCTGCTGCCAGAAATAAACGACTTGTTGATGCTATCTTCTTGATCAAATAAAGGAGTTGTTGTGGGGTTTTTGCTTGGATCGTTACGGCACTTTATTTATGTTCTATACCGGAAACTCTAGCAGCCATATCTCCTTTTTATTTAGCTTTCTTGGATCAAGGAAGAAGAAGGGTTGAAACTTATTTTGAATGCAAGGTTCTTGGATTGTTTGTATTGTGATTCGTGGGTTTCTCTAAGGTTTCTTCCTAGTCCGCCTTTCAAAAAAACATACGCCTCCCTCAAACTACTTGCAGCCTATACTATTTTATCTCATTTCACCAAAACATTGATATTATTTCTTTCTTCTTCAATCCACACGAAACCTTCTTGTCTTCTCACAACGGCTTCAAGACCTTATATGGTCTCGGGTAGGTTTGTATTTTTGTTGATCGAAAGAAAGAAAGGATATTAAAGGTATAGTCACAACATGCGAAGTTTACGCAAAATAATGAAATATAATTGATAAATCGAAGTAATTGGTATAGGTTCATGTGGCTTCAACTATGTTGTATCGTACATTCTTTTGTGTACAACCCCCCTTGCATATTAAATTAAGGGGATAAACTTTAAGTATTATAGATTGGTGTACAATGTATCGGTTGTACTGTACTTTCCTTAGTGCACAAAACCTCTCCCACCTTAAATCATTCACGAAAAATTGTATTTATTGGTGTGCAATGTCTAGGTTGTACCATACTTTCTTTTGTGCACAAATCCTCTTGCACATTAAATTAAGGGGTTCAACTTTTATATAGAATAGATTATTATTATTTTTTTTAGAAAAGGCTCAATAAATAAGTTAATATGTCTTTTGTATATATATTTTTTTTACTTAAAGGTAAATTTATTAAGTAAAGGATGCCAACAAAAGGCAGTACAAAATGAGATACAAAGTGTACATTTGACACTTTGTACCATAGAATATGGCATAGGATATACCCTAGCTCAATACAAAGCAATACCAATACAATATCAATACCAGTGACAATAGAACATATAAACACAAAATTCAGTCAAGACAATAAAATGGCTTAAACTATAGTCAACAATATACTCTGAATACATGGGCCAATGCAAAGAAATCAACCAATGCACCTCCAAACATCACCATATATTGAAGACAAATAGCAAGCATGATTGTCAAGACTAAATAATGCAATAAAATAACATACAATCACTATGCCATCCATCACGATCATCAAAACCAATGCACCAGCATCCATAGAAGTGCTGCAAATATCAAACCAAACCAGGGAAGTGCCAATTTAGCAGTTTATGAAAATTTGCCTCCTTAAAAACCTTCCTATGTAAAACCCAGTGCCGTCTCATGAATTTCGGTGGCTCTGTGCCATGACTATAATGAGGCCCACTAAATACCAAAAGTAAATGTATAAATAAAATATCTACGGATGATAAGTAAAATGTATTAGTAATTTTCCAAAAACAATGAAACAACGATACTAAAAGAAACGTTAACCGAGTTACAAGCATCAACATTAACTATTTGAATAGTGCGATTCTTCTAGCATTTTTAGAAGCAAAGTTGTTGATTAGATCATAGTTAACACTCTCTAATATGTCATTATCAATAGCTAAACTGTTAATAATTAAAGATTGCATTCTAAAAGACAAAAATCTAATTAAAAAAATCAAAATAGTAAGTTTGAGTCACTCATACCTGATGGATTGATTAATCTTTTATATAATAAAATAAAACCCTTATTGGGAATTTTTCATTTAAAAAAAATGCATTCATAGCTTATTTATTAATAACTGTATTTAAAAAAATTATTTTTTATTAGGTAACATTTTATATTTATCCATAACACAAATAGAAGATAAGTACAAAAAATATAGATAAGATGCAATTTACACAAGTAGAAGATAAATACAAAAAATATAGATAAGATGCAATTAATAATATGATTAAAATTTTTAAATAATTATCTTTAATATTAAAAAACTATAATTAAACATCATAAATCAAACAAAACAAAAATTAAATTATTTGTTTTTTAATAAATAAAAATATATGATTCAAAAAATTTTAAAAAAAAACACGTGCGCGGGCATTATAACTAGTAGCAAGGACGATAAATACAGAATATTACCACAAGATGACGATTGGATGATATTAAAAAAAGTATTGCCGCCAAAACACTTTACCACAGTGCAATTAGACTTTCTTACTTTTGTGTGTATATATATAATATTGGTCTATTGGGCCTTTAGCCCTATTATTAGCCTACTCCATCTGACCATTTATGATACAAATTACTGATTTAGTACCATTTATTCGGATAATAACAAAATAGTACATATAGTCATATACTGATATACATATAACGATTTTTTTTGGTGGCCCCTCTTTGGTGGTGGCCCTGTGCCAGCGCACCTGTCGCACTCCCTAATATCCGGCCTTGGTAAAACCTATAGGGTAAAACCATAGCAAGGACAAAAAGAGTGCAATATTCACATAAACCTTCCCAAATCTAACTCCAGAACCTGCACATATCAGCAACAACAAACTCTTGGATCAGAACACCATAAATCACCAATGCCAGTAGCATCCATATAACAATCTTCACCTGCAACAGCAAAACAATAACCAGCATCCAAACAACACCCAATCACCCAAAACACATCTACCAACACTGACCAAACCAGAAACTACATAAACTATAATTATATGAAGCTAAGCAGCCTCATCACCCAATACCACTAATCAACACAATCCTTAATCTCAAATCCAAATACCATAACATCTAAATATTTTGACACAACTCCTCAACCATCCTACTGTGATAAACAGTTTTGTCAATCGGTAAATTCCAGATACTTGACATATTAACAACATCAGCTGACATCTTTAGAGATAGTCCCATAAGTTTCATCCTAACTGATTCAATTACAATCTTAACTAAACACTCACAAGATCTCTCCACAAATTGCATCCTCCTTATATTCCTCTCTTGCCGTATATAGTATACAGCAGCTCCAAGAACCAATCTTTGAACAACACTCCATACTTTATTTTTGGCAGGCATATTAACAACCCCAGAAATTATATATGGCCACTCATTACTGATTCCATCCATCTTAGCTAAAGGTTTTAACCTCTCCCAAAGTCTCTTAGAATAAGTGCAAGCAAAGAATAAGTGACTGTGAGATTCATTACTATTATTACACAAATGACAAAATTGATTAGGGATATCAAACCACTTAGATAATCTATCTTTTGTTTTCAATCTTCCTTTCACAGCTAACCAAAGGATGAAGCTATGTCTAGGAGTACACTGAGTGAACCATACATGATTACTCCAAATTACTTGAGGGCTATCAAAACTAAAAGCATTCCACACTTCCTTAACACTAAAATCAACTTCACAACCCTTCTTGTTCACCCAAACAGTACTATCATCAATGTCATCAACTAATTGAGGAACTGCCAGATTAACAACATTACTAAACTGACTCTCCCAATCAGAAGGCCACTTCCATTGATTATCCAAAATCATATCAGATACACAAATATCAATATTTAACCCAGCCAACTCAATAACTCTTTTATCTATCATCTTAATTATTGGTCCCTCCATACACCATTTATCAAACCACATATTACATCTCTTACCATTCCCAATCCTAACCTGAATAAAATTCACAACCTTATCTCTTAAATGCATTAATTGCTTCCAACACCATGAAGAATTAGCATTTACATCAATGCTCCAAATATTCCTACCTTTCAATATATGTACATTGACCCATTTAACCCAACTAGAATTCTTATTACTCACTAAATTCCATAAGTGTTTTGCCATTAAAGCTTCATTCCAAAGTTGCATAGATTTTAACCCTAAACCACCCTGGCTTTTAGGTTTACAAACATCTTTCCATGAAACACTAGCCAACCCTTTAACAGAATCACCCCTAGCCCAAAGAAACCCTTTGCTTAATTTTTCAATCATCTCACAAACAGATTTAGGAAGCATAAATAGGGAAGCCCAATAAACTTGCAACGAGGAAAAAATAGATGAAATTAATTGTAACCGTCCAGCAAACGATAAGCTTCTATTTTTCCAATCACTTAATCTCTTCATCATAACATCAATAAGCCCCCCACAATCATTCTTTGTCAATCTCTTGGAAATCATAGGAACACCCAAATACCTAAAAGGCAATGAACCTTCACTAAATGGCATCAAAAGCATAATATCAGCCTTAATGGAATCAGGGATATTACCATAGCAGCTATTACATTTACTAGGACTAGGATACAACCCTGTGCTCAATGTAAATTCATCTAAATCTCTTCTTAACACAGAAGCTGATATAGCATCACCATGACATAAAAGCAATAAATCATCATCAAAACACAGACTCACAAGTTCAAGCTCCTTACAGTGTGCATGATACTTAAACTTCTTTTTACTTCTAACTTGTCTTTTAATCATAAGTGTCAATACTTCCATAACAAGTGTAAATAAATATGGAGAAACAGGGTCACCTTGTCTCAAACCCCTCTCAGATTTAAAAAAACCTTTAATTTCTCCATTGATACAAACAGAAAAAGAAGCAGTTGTAACACACAGCATAATCCAATGCACCATCAGACTATGAAAACCAAACTGCTTAAGAGCCCATTCCAAAAATTTTCAATTCACAGTATCATACGCTTTCATAATATCTATCGTAAAAGCACATTTCCTAACACCACTACTCCAAGTATACCCTCTCATAAATTCCTGAGCTAGTAAAATATTATCACTAATATGTCTCCCAGAAATAAATGCAGATTGATTAATATCAACTAACTTATCTAGCCCAGGTTTTATCCTATTAGTAATAATCTTACTAATCACCTTATAAACCACATTACAACAAGCAATCGGCCGATGATCAGAAACTTTAATAGGGGTACTATTCTTAGGAACAAGAGCAATAATAGTATTATTAATCTCCCTAAGAATTTTACCAGTACTAAAGAACTCCTTGACAGCTACAATAACATCATTACTAATAACACCCCATCCAGCCGTTTTAAGTTATCAAGTTTTAGGTTTTCTACTTCTTGCTTAAGACTTTCATTCCTAGATTTAAGTTCTTCAACATTGTCAGCACATGATTTAAAAGAACAAACAGACATATCAGAATCATTGGATACCTCAGAGTCAGATCCAGAAGATGATAAAGCATAAGCCATAAGTGCAAAGTTATGCACTTTGGGCTTTACTTCAGCCACAAGAGCATAGTTGGGCTCCTCCTCAGCCAAGTCACTCCAGTCATAGTCACCCAACCCATCACAAGACACCAAAGCTGTTGTGGTGTTCTTTAGTTCTTTAGCAGCTTTCTTTGGATTCTCAACATTCTTCTTTGGAGCCTTGCATTCTCTAGCAAAGTGGCCTTTCCTATTGCAATTGAAACACTCCATCTTTGATTTACCAAAGCCCATGTTCTCTTTAGCCTTGTATTTGACCTCTCTTCCAGACCTCTTCAAAAATCTTCTGGCTCTTAAGGTTAACATTGCCATCTGCCACTTCAAATCAATCTTTTCCAGATCATCAGGATCAATATGATCCATATCGTGATTGAGAACCTGAGTGTTTATTGTAAGATCAGCCAAGAATGCATATATAGCAGCATCAGTTATGGTATTGTTGTCAGTAGAACCAGCAGCCGAACCACCAATGCTAGCAGCAGACACTCCATAAGTAGTAGGATTTGATTCTTGAGATCCTTTGATCTTTGAGGACACAAATGCTAGGTTTTGAGTACCAGAAGATGAAGTAGTTGTTGCATTCATCTCTGATTCATAGACCTTCAAGTTCTTGTAGAGATTTTCCAACTTCATAGTTTCAAAATCAGGCTTATTTCTCCAAACAACTGTATGCATGCTCCATTCAGATGCTAAGCTTCTAATGAACTTAAAGTTGATATCTTCGTGAGGAACAACATAACCCACAAGCTTCAGATGGCTTACAAGTTTATGAAGACTGTTGTATGTCCCATCCAGGTTTTCTCCACTCAGAGCAGTGAAGTTTTCAAAATGATGCTTCAACAAATTCTTCCTGGACTTCTTTGTGGCATCATTACCTCCAAACCTTGTTTCTACAACATCTATTAGGTCTTTAGCAGTCTCACAGCTTTCAAAGTCCAGTTAAAATTCATTTGGTATTCCGATCAGAAGAATACTATGAGTTTTGATTTCCAACTTTCTTAAAGCCTTATCTTCTTCAGATTTGATGGGAACTTCCTTCCCCTCAACAATCTTTGGAAGCTGATCACCATTCAAGACTACATTCCACATGTTATAGTCGAGCATCCTCATGTACTGTCAAATCCTCATCTTCCATAGCTCATACTCACCCTGCTTGAGCATGGGCACTTTTGAAGCAGTCACCATGTGTGTTTCGTTACCCATAACTTCAGTAGTTGATTAGGAATAGATTCTTGTATGCAACAAGTTCTTCTTGATTACAACTTCTAGATCACAAGCTCTGATACCACTTGTTGATCCTAGTTGAGCAAACGATCTTTATAGAAGTTGACTTAGTTTTTATCTTAAACAATAACGCAGAATATTAAAGTTTAACTTAAGAAGAACAATATAAACTTTCAACACTTCAATATATTATTAATATACGAGCACTCAACAATGCTAGGGTTTACAACCTTGAAGTGAATCGACTTAACAATGATACGTACATAACTCTAACCTTATGAACTCCCTTTTATAGACTAAGGAGTCCTGTACAAGATAACAATCTTTTATTCATATAAGATATACACAATATGTATTCCATAATTATCTAAACGTGTATACATTCTTATCACATAAGCAGTAGAATACAACTGACAGAAGTAGAATAACTTTGTAGTCCAGCAGTAGTATTCTTAGCAGTACCATTCAGCAGTAGGATCTTCAATACTTAGAATATCCTTGGTAGCAGCATCTCAAAACCCAACAGTTTGGCCCATCTAGTTTCTAGGTTTTGTTTAGGTTAGTCACTATTTAATATTTGTAATCTTTATAGTTAATGATTTAAGATCATTTGAGGACCAAACTTTTTTACATACCAAGGGATTAATCTCCACCCTCGATCTTTATTTGATCTAATAGATGAGATTAATTCCAACAATTTAAAAAACTCACTTTCATACTTTTTTTTTTTCAAATATTAATATCTCTCAAACCGTTATTTGTTAAACGAAAAAAAATATACCGTTACGACGAGCATTTAATTATCTTTCTATAGATAGGCAAATTGACATACTTTCGAAAAAAAAATCATGTTTTTCACGTTTTTTTTCGTTACTGAAATTTTCATGAAAAAATCATATGTGATTTAACACTACATATCACATATGATATATCACATGTTATTTTTCATGCAAATTTCAGTAACGGAAAAAATGGTGGAAAAAATGATTTTTTTTTTTTGTCGAAAGTATATCAAAGTGCTCGTGTATAGAAAGATAATTAATGTTCGTCGCGATGGTGTAATTATTTTCGCTTAACGATTAACGGTTTAAGAGATATTTAAATTATAAATAATAGGTGAAATATTAAAATATTTTTTAATCTCAACCATTGATTTCATTTTAGATGAATGGTTGAGATGAATCCGAAAAAATTAGTATGTAAAATAATTCTCCTCATAGTTAATTGAATCTGATAAATATAGTATTCCCCTTGCTCTATAATACACACGTCTTTTTTAGGGCTGAAAAATAATTAAATAGTTTGTGATGACCAATAATAGTCTTTATAAATTTGTAAATAGGACATACATGACTATGTCTTTTTTTATGTAATCGTATCTAGGGGTGTCATTCGGGTCAACCCGACCCGATAAGCCTCTTATCGGGTCGGGTCTATCGGGTTTTCAACATATAAAATTTAACCCGCAACCCGATCCGATAAGGAATCGGGTTATCGGGTTCGGGTCTATCGGGTTATCGGGTCTATCGGGTTCGGGTTATCGGGTTCGGGTTATCGGGTCAAGTTCAAAAATTATAAAGCTTTTAATGGGTTATTATAGCTTATCGGGTTATCGGGTCAACCCGATAACCCGATAACGAAATAATTAAGACCCGAAACCCGACCCTATAAGGCTATCGGGTTTATCGGGTTGACCCGATAACCCGATAAGGTATATTGGACCCGAATCAACCCGACCCTATAAGGCCTTATCGGGTTCGGGTCGGGTCGGGTCGACCCATATGACACCCCTAATCGTATCTATATTATACTATATAACATTTGTTTGTGTTGGGATCAGTGGCGAAGCTAGAAAATTTTCAGTGGGGGGTCGGGATCTAAATTTTTTTTTCTAACATTATTTTTCGGGTAATATGTTCGGGTCGGTGATTCGATTCGGGTCGGGTCAAAAATTAAATACTATTATTATAAAAAAAAAGTTTCAATCACTAAAAAACTAAGCATTTGTCCAAGACAACTAAACATTAAAAAGGAGACAAACGGTTGGTACCTGGTTCGATTCATTGAAGAAATTAGAGTTCAGCCTTTCGACCTTTAAGATCCTTGAATTATTCAATTATGGACTCCGCATCAAACTTGTTAGCAATTTCTTTTTCTGTGTAAATCACCATACTGTTTGCTAAATTCTGAGGGTAGAAGGGGGAGGATTTGGGATTTGGTTAATTGGTTTGTTAATTGTTAGGGATTTTTTTTTTTTTTTTTTTTTTTTTTTCTAATGGGCTAAGTAATGGATTTTAGTTTGGGATTTGGTTTGTTAATGGATTTTAGTTTGGGGAGATGGGCTTATGTAAAATTTAATGGATCAATTTTATTGTTTAATGTATAAAAAAATTTTCACAATTAAAATGGGAGGTCGAAATCGAATATACCGAAATTTTTCTACACGAAAACTATATACCCCCTACATCGCAAAACACTACCACAGAAAAGCACATAAACATCCCCTAATAGAAACCTGTTATACAAAAACCAGTTCCTATTGTAAAAATAAAGGGTAGGGAACCTTTAAAAAACTGGTTGTCATACAATAACTGGTCTCCTTATTATAAAAATGAAGAAGAACCGGTTCTGCAAAAAAGACCGGTCTTAGAATAGTAGTATTAGTTATAGAAATAACTTTTTTTTTTTTTTTTTAAAACCAACAAAATAAATGGTATGCACCAGTAGAAGAAAAAAGTCAAGAAAAATTCCCCCATCTTTTTTCTTTACTCCCCACGATCCTCCACCATCACTCCCAAATTCCCGTCAATCGAACCCCAACCAGTAACCACCACCCTCTTGATATATATGGTGTTTATTTCACCATTTGACATGTCATCAACCACCATATTTTCATATCGTATCCCAGACCACCACACACCTCTGCCATCAAGACCAAACTCAATTTGGGACATTCATCTGAGTTTGAGCATATAAAATAGTATTTTTTTATTCTTCTTAATTTAACTTTAATACACAATTTTTACTTTTTTAGGTTAATTTCGGGTGATAAGCATTTGTATATGTATATATTGTCATGTGTCTAATTATGTGTTTAGTATGGCTGTCATTGTTTAAAAAATATTAGGTGGGTATGTGAAATATGTAGGTTTTGTGATTTATGTGTTGTTAATTTGTTGATTTTATTCATTTTGTGATTTTAGTTGTGAATTGGTTAGTAATATCCTGTGAAATTAAACCACAAATGTCAAACTTGTTAAAACCGATTCTTCTGGCATATGCATATTGATTGTACAAAAATTTGTATGATTACAGGTCTGTTTGATTCTTTTTGTTACTTTTTTGTGCCTCGAGTATATTTTTTATTTATCTTTGTTCTCAGGTGTAAGGGTGTTTGGCCTTGTTTGGTTTCTGTATCTTGTTTTTTTATTTCTTTTGTTTTTGTTTGTTTGGGCTCCTAAGTGGTAATTTCAGAAAACTTACATCGCCTTAATATAGGCAATTGACTTACAATTGTCTACATGTTTTTACAGGACCCCCCCAATTCCATGAAAAACAAGAGGAATCCCAAACATGTTTTTACTTGCTTATCTAGTGACTTACTACTGTATAAGCAAGTTGACACTTAAATAAGCAATCCCAAACACCCTGTTAGATATTTAGTTTTTTTTTTTTTTTTTTTTAAAACAAACTGTTAGATATTTAGTTACATATCTAATACTCATATTGCAGGTGGACTACATGGATATTATTAATGAGAGAACACTTTTGGAGGTTCCAGGATACAAGAACCTGGTGAAGTTTGGAGTTTAATCGGCATTCTTCCGAAACAATATGTAGCTAAATGCAAAAAGGTAATGAATTCTAACATTCGACCCCTATAATCTCACAAAAGCAACTTTTCATGTAATTAATAATGTAACACAGAATGGTCATCAACCGTATTTAGATGCTACACAAAAGGAAGGTCCACGGTCTGTAATAAAGAGGCTTGGGGAACAATCGATTGATTCAAGTCTCATGGGAAAGTTGGCGACTCAAATTGCTACCCTGAAACTGACTTAAACAATTGTTAAGTATCTGCCGAGTCTAAAGATTTCACAACCAATAAGAGGGGGGGATCTTCTGCTCGCAGTGGGTGCTCCTTTTGGTGTCTTGTCACCTCCTCACTTCCGTAACAGGTAATGCCGATTCTACAAATGTTTACTAACTCGTAAAGGATAGTGAATTATTAATTTAATCCTAAGTTTGTACATGCGTTGTGGTGTATATCTTGTTTAGCAAAAAAAGTAAAAAAAATAAATACTGTAGCACAAGTAGTTGTGTCTTTTTGTTTTATCACAGATTATTGATATTAGGGGGTAGCAATGTTGGTAGTTTGGGTATGGGCAAGTTGAAATGAGTGTGACTTGGGTTGACAAGCAAACACTTTGCGTTAACTGTGATAAGAGAAACAATACTATTACAAGATTTGGTAGTTTATGCATTAGTGATTGCAAATTAGGGGTGACAATAGGGGTAGTTTGGTAATGGGGCGAAATGAGTCTTCCGCTTGGGCTAACTAACACTATCGCCAATTTTCTTAAATTTTACAAAAGTAAATGTGTTAATTTTGACTTGTTCGACCCACTACTCTTTTTTGAGATATTTTAATTTGACCCGTTTGAGATAAAGCGATCCAAAGTGGGTTTTATAAGTAAATGGGTTTGCAATTCCACCTTTACTTGTTATCTGTTATAGATATCCGTTAAACTGGGTTGTGCGTGCAGGTGCACTTGATGTTTTCACTGTAGAACCACCACCGAAGGATACCATATTGGTTAATAATGAGAAAGTCACTATTACACTTCATCTCGGTGCTAGTACCATGGAAGCTCAGGTTTGTGAATAACTTTCCAGTTTTGTGCTTTTATTTGGATTCTACGTCATCAGTATGTCATATTTAAACATTTGTGCAGGAAGGAGTTGCAATCGAAATTGATGAAGCTGTTGTTGGAGCCTTGAAGGGCGAGCTCGCTGCTACTACATTCTTTTCTAGCTTAATTAGTTAAACAAGTTTGAGTCAAGTTGAGACGATTTGATATGTTGTAGTTGGTTATATTGTCATGTATCAAGACTTATGCACTTTACTTTAGTTGTATATTATGGAATTATGAAAATTTTGTATTTTTTTTTTTTGCAAAAAACTAAAAATCATTTTTTTTAAAACGAATTTCTCACCAAAACCGGTTCTTATATAAAAACTGGTTTCTTTACTCTATAATAGAGGCATGTAGACACCGGTTCTTACTAGCAAACAGGTTTCGATGCTCATATGAGAAACCGGTTGTGGAACCAGTTTCTATATGTTTTTGTTATAGAAATACCCCCTCACCTAGAGTGGTTCCTAAACCGCTTTCCATGAGCCATTCTAACCGGTCTCTATGAGATTTTTTGTAGTAGTGAAAAAAATTTCGGGGGGTCGGGCGCCCCTCCCCGCCCCTAAATAGCTGCGCCAATGGTTGGGATTGTGAGTCATACTATTGTGAAGCCGTCGGGTTGAGAGATCGGCTTGAGGGAGTGGGATACTGTGGATCCACGGCTCGAGCCGGCACTGTTCACACTCCGAGCCGAGCCTAGCCGATAGCTTGGAGGATAAAAAATGTTTAGTGGGTTCACCACTCGCTTTGCATGTCCACTTAGTTGCGACTTTGTTTGCAAGGGGTCATTGTATGTTGTACACCTGTATTACATTTGTTGGGTCTGTAATCCCTCTCTCTAATAAATAGGCATGCAATGGTTGTGTTCCTCTCTCTAAACACACATGCAATGGTTGTTTGATCTGAAGGAGTGGTTATCGTTTAGGGTTTCGGTGTTTCAGGAATCGATAAAGAGGTTTGGTTGCCATCTGATTTGTTAATGCATGCTATTTCTTTTCCTTTTTTTGGTTTGTTGGTTTGCGGATATGTATTGTGTTTGCTATCTGATTCATTGATGCATGGTGTTTTTTTACTTGGTTGCTATTTGATTCGTTGATGCATGCTATTTACTTCGCGGTTTGTGTTTGTTTAAACTGTGTGATAAGTGTGATATTTGCTTGTAAGTGGTGATTTTATACGCTACAGGTTGTGTTTTATTTGATTTCTGGACATGTGTTTGTGTTTGTTTAAGCTTCGTGATGTCTACTTAAGATCTGATGTGTACTCTGAAGTGCTAATTTTACATGGTTTGTATAATTTGTGGTTATAGATGGTTTATGGCATACATCTAATGTATACTGGCAAGTGTTGGTTTTTCATGATTTGTATAATTTGTGGTTATAAAGGTTTGTGCCATCCTTTAGAGTCTGATATATGGTTACAAGAGTTGCTTGAAGCTGTGTCATGTGATGATGTTTCAAGTTTTGCTTTTTTCAAGCTGCACAAAATGGCAAGATGGTTAGGCGTGAGATTAGCTCGGCTTACCAACCCTATTATCGCAGTCAAAGTGACGAGGAGTTCGTGAATATGTGTTGTATTTTTATATTCAAATGTTGGCTGTGTGGTGTCTTTTATTTATTTTTATTTTTATTATTATTATATTTTATTTATTTATTTATTTTTAACCAGCATCGTTTTTGGCTGGGTATGATCACGAATGGTATAAGATATGTTTTGTTTGGCTAGCTGTTGAATGAGATTTTAAAGAGTGTTTGTCATAAAGTGTTTGCACATAATATTCAAAGGCTAAACAAGAAAGTTAGCAATAGCTAACATAAATTTCAAATGCTAGAAAAGGAAAGTTGCACATCCTTTTAAACTAGTATTTATGTATCATGCCTTTGAGTAAGTTTTTGTTTTGGGTATGGAAGACTTTTCTAATTAAAGTTAGTTTATTGTTGGTTTGTTTGTTTGTAAGACTCTTTGTTTGAAAATTAGCTTATTGTTGGTTTTGTTTATTAAGACTTGTTTTAGCTTAATCTAAGTTTGGTATGCAAGACGTACTTTCGCTACTTTTGCTACTTAAAAGTTAAAACAAAGTTATGAATTTCTAGTACTATTTACCTTGATATTTCATTAGTACCTAGTTTGAAAACAATTTGGTAAATGTATTATGTATTGTGGATAAAAAAAAGTTTTAGGTAGTTATAAAAATGCACTAGACAAAGAGACAAATCAACTATTAACCAAAGTAACATCAAGATAATGGTATTCACTATGGAGTATCCAGGCATCAATGCAGTGAGAATGCCCTTTCCCTTTCCCTAGCATATCATAGAGTCATAAGTTATACACATGAGTTAGAATCCAAAGGCAACAGAAAATTGACATATGATCATCATGGACTGTTGACTAGCTTTTATAGATAGAGACGTAATCGACCCGAGCCAAGTACTCTGAAGATCATGCTCAACATGACTACAAAAAATAAGGCTCGAAACTTGACAAGTGCTCGATCAAGATTTAAATTTCATGCCCGAGCTTGACCAAACCTACATTTTAAGTATGCGCTATAAATAGTATTCATATCATGTTGGCTCGAATCGTTTCATTCAAAGTATTACTTTATATAGTATTATAATTAAGTAAATATATGTAGATATAAGGATAAACGTATAATGAACATAAGCTCCTAGAGCTGCCCGAGCTTCCACTAACTTGAAAGTCTGCTCGAGCTCAAGCTTGGCTCATTTAACTCGAGTTGATTTCAGGTAGTTTTTGGGTCATTTTAACGATCTCGGATAGCTTGTGAGTTGTCTCATGTAATTTACACCTCTAGGTTTAAACACCAAAAAGGGGATCAAGGTGCCAACAACGGGCTTAGAGAAACTAAAACAAAAGAAAGCTGCTCTAAGAAAACTGGTTATTGAGTTGCAGGTAAAGTTACCAAACTACTAATAATTTTAAGAACCTGAAAAGCTTTAATTACCCAGTTTAAAATGAAAATCCAAAACACTCTTTTGTTACTAAAACCAACCATTTAGGATCCTAAAAATATAAAATCTGTATATCTCCCCTCAGGTAAATCTAAATACCTTTGCCAAGAAAGCGAAACAAACATTTAAATGCATAGAATCGAAAAACAAAGCTATTTTGCATACTACAAAACTGAATTATTCGTCTTAGATAGTTATATAGCAGGTCTACTTGACCCAACCTAATGTTTATTTCTAGTGTGTATCAAAATATCCGTTTTGACCCGTTACACAAATCACCTATTTTAACCAAATACCAAATCGCAGAACTCATTTCCTCATACAAGCATGCTTAGCTATATATATTATAAACCCGGAAAAAATCATCACAAACCAAGTTCCGTAACATACCCAAATATTCGCATATCAGTGCATACCTACAAAAATTATCATATCATTTCCTAAGAAGTAAAAAAGGTGTGAGACATGCAAAGGTTATTCACAATATCACCAGAGGATTTGTAAGTCACGTGAACTGTTTTAAATGGTGCTATAACCCACTGATGGGAAGGGTAATGCTGGTGCAGTAATATAGTGCCGGCAGGATCCCTATAAAGAAAGCCGCACAGAAAGAGAGGAGAGTGTAAACCGTGTTTGTATTTACAGATTAACCAATACAGCTCCAATGAGAGGAGAAACTAACATGATTGTAACTAAATCATAAATACTATCATGATTTATACATGTTAATGAGGTAATGCTGGGATAAGAATAATGGAAGAAAACAATGAGGCTTGAATACATCGCTAGTTGCAATTCATACACTAAGGTACTCAAATTGGAATACATAAAATGCACCAACATATGAATGCATCACCCTAAGTACCATGAACTAATGCATAGTTCATTATGCATGCGCAAGAGATCTACTCTAAGATTTGCTATCATTCCATATCCTATTATATAAGATATTACTAGTTATAATACCCGCGTGCGCGGGGTTTTTTAAAATTTTTTGAACCATATATTTTTATTTATTAAAAAACAAATAATTTAATTTTTGTTTTGTTTGATTTATGATGTTTAATTATAGTTTTTTATTATTAAAGATAATTATTTAAAAATTTTAATCCTATTATTAATTGCATCTTATCTATATTTTTTGTATTTATCTTCTACTTGTGTTATGGATAAATATAAAATGTTACCTAATAAGAAAATAATTTTTTAAAAAATAAAACTATTACTAAATAAGGTATGAATGAATTTTTTTGAAATGGAAAATTCCTAATAAAGGTTTTGTTTTATTATATAAAAGATGTGTCCAAATCCACACATAGAAGAGTAGTACGATTCTAAAATATTTACAAGCAACACACAAGTTGGTTATCCACGTGCAAAACTCTTATCACTTGAAATCAACTTGATACATAGAAGGAGCATGTCTATTTCCCTATAAAAGGGGGTGATCTGATGAGGCTAAGGCACACCCTGATCTCACACTTCTTTCTATATCTCTTTAATAGCTTTAGCTATATCTACTACTATCATTCTAATGATAGAATACACTAAAAACCAACAAGAGACCCTATCCTACTTCTAAAGATTTACTCAGTTCCACTAAGGAATTGTGGCGTAAAACCACATACATAATGTGAGTTACCAACACGGAATCGCCACCCGATAAATCATTCATCTCTAAAGGGCTCATACATCTCGATGTATGATTGTTTGATACCACGTCACACCTTTTTACCAATTTACCCATTCTCTATAGGTGATGCTAGATATCATGTCCACATGTACGAAAAAAAGATCGGTGATCTAAACACGTAACCCAAACCCTTGAATCTAATCTACACATCATCACATGTGATAAATAACTAATTAAAGGCATGTCATTATTGATTATTCAAGCAAATGATTATCACATATCATCACATGTGATAAATAATTAAAGACATGTGATAAATAATTAGCGCCAATGAGAGGAGAATGTAAATCATGTTTGTATTTACAGATTAACCAATATAGGCCCAGTGAGAGGAGAAATTAACGTGATTGTAACTAAGTCATAAATGCTATCATGATTTATACATGTTAATAAGGTAATGCCTAGATAAGAATAATAGAAGAAAACAATGAGGCTTGAATACATTGCTAGTTGCAATAAGTACTCAAGTTGGAATACAAAAAATGCACAAACACATGAATGCATCACCTTAAGTACCATTAACTAATGCATATTTCCTTATGCATGATGAACTAATCTAAATGTATGAGGTACAGTGAATCGAAGACCAAGACACTGTTTTACAGGGAGAACCACTTGGTAAAACAGTGTTTCACATGATAATTATGGATTTATCTGAGGTTTATTTTATTTGTTAATTGACTTAACATCTGATTTTCTGAATTTAACTTCGTTAGCTTGAGTTTAAACTTTAAACTACACTTTTTGCTTGAAATACATTGCATATCCTATTGAATCATATCTTAAGATATTATGTCTTCAAATCCACGCATGGAAGAGTAGTAAGATTCCACAATATTTACAAGCAACACACAAGTTGGTTATCCACTTGCAAAACTCTTATCACTTGACACATAGAAGGGGCATGTCTATTTCCCTATAAAAGGGGATGATCTGATGAGTCTAAGGCACACCCTCATCCCACACTTCCTTGTATATCTCTTTAATAGCTTTAGCTATATCTACTACTATCATTCTAATGATAGAATACACTAAAAACCAACGGATCCTATCCTACTTCTAAAGATTTATTCAGTTCCACTTAGGAATTGTGGCGTAAAACCGCATACATAATGTGAGTTACCAGCACGGAATCGCCACCCGATAAATCATTCATCTCTAATGGGCTCATACATCTCGATGTATGATTGTTTGATACCACGTCACACCTTTTTACCAATTTACCCATTCTCTATAGGTGATGCTAGATATCATGTCCACATGTACGACAAAAAGATCGGTGATCTAAACACGTAACCCAAACCCTTGAATCTAATCTACATATCATCACATGTGATAAATAACTAATTAAAGGAATGTCATTATTGATTATTCAAGCAAATAAGGCAAGCATATAATGCATCCTCCATCTCGAAAAATACATCATAGAGAATGATCAGAAGCAACACTAATTATCATCATCATTAATTCTGACTTACTAATCTCTATCTCTATCTCTTCTCTTCTCTACTACGTATAATACACATTCCTTAAAACTTACAAAATGAGTAACGGTGGTTTACCAAAATACCCTTACTCGTTTTAACATTTAATTATAATATAATACGTTTTGAAAACTTTAACGTTATAAATTTATCATTGCATAATTATAATCAAATTTTTGAAACAAGTAAAATTAATTTGTTTTCAATGCAATAATTATTGCCAATCTTTTATGAATGTATTTTTCAACAATTACAATCAATGATTTCCCGTTGTATGCATGTTTATTACGGTTTTTATTTGCCGTAATCACATACAAATCCTAAGAGAAAGTACGTATTTTCAACTGCAACCTGTATTATATTAAACTACAGACACACGACACAAATACTCAAAACAAACACTTAAAAAATACACGCCCACGCATCGACACAACCGGATTTTGTCAAAACCATACACAACCAGCGGCAAGAGCGGGTCCTCGGCTATAATAAAAAGAATGAAATCTAAATTGAAAGGATTTTTTTTTAGTACCCATACTAACAAGAAAAACATAAACCAAGATAATGATCGATGAGTTTGAAATATTGATGAATCTACACAGTCAAGATGATACCAAGCATAACAGTACTTTTCTAAATAAAACAGTTATGAAAAATAAATGGTAATTTTTCCACACCTTAACTACAAAGGAGCGACTCCATGATGAGACAACATATCACTTTGTAAATCCACACCTTGCAATGTGGCCATCATCTCCGTGATCAATCACTGTCAGGATATACACAAGAATCCAAGTGATCTAGTAGAAGTAGCGTTTCCTTGTAAGGACTAATGAAGAATGAACCACGTTGTCCATAAATTGCAAGTTTAATGTTGTTTCCTGACAGCGGTTCGTAAAGTTTTACTTCACAATTATAAATCCCAAACTGTTTGGAGTCCTCTCGAGTTTCCAATACAAGTTCATCATTCTTCCTAAATCCCAATATATTATTTATATATGAATCATAGGTGCTAATAGTAAATTGCTGCGTAAAAGAACAATCAGGCTCCATCACCCAAACTTTGACCTCTCTATGCGGTGGTATCACCACAACAAGAGACCCCCTTAGCTTAGATATGACAAAATGATCTAACGAGGTCAACATGGTTGTTATCCTCTCGGGTAAGTCGATGGCTCTGAATTCTTTAGCAATCAAATCAAATGACACGATCATATATCGTTTGATTTCTGGATAAATATTTGACTTATACGCAACCCGATAAATACAGCTACCTATAACAACCTGCCTGGAGTGAAGTGAAAAGAGAGATTCACAAGGCTTGCGACACTGAATCTCGGTCCATTTCTTAGAGCCCAAAGTAAAAATTTGAACTTTCCAAGGAAATGAGATCTTGAATATGGTAGGTTGATTAGTGACGGGACAAACCGTGAAACCAAAAACACCCCGCGTAAGAATACCAACAGATCTTCTGATTGACGGGTTCCACAAAACAAGCATCCCCCCTCTATCAGAAGCATGCAAACACAACAAACCGCGAGAGCAACCAATTACAACTGTATCATTAAGTTGTTTCATAAGGGCAGAAACATTTGGACCAAAGTCTTGTTGTACCTTAAAAGATTCATAATTAACAGATACATATTTTACCTCATCGGAATCATCTGTGTACCTTATAAGCAAAGTACGCGGCTGCGTTTCGCGGGCGCGGTAACCAGCAATGAACTGAGATCTGTCGATGAAAGACTTCCATGGTTTGGAAACAGCCCTGAAACGAATCAAAGACTTGACATCAGGGACTGTTTTGATGATTTCTGTTTGGATTTCAAAGGGGATGTTAGCAGACATGTTTCTTAGGGTTTTAGTGACCATGGTGAAAACAATGAATAGAAAAAGATGGGATTTTGTTTGTAGTTTGTTCCTGGGGTTTTAGTACCAGTGAATAGAATTGTCTAACCAACCAAAATGTGATGAACCCTAAGTTAATATGAAAAAATGACCCTTGATTAATAGGCTGATTTCGAAATGAAGTCAAGGTAGAATAAGAGTATTTGATGTTTGGATACAGAAGAGATTGAGAATGAAGATGATGATTACATAAAGTAATTTTGCTGTCGCGCCTCGAAGGCCAATTTAAGTATAAAATTTATTGGGAATAATATTTTGTATTTGTATACATGTTCCAAATACTTTATAAGACATTAAATATATGTTTTTTAAAAGTAGAATATATAAGTTATTAATAGTGTAAATAGTTAGTACTTTTATTTTTCAAAATTTTGCATTAAATTGACGGTTATATGTTTAGTGAGTTTTTCTTATAAACAATTTTATTAAATACATATCATTATTAGAAGGGGTTACTATATGGTTTAAATAAGACTTAAATTTTTAAATTTTACATTAATTTTATAATTTTTTTTATAGTAATATTTTTTGTCTTAAAATTTTAAGACTTCATTTTATAGGAAGTCTCAAATCTTTTATAATGTAGTATAGATTAGACACATTTTTAAAATTAAAGGTTTAAAATTAAGTATTTTAAATTTGTAAACTTCTAATAGCCCTCCAATAAATACATAAGAAATGTTATTTTTAAACACACCTACAACGAGAAATACATATTTTATACATA
Source organism: Artemisia argyi (assembly GCA_030686995.1). Lineage (NCBI taxonomy): Eukaryota > Viridiplantae > Streptophyta > Magnoliopsida > Asterales > Asteraceae > Artemisia > Artemisia argyi. The sequence continues at coordinate 130,674,903 of CM060709.1, forward strand.
TTATCAGAGACGAAGCCAGTAGGGGGCTGGAGTAGCGGGCTGGAGGGTGCTCGGCCACCCCAACCGGCTCAGCAAGCCCACCTCGTAGCATGGACAGTGGCGGAGCAACTAATTGTAGAGAAAAAGTTATAGATTTATGAGGTTTCTTCATAATCTGCCCCCCCCCCCCCCCCTCTCTATGGTCTGAAATTTAAAATCAAATTTAGAAAGCATTTGGATAGGATGTTAATAAGGTTTTTGAAGCGTTGCAAGGTAGCATGCTGCGAAATGTAAAAATGTGGAAGATTGTTGAGGAGGGGAAGATGAAAACGTATTATATTACGAGTAATATAAAAGGGGTAAAGATAAAGGCATGTTTGGTTTGTAGACGGGTTTAGGATGGATTTGGATTTGTATTTGGATTTGATGTAAGAAAGAAAAAATGTATTATAAATAAAATATGTGTATGTGAGAGAGAAAAAACGAAAATATTAAAAGATATGTGTAGAAGGTGTGAGAGAGAGAAAACCCACACCTCTTGCCTCTTTTAGTTTTTGTGGGCTCTTAATCTAATCCAATCCCTCTCTTTTACTACCAAACAATTGTTTTCAATTTTAATGTCATTCCTCACTATCAAAAGGTGCAAACCAAACGGACCCTAAGACTTTTTCTTTAGTCACGTGGGGTTGAATGGGTACCGTATCATTTAATTTAAGAATATTATAGGGTATGAGGCTTTATCTAACCCTTGCGTTGCACGGTCTTTGGTTGAATATCTACGTGTTTTTTACATAATGTTGGTGCAGACGGTTGAATAAGCATATGTCTTCACATTCTCCACACAATATTTACACTATCAACATTGTACCATAAAACATATTTGAAAATCTTGATACCCCTGTGGTCTCCTCTTAACATGAATATCAAAAACCTAACCTGATGATCATGTAGAGCTGTCACATACGCATATGACCCACCTTTCATTCTGTTTTATAATTATTTAGAAGATAGTTTTCTTATCATTAAAAGATGATTCAAACTCATTAGGAAACCCATTAAAGTAATGTGCATGAACTTAATACCATATTAATATATACAAAGTCATCATCAGTTATAAATTAAGTTATACAGTATCATTAACATGAAAAGTATTAAAGTTGCAATCATTTTGCATGGGTTTGACTGGTATTAAACTTATCATCTATCAAGTCCCTGAAAGACCTTCTTAGGGGCATTTTAATATTTAGTTCTTAATGGCACAGGAAATTATATTTTGGCACAAAGCATTCTAATATCTTTCCCGAGAAAACATATATTGATCAAGAATATAATTTCATAGCTTAGAAATACTAACGCTTTTAATAAAATTAAAATGTTCTCTAATTAACTTTGGTATTAATTATGTAATAATATGAATCCCGAAATCCTTGCCCTATTTTCGTTTGACCACACCTATTTGAAACCTTTGAAACAGAAATTGATGATTATGCTTAACAAATTGATATCAATTAAGACCCTTTAAATGTTACACGCTCCTTTCCTAAGATAGCTTAAAAGAAACGTTCCATGATATTTCTGATCGAACCATCTATAACAAAACAAACACATACAAAAACTCTCTCTCAAACTCTCACTAAAAATCGATTGCTGCTGCCAGAAATAAACGACTTGTTGATGCTATCTTCTTGATCAAACAAAGGAGTTGTTGTGGGGTTTTTGCTTGGATCGTTACGGCACTTTATTTATGTTCTATACCGGAAACTCTAGCAGCCATATCTCCTTTTTATTTAGCTTTCTTGGATCAAGGAAGAAGAAGGGTTGAAACTTATTTTGAATGCAAGGTTCTTGGATTGTTTGTATTGTGATTCGTGGGTTTCTCTAAGGTTTCTTCCTAGTCCGCCTTTCAAAAAAACATACGCCTCCCTCAAACTACTTGCAGCCTATACTATTTTATCTCATTTCACCAAAACATTGATATTATTTCTTTCTTCTTCAATCCACACGAAACCTTCTTGTCTTCTCACAACGGCTTCAAGACCTTATATGGTCTCGGGTAGGTTTGTATTTTTGTTGATCGAAAGAAAGAAAGGATATTAAAGGTATAGTCACAACATGCGAAGTTTACGCAAAATAATGAAATATAATTGATAAATCGAAGTAATTGGTATAGGTTCATGTGGCTTCAACTATGTTGTATCGTACATTCTTTTGTGTACAACCCCCCTTGCATATTAAATTAAGGGGATAAACTTTAAGTATTATAGATTGGTGTACAATGTATCGGTTGTACTGTACTTTCCTTAGTGCACAAAACCTCTCCCACCTTAAATCATTCATGAAAAATTGTATTTATTGGTGTGCAATGTCTAGGTTGTACCATACTTTCTTTTGTGCACAAATCCTCTTGCACATTAAATTAAGGGGTTCAACTTTTATATAGAATAGATTATTATTATTTTTTTTAGAAAAGGCTCAATAAATAAGTTAATATGTCTTTTGTATATATTTTTTTTTACTTAAAGGTAAATTTATTAAGTAAAGGATGCCAACAAAAGGCAGTACAAAATGAGATACAAAGTGTACATTTGACACTTTGTACCATAGAATATGGCATAGGATATACCCTAGCTCAATACAAAGCAATACCAATACAATATCAATACCAGTGACAATAGAACATATAAACACAAAATTCAGTCAAGACAATAAAATGGCTTAAACTATAGTCAACAATATACTCTGAATACATGGGCCAATGCAAAGAAATCAACCAATGCACCTCCAAACATCACCATATATTGAAGACAAATAGCAAGCATGATTGTCAAGACTAAATAATGCAATAAAATAACATACAATCACTATGCCATCCATCACAATCATCAAAACCAATGCACCAGCATCCATAGAAGTGCTGCAAATATCAAACCAAAACCAGGGAAGTGCCAATTTAGCAGTTTATGAAAATTTGCCTCCTTAAAAACCTTCCTATGTAAAACCCAGGGCCGTCTCATGAATTTCGGTGGCTCTGTGCCATGACTATAATGAGGCCCACTAAATACCAAAAGTAAATGTATAAATAAAATATCTACGGATGATAAGTAAAATGTATTACTAATTTTCCAAAAACAATGAAACAACGATACTAAAAGAAACGTTAACCGAGTTACAAGCATCAACATTAACTATTTGAATAGTGCGATTCTTCTAGCATTTTTAGAATCAAAGTTGTTGATTAGATCATAGTTAACACTCTCTAATATGTCATTATCAATAGCTAAACTGTTAATAATTAAAGATTGCATTCTAAAAGACAAAAATCTAATTAAAAAAATCAAAATAGTAAGTTTGAGTCACTCATACTTGATGGATTGATTAATCTTTTATATAATAAAATAAAACCCTTATTGGGAATTTTTCATTTAAAAAAAAATGCATTCATAGCTTATTTATTAATAACTGTATTTAAAAAAATTATTTTTTTATTAGGTAACATTTTATATTTATCCATAACACAAATAGAAGATAAGTACAAAAAATATAGATAAGATGCAATTTACACAAGTAGAAGATAAATACAAAAAATATAGATAAGATGCAATTAATAATATGATTAAAATTTTTAAATAATTATCTTTAATATTAAAAAACTATAATTAAACATCATAAATCAAACAAAACAAAGATTAAATTATTTGTTTTTTAATAAATAAAAATATATGATTCAAAAAATTTAAAAAAAAAACACGTGCGCGGGCATTATAACTAGTAGCAAGGACGATAAATACAGAATATTACCACAAGATGACGATTGGATGATATTAAAAAAAGTATTGCCGCCAAAACACTTTACCACAGTGCAATTAGACTTTCTTACTTTTGTGTGTATATATATAATATTGGTCTATTGGGCCTTTAGCCCTATTATTAGCCTACTCCATCTGACCATTTATGATACGAATTACTGATTTAGTACCATTTATTCGGATAATAACAAAATAGTACATATAGTCATATACTGATATACATATAACGATTTTTTTTGGTGGCCCCTCTTTGGTGGTGGCCCTGTGCCAGCGCACCTGTCGCACTCCCTAATATCCGGCCTTGGTAAAACCTATAGGGTAAAACCATAGCAAGGACAAAAAGAGTGCAATATTCACATAAACCTTCCCAAATCTAACTCCAGAACCTGCACATATCAGCAACAACAAACTCTTGGATCAGAACACCATAAATCACCAATGCCAGTAGCATCCATATAACAATCTTCACCTGCAACAGCAAAACAATAACCAACATCCAAACAACACCCAATCACCCAAAACACATCTACCAACACTGACCAAACCAGAAACTACATAAACTATAATTATATGAAGCTAAGCAGCCTCATCACCCAATACCACTAATCAACACAATCCTTAATCTCAAATCCAAATACCATAACATCTAAATATTTTGACACAACTCCTCAACCATCCTACTGTGATAAACAGTTTTGTCAATCGGTAAATTCCAGATACTTGACATATTAACAACATCAGCTGACATCTTTAGAGATAATCCCATAAGTTTCATCCTAACTGATTCAATTACAATCTTAACTAAACACTCACAAGATCTCTCCACAAATTGCATCCTCCTTATATTCCTCTCTTGCCGTATATAGTATACAGCAGCTCCAAGAACCAATCTTTGAACAACACTCCATACTTTATTTTTGGCAGGCATATTAACAACCCTAGAAATTATATATGGCCACTCATTACTGATTCCATCCATCTTAGCTAAAGGTTTTAACCTCTCCCAAAGTCTCTTAGAATAAGTGCAAGCAAAGAATAAGTGACTGTGAGATTCATTACTATTATTACACAAATGACAAAATTGATTAGGGATATCAAACCACTTAGATAATCTATCTTTTGTTTTCAATCTTCCTTTCACAGCTAACCAAAGGATGAAGCTATGTCTAGGAGTATACTGAGTGAACCATACATGATTACTCCAAATTACTTGAGGGCTATCAAAACTAAAAGCATTCCACACTTCCTTAACACTAAAATCAACTTCACAACCCTTCTTGTTCACCCAAACAGTACTATCATCAATGTCATCAACTAATTGAGGAACTGCCAGATTAACAACATTACTAAACTGACTCTCCCAATCAGAAGGCCACTTCCATTGATTATCCAAAATCATATCAGATACACAAATATCAATATTTAACCCAGCCAACTCAATAACTCTTTTATCTATCATCTTAATTATTGGTCCCTCCATACACCATTTATCAAACCACATATTACATCTCTTACCATTCCCAATCCTAACCTGAATAAAATTCACAACCTTATCTCTTAAATGCATTAATTGCTTCCAACACCATGAAGAATTAGCATTTACATCAATGCTCCAAATATTCCTACCTTTCAATATATGTACATTGACCCATTTAACCCAACTAGAATTCTTATTACTCACTAATTCCATAAGTGTTTTGCCATTAAAGCTTCATTCCAAAGTTGCATAGATTTTAACCCTAAACCACCCTGGCTTTTAGGTTTACAAACATCTTTCCATGAAACACTAGCCAACCCTTTAACAGAATCACCCCTAGCCCAAAGAAACCCTTTGCTTAATTTTTCAATCATCTCACAAACAGATTTAGGAAGCATAAATAGGGAAGCCCAATAAACTTGCAACGAGGAAAAAATAGATGAAATTAATTGTAACCGTCCAGCAAACGATAAGCTTCTATTTTTCCAATCACTTAATCTCTTCATCATAACATCAATAAGCCCCCCACAATCATTCTTTGTCAATCTCTTGGAAATCATAGGAACATCCAAATACCTAAAAGGCAATGAACCTTCACTAAATGGCATCAAAAGCATAATATCAGCCTTAATGGAATCAGGGATATTACCATAGCAGCTATTACATTTACTAGGACTAGGATACAACCCTGTGCTCAATGTAAATTCATCTAAATCTCTTCTTAACACAGAAGCTGATATAGCATCACCATGACATAAAAGCAATAAATCATCAGCAAAACACAGACTCACAAGTTCAAGCTCCTTACAGTGTGCATGATACTTAAACTTCTTTTTACTTCTAACTTGTCTTTTAATCATAAGTGTCAATACTTCCATAACAAGTGTAAATAAATATGGAGAAACAGGGTCACCTTGTCTCAAACCCCTCCCAGATTTAAAAAAACCTTTAATTTCTCCATTGATACAAACAGAAAAAGAAGCAGTTGTAACACACAGCATAATCCAATGCACCATCAGACTATGAAAATCAAACTGCTTAAGAGCCCATTCCAAAAATTGCCAATTCACAGTATCATACGCTTTCATAATATCTATCTTAAAAGCACATTTCCTAACACCACTACTCCAAGTATACCCTCTCATAAATTCCTGAGCTAGTAAAATATTATCACTAATATGTCTCCCAGAAATAAATGCAGATTGATTAATATCAACTAACTTATCTAGCCCAGGTTTTATCCTATTAGTAATAATCTTACTAATCACCTTATAAACCACATTACAACAAGCAATCGGCCGATGATCAGAAACTTTAATAGGGGTACTATTCTTAGGAACAAGAGCAATAATAGTATTATTAATCTCCCTAAGAATTTTACCAGTACTAAAGAACTCCTTGACAGCTGCAATAACATCATTACTAATAACACCCCATCCAGCTTTAAAGAACTTTGACGAATACCCATCAGGACCAGCAGCCTTATTATCATCGATACTGAATAAATCCTCCTTAATCTCATAATCATCAACTGGTTTGATCATTTCCACAGCAACTTCAATAGGCAGTCTCTTAGTAAAAAGTGTAGCAGGATCATCAACTGGATATACAACATCATTAGCACCAAGAAAAGCCTGAAAATGATTCACAAATTGATTAGCTGTCACACCCCCAGAATCGGGTCCAGCGGAAGCATACATGTAGCTGGGGTGTAACTCAATTGGTATTACAGCACAAGTAAAAAATTGGTTTTCACTTCAATCATTTAGAATAAAATCGTTTAGCTAAAAGTATTGAATTTACATTGTTTAAAATTAGTGCGGAAGTAAGCCCTTAAAATAGTTTAAAACGGTCCCCCTAAGAATATCAGAGTCTTCTATGACCATGCCATGCCCTGCCAAAACCTCCTGTAGTGTGCCATTGCTTAAAACCTGAAAATACATGCTAAAACGTCAGCATAAAGCTGGTGAGTTCATAGTTTTAAGTAAACAAGTATTTCCCATAAACAAGTGTTTCCAGAAATCAAGTATTTCCCAGCAAAGGCATCGTAAATCCACTCAGTTACAAGTCCCGCCATAAGAGACTTGTAACCTGTGTGTTTACAACCCACTGCCAAAAGTAATATGTTTAAGTAAACAAGTCATTTGCGGAACACGAGATTTTCAGTAGCAAGACAATATAACAAATACAATGTCACAGCTAAAAATAAGGTATACAGTGCCTAAAGCTCATGACCCCGAAGCTCAACGTAATCGTATGCAATCAAGCATAAAATGCCCCAATTAAGTGTTTGCCAGACACTCGGAAGTAATCCGAATGATATGCGTCCGTTTGACAGGTTGGCGCGACCAACTCGGATGGGGTGTCAACCCAAATAGATCTATCCACAGCATTCGCGCTCACACGCATGTAATTAACGGTTCATGATAAAGGGGACTTCAGTGGCAGTAATAGGTAACTCAGGCAAAGCAACACTTTTATATTTATTTCCGCAAAAGCAAGAACTTGTGTTCATAAGAAAGTAATCAAGGATGGAATAAGTAATTCATAATGTATTCAAATAATCAATCAAGTATTTCAACCATCCAGTAATGTTTGAGAAAATGAGTCGCATTCAAGTAAAACAAGTATTGAATTTAAATAGTAAGGAGCATGTATCTTCCCCCGAAACAGTTGTGAAACAAGTAAAAGTGGGGGTTATGAACTCACCTGGTGCAATAGCTACGATGACAACAATGAATACACAGAAATGAGGCACGATCTCTAACCGCAACCTAATATGAATGATATGATCTAATGTAAGAAATGAAATGACGCTACACATGCAAATACGTATGTTATCGATACCACTCATTAGTTTTGAAAATAACGTTTATCGTCGACAAATACGTTTTTGACGTCTCGTTAGGTTAATAACCACTTTTCATGGAAATAGGTTGAAACGGTACTCCACGATCCTTGTTTGGTGTTCTATCGGCAAATATAAGGTTTTCGTCGCAAAAATAACATTTTCATTACTTGAAAATATGCCCGAAATGGCCTCGCAAACCAAGTCGCGAAATGTTGTACGTTAAGAGTTAGTGATGAAACTCGGCGTTTTTGAAAACCTTGTAACAATATCTTGAAGTCGTGTCATTTAACTTTTGGCTATACGGGTCTTGATCGATGAGAAAATCGACTCTCATTGTTGTTACTTGAAAGTATCATGTTCAACACTTAGAAAATTTCATTATAGTAAAAGCTGTCAAAATATATATAGTTTATCGGGTATATAGATGAGGTCGTAGTTTATTCGTTATAAGTCTATTCGACGAACGGACAATTGATTTGAAAAGCTTGTTGGAAGATCTTGATTTCATAAAACTACGGCTCGGACTCAAATTGATCCGATCATGAAGAAAAACAGCCAAGAAAGTGGTGTCTCGCAAAGACAGTTTTGCGGCAAAATAATAATAGAAAAGCTGATGGAAATTTGTAAAAATCGTCTAAGTTCAAATGCTTGTATCTTTTTCGTTATAAGCTCGTTTTCTACGTTCTTTATATCCCCGGAATCGTGGGACAACATACTAATATATTTTTGATAAGTCGGGACGGCGAGATCAAATTTTACGTCTCGAAACAGTCCATGAAAACTGTTCAACAGCAAGCTATTTTTCAGAAAATAGTTTTCGTCGTTAAAATTGAAAATAGCATATCTTTTTCGTCGTAACTCGGATTTTAGTGTTTCAAGCGGCCACGGTTTCGTTTTTGAAAGTATTTTCAGAATATCTAACCCAATGTTACCCGGAAACCCCTGAGTTTTCTGAAATTGGCGATTTGGGACAGAACCTATATTTGAAAGTATTTTTCGTTGTTAATATTCGGAAAATCATATCTCCTTCGTTATTAACTCGTTTTTATCCCCATTTTCGGCCATAGTTTTGTCTCGGAATATATTTTCTAAATCTTTGGTCCAAAGTTACACCCTAGACCCTGAGGTTCCCACGTTTTACAAAAATGGACAGTAGCTTTTGTATAGTTGTAAAAATCAACTTTCCTAGTTTGTAACTTGTTCAAGGCTTAACCAAACTATCTCAAATCAACTTCACAAATACCCAATCCTACCATACACCTTCTTAGGGTGTCATGGGGTCCTAAACATCACCAATCTTAGTGGATCTAATGAGATTGCTAGTAAAAATTGTAGATCTATGTTCATAATGAAAAGAAATGAGTAATAAGTGGTATGGATCATACATACTTGCATGTTTTACCAATATATCTTAAAAATACATAAAAATATGAAGTAAATGAAAGTATGAAAAGATCAAAAGTATTTTTGAAGCTTACTTGAATATTTGAGGTGATTTGAAGATGATTATGTTAAGAAACATAGGGTTTTTACCACAAAACCCCAACTAGATCTTGATTAGGACTTTATTAAACACTTGGATCTTGAAAAACTATGGATTCCTTCTTATGGTTGTTCTTGGCCGATCCACCCACCAAGGGAGGAAGAGAGGAAAATGTTTTGTGCTAGTTTAGTTTTTCTTGTAAAAATGGATGTAGGCGTAGAAAGATGTATATATATGTATATAAATGTAGAAGGCAAGATCCATAAAAGGGGGAGGCCTAGGGTGGCAAAAGGAGTGAAATAAGGAGGCTTGTTGGTGGCTAATAAATGTTTATGTCTAGATATGTATGTATTAGTTGGTTTGGTGTATACATTAGGTGTTATCGGGTACCGAGTTATCTTGAAATAATTGTTAACGAGGTGAAATAAAATACGACGAAGTTGTAAAAGTTGTAAAATAATATTCCTGATGAGAATCGGGTGTTGAAATAATTATCGGATTGAAATAACGCAAACCGACGAAGTAATAAGCTCCGACCGTAAAATATAGTAATTGATTTCAAAACACCGGGTAAATTAATAATCAAATTTTTATATAATAAGTATAAAAATATGTTAGGATCATAGTCGGGAGTATTGGGTATACGTTCGTAGTAACAACTGAGTGGTAACGTTAATTACAAATTAAGCATACGTAATTGGAAATAATGCGTATCTGTGCATTATCTAATGTGATGATGATGTGTAGACTACTCCGGTCTATATGACGTGTCATTAATGAATGATGCATGAATTTACAGCGAAACCACATTGGTTACGCGAATTTGAAGACTCGTAAACTCAGTTTACGATGAAATGAACGGCAATCGTGAATAGTGATTTCCTTCCGGAAATGAATAGTGTCATATGAATAGTAAAATTTTTGAACGCTTCTCGGAATCACAAACTGACTCTGAAAATGATGAATAGTGACCGGTGAATAGTAAATGATGAATAGTAACTGATGAATAGTGAATAGGAGAAATGTCCTGAAAATGCGGGTTGTTACATTAGCAACATCATTTCCTCTATAACAATTCCCCTGCTCATCATGCACAATATCAATTCTGCTTTTACTCCTCCTCCCTTTAATAATGTCATGAAAATATGCACTATTTTGGTCACCATCCTTTAACCATTGCACTTTAGCCTTTTGCATCAATAACTGCTCCTCTTCATCCAATGCTTTCTTATAAGTGTAACACCCCCAAAATTTGATACAGCGGAAGACTTAACAAGCTTTCGGGGTGCTACGGTGATTGGTATCCAAACACAAGACATAAAAGAACGAGATAAAGTAAACATAAGAAAAACACAACCAAAACGGGTTTTAAAGTTTACATTTATCCCAAGAATTTTCCAAAGTAAGGCCAAATAGAAATAAACGTAGGTCCACAATAATTTATCAGAGTTTTAGAAAATAGATCCATAACCGGGTGCCATAGCCAAGCCTCCAATCCAAGCATCCAAAGGGCATCACTTAATTACCTGAGAAAACGTGCTAAAAGTCAGCTTTCGCTGGTGAGATCATAGGTTTAAATTCATAATTCAATATAGTGGACATATACGCAAAACGCTTGCTAGCTAGACTAGGCCTCAATCATCCAACCGCTAATATAGATGGGCCTCTCAAATCATTTCTATCTCCTGGTATGTTCAAAATCTCCTTGCCGTAAGGCACACGCACAATCTTCTCATCGCAAAGTATATGAGCACGATACTTCGACAACCAATCCATACCAATAATGACATCAAAACTTCCTAACGTGACGGGTAGAAGGTCTATGTTGAAAGGACGATTCATAAAGTTTAACGTGCAACCGCGAATGATAGTCCTAATCCTCTCTATATTCCCATTAGCTAACTCTACATCATAACCAATTCCTAAGGCCATCGGGGGTTTCTCTAGTAAGGGTGCAAACTTAGTGGACACAAAACTCTTATCGGCACCAGTATCAAATAGTATGGAAGCATAATGATTATTGAGAAGGAACGTACCAGTAACGACGTTCGGATCTTCTCCTCTCTGGTTCCCAGGTGCATACACTCTTCCATGAGCAGTTCCAGCTTCCACACGTTGGTCCCCATTATCTTGTCGTCCACGGTTTCCTCCAGCTCCACGGTTTCCATTATTGTACCCATTACCACCCGAGCCTTGATTTCCTCGGTTCCACGATTCCCTACACTCATTCCTATAATGTCCCTTCTTTCCACATCCATAACAAGTAACATTTGCCTTACTCATAGTTTAAGGAGTAGCTTGAACCATAGCAAGTGGTCGAGCTCTACAATCCTTAGCTATATGTCCCATCTTAGAGCAATTCTTGCACATCATAGTACATCGTTCATAATGATTCTTATAACATCGGTTACACTTGGGTGCATCTCCATTGTAGTTCTTCTTGTCTCCATCTCCCATAGCATAAGATCTAGTAGTTGTTTGTCGCTTGTTTCGATGATCATTACCCTTAGAATGATTATACCTCTTCCTCTTACCATTCTTGTCTTTCTCAGCTTCTTCCAATACCAACGAGTCCATCAATTGTTGAGCGATAGTGATAGCCTCATGAATGTTTACAGGCTTATCAGAAATCACATCGTTCCTTGTAGCTACCGGCAACCCATCGGTATACCTCTCAATCCTTTGAGTCTCAATCCTAACCATATCGGGACAAAGTAAGGCTAACTCTCGATAACGGCGATTGTAAGTTGCCATATCGGTACCTTTCACCTTATGGTTCCAGAACTCAATCTCCAGCTTCTTAATCTCATTTCTTGGGCAGTAAGTCTGAATCAGCAAAGACTTAAATTGCTCCCAAGTCATAGCATAAGCCACATCACTCCCAACCGAATTACGGTAATTGTTCCACCAAGTTAAAGCTTCATCCTTGAAGGTAAAAGAAGCAAACTTTACCTTCGCATTCTCCGCACAACCACTGACATAAAACACTGACTCAGTCTTCTCCATCCACCTGACCAAGTAGACCACTCCTTCAGTTCCACCAAACTCAATGGGTCCACAAATTTTAAACTCCTTGTAGTTACATCCATTAGCACGAACAGGTGGAAATGTTCCAGCAGAATTGTTGGAATGATTTGACTCAACTAGTAGCTCAGCCACTCGTTGCTCCACAAGTTGATTGATCATTGCTTGATCCACAGTAGGTGCGTTAAGTGGAACATGATCATTGTCTCCCTGAACATCAACATTTTGATTCCTGTTGTTGCGGTTAGTAGTGTCCAGGTTATCAGGAGTAGGGGTCTCAACATTTCGAGTAGGACGGCGTCCTCGACGACCAGGGGTAGTCGTTGCAGGACCAGTTCTGGTAGCTCTAACAGGGTTTCGTCGTGGGGCCATTGATCTGAAACATCATACAAGTTCATGAGTCTCCGATAGAACTTATCATATGCTCAACAAGAATTAAATCAACGAAGCCAAGTCATGGAAAGAATATCAACAATACACCACAAGACATCAATAAGGCGAATAGGAACTTAATTTCCAAAATATCCAAAAACCACATAGTACCATATAATAATAACCATCAACCATACAACAAAAAGATCCAACATCGTTTCAACTACCGAAAAACACAAAAGATAATAATCGTTCCAAACGAGACAAATAATCAACAGAAAGTACATCAAAATAGGATAACTAGCTTTTCTAACCGAACACTCCTCGGTGTAGAAAGCAACAAGACAACATAACTCAAACATCTAGCCACGCTGCTGGCAGAGGTTCCTCAACTCCTGCCTCAAGCCATCAAGCTCTCTTCATAGTGATCTTAACTCCACACCATGGGTGTCGCTATCTCTCTTGAGGTCAGCCACCTCCTTCTCTAGCTCGGCATTCCTTTGCCATAACTTGCGGTCGGCCTCTCGAGCAGTAATACAACCTCGCTGTAAACCCTCAATATGCTCGTGAATCTCTATCAAACCTCTCCTCATCTCAGTAACTCTCCTCTCAGCCGTAACCATGTCAATCCTCAACTCCCCAATGAACTCAACGGTCACCCTATCAATCCGCTCAGACATACGTGTAACTCTCTCTCACCAAGATCAGTAATCTGAGCCCACATCCTACCAGTCTCACCTAACTCTGCATGCTCAGCAGAAACCTCAGAAGGTGCATCCGACTCAACGAGACTACCAGGTGGTAACTCAAACAAAAATGGATGATCAGGTGAAACAGGCTCTATCGGATGTATAGGTGAATCAGGCTCCTCATCCTGAGCTGGTGGCACTAACAAATCATCATCATCAGGCATCTCCTCTTCCTGAGGGTCATCCTCCTCCTCAGGGTCATCATCATCACCCTGCTCAGCCTCTTGAGGGTCATCAGCCTCATCCTCACCCTCGTACTCCTCCTCCTCCTCATCGGAAGAGTACATCATCAATCGTCGTCTCCTAACAGGTGAACCATGTGGTGAAGGGGTAGGTGATCTAGGATGACAACGCAATGATGCAGGTGGTGCATCTGACAGGAGAGAGTGAACATCCAACTGTAAAGGTGGTGAAGTAGGGCGTACCGACATACATGCCGTAGCTCGGTGGGCAAAACGTGGAGCCACACGAGCCAAAGCCTGATGAAGAGTAAGCTGTCTCGATGTACCAGGGAGCCCTAGAGAAGATGAGGGTCCCTGCGTGGATGCAGCAGGCGGTGCTGAAGTAGAGGCTGTCGGTGACACAGTAGCTGAATGCATGGCAACCCTATAAGGATCATCAGGAGCCATGGTGATCTGTGCTGGGCGTACAGGTGTAGTAAGAATATCCTCAACAACGTCAAACATACGGGAGGCCATAGTCTGTGACAACGGCGTAGGGTAGGTGTAAGTGTTTCAAAACAACTAAACCGCGAACTCAAAATACCATATCAAAAATCATCATATAATTCCAAATCATATATATCAAGAAAGATTTAAAATACCGCATTACTAAAATCATCCGTAAAACAATTAAGCCATATAATTCCTCAAAACGCATATAATTCCTCAAAACGCCATCATATCACTAAATCAATTAACCTCAAATCCTCAAATCATCTCAAGAATCGCAAATCCAATAATCATCTCAATATACCTCAATAATAATAATGATGCTTCGGCTTGGCGGGCTGGCTGGCAATGGTCGAGGATCGTTTTCTAAAAAAATCGGTTATAGTTTAGGTGTCTATTTACCTAGTTCTCTATAACCTTGGCTCTGATACCAATCTGTAACACCCCCAAAATTTGATACAGCGGAAGACACAACAAGCTTTCGGGGTGCTACGGTGATTGGTATCCAAACACAAGACATAAAAGAACGAGATAAAGTAAACATAAGAAAAACACAACCAAAACGGGTTTTAAAGTTTACATTTATCCCAAGAATTTTCCAAAGTAAGGCCCAATAGAAATAAACGTAGGTCCACAATAATTTATCAGAGTTTTAGAAAATAGATCCATAACCGGGTGCCATAGCCAAGCCTCCAATCTAAGCATCCAAAGGGCATCACTTAATTACCTGAGAAAATGTGCTAAAAGTCAGCTTTTGCTGGTGAGATCATAGGTTTAAATTCATAATTCAATATAGTGGACATATACGCAAAACGCTTGCTAGATAGACTAGGCCTCAATCATCCAACCAAATCAAATCAACCCTATAGGTGCACGCTATAGCTCAAATCAATCCAATCAATAGCTTACCTAGCTCAAGTCTAGGCCTCGCTCTATAATCAATCCAATAGCTTACCTAGTTCGGTACTAGGCCTCGCTCAACAACCAATCAATAGCTTACCTAGTTCGGGACTAGGCCTCGCTCTATAACCAAATCAATAGCTTACCTAGTTCGGGACTAGGCCTCGCTCAATAACCAAATCAATAGCTTACCTAGCTCATGTCTAGGCCTCGCTCAATAACCAAATCAATTGCTTACCTAGTTCGGGACTAGGCCTCGATTTATCCTACCTAGTTCTATAAGCATAGCAAGTTTTGAAATCAAAAAGCGATAGTAGTCCACATAAAACAATTTGCACGTTTCTCACCCCAAGTATTGAAAACAAAGTTCAAGAGTAAAAGTGGGGCTATGACTCACCTCAAGTCCAGAAAATCCTCAAAAGAAATCGATAGAAGAAAGACGTAAGCAAACTCAAGCAACTCATGTAACGGCAACTACAGACTCGACACTTCCTAACAATATCAAGCTCGTTCAGAAATCATTTCCTCAAAAATCAAATCTTCCCATTCCCGAACGTATTCCATTTTTACTTTCCAAAAATATCCATTTCACGAATTATCTTCATATATTAATTTGAAATTCGACGTTTGGTATCCATATGGGTGAAGGGTTGACACAACTCAAACCAAGAAGTCGCAACGAAAAGAAATAATAAACTATCTATAGGTCTAATATTAGCCCAATATATTATTTAAATAAATCATCGAAGCTTATCAAATCCTTCGATTTGGTAATCTCCCATATTTATTTACGTAATATATCATTCCAAAATTATACCCAACCTAAAGCACATAGCACAAAGAATTCTATTTGGTATATATATCGTAGTCAAATAAATTCCCTATATATATCGTCAAATTGGCCAAATTCCACGAGATACATAGTAATTTATTATCCTATTACATATACCACAACCTATGGGCGTGTGGGATACGATGCCCATTATTAAAATCATTTTATATAGCCAAATAACTCGATCTAATCCGTCGATTAAATAGGTCACTTGTTATAGAAAATATTTATATTAATCGTCATATATCCGTGACAACACAAAAGTCACATAATAAAGCCCACTTGAACTTTAAGTAACCACAACTCGTATAACTCGATAAGTTTTTCTAAATTTATAAAAAGTCATGTTTTTAATTATTACTTACCCGACGTATTAGTTCTCGACATCATTTATAGTTATTATCTATAATAATACTTCGACATTTATTGCACTATTTGCATAGTATAATAATTATCGTTATATTATTATAACGTTTACTCGTGATCGTTTTATTACTAATATACGCATTTGTATATATATATATATATATATATATATATATATATATATATATATATATATATATATATATATATATATATATATACGTTTATCACGTCTATATACATATATAAACGATTATATTATCAATAATATTATTACGAGTATTGTTTTTAATGTTTGATTTTAAATATTTATCGAGTCATAAGAATTTGGTCACATGTCTGAGTCATCACTCTCGGCTCATAGTCCAAGTCCAAAATAATAACCAAGTCAAAATAAATAATCCAACTCCATCCAAATCAATCCCAATCCACGTGCTACAACATGAGGGTCCGACTACGGCACCTGACTAATCCTATCTCCGTCATTCTAAGTGACCGTCTCACAATCGGTCCCCAAATCACTTCGTCAACACAACTCCAAATTACAATCCAAAGTATACCATTGTCGCGACCACAAAAGGGTCTCGACCCCATCCAAAAGCTTCGGTCCAAAAAATAATGCCACAATAATAATAACAAAAATGAAACAACCACAAGTAATCATCAAATATGCACATTATACGGTTTGGTTTACCACGCCAAACCCGAGCCAAATGACCCACTTGGGTCTCGGCTAGAACCATGAGTCACAAGGACTCAAAACCAAGGCCACTAGGCCACGACATAGGCTCACTTGAGCCGGTCCAAAACTGCCAAACAGACCATCATGGTTCGCGGCACAACAAACATCAACAATCACCAAATCGGTTAACCAAATCGGCCAAGAATCAAACCATTCGGACCAATGGTCCTCTTAGACTCCCAAACGAGTCAAAATATAGCCACACCGAGACTATAGGGTCTCGGCCAAGCTCCAACGAGCTTAACCCAAAACCAAACGCGACCCAACATCAATAGTCGAGCACCAAATCGCGTCAAAAACCCGAAACCCAAGATACCAAACTTCATTTTTATTACCAAATCATCATTTCTCACTTGTTTTAATCAAAACCCAACAAGAAAGATTTCGTATTCCCACAGTTTGGGTACAAATCGAGACACACGAGTGGAAACTCGTGGTCACTCACCTTCCAAATGCTCCAAGAATATGTTTCTTCAAAAACCCAACAAGAAAATATAAGAAAAATGGTGTTTAGGGGGCGGTGATGGTGCGTACGTGGTGATAAGGTGGTCCAAATCGCGCGTGAATTGTATCAAAAGATAGATCGGGACGAAAGGGTTAAGATGGTGGTGTTTGATGAGGCGAAAAATGATCCATTTTTAGGGGGTCATTTAAGCCCGAATCCGACTTTATTTGATCAAATATTGCCCTAAATCGTTCCTTTTGTGATTTTAGGTACTTGGAGAGTGAATTCTGGAAAAGAAGCCATTTTGGACGTTTTTGGAGCATAAAAGTGAAGAAAACGGCAAAGTATCAATTTTCCATGCTGGAAACACTAGGTGACGGCGTCAAGAGTAATGCCTTGACGGCGTCAGACATCAAGAATAAAATACCGTAGTTGATGACGGCGTCAAAAGTCATCCTGACGGCGTCAAAAGGCCAAGAATAAAATACCGTGGGTGGTGACGGCGTCACATAGGCCGTCATAAGTAGATCAAGGCCGTCCGAGGAAGTATTTGGCGGCGAGGTGACGGCGTCACATGGTTGTCTTGACGCCGTCAGCCCAGTTTTCCTATATATAGTTTTCTAGTTTTTACATTAAAAAGAGAGAAGTTTTGGTGAAACCCTAAAGACGAATTTGGTGCATCTTTTACAGGTTTTTCAAGAGTTCCAAACCCTTGATACCTTGCATTGTAATTGAGATAAGTGTTCTTCTAATTCAATCAATATGTCTATGTGTTGGTTGTCTATATCTTGTTCTTGTCTCAATTCCATTATGCTAGGCTAGATCTCTCTTGTGTTTGCTTAGATCTAATGAAACCTAGATATTGATTATGTGTTGATTACTTGTTTATTCTTGTTCTTGGATGAATGATTTATATGTTAGGCTTAAGAAAACTGGCAGATCTCCAAATGGTAACATGCTTGAACGTCTTAAGAAACATGAACCGAGGCGTACTAGGTCTTTATTGGTTGTATTTAATGCATGAGCCACTGTTTACAATCCCTATAGTTGTGCTGGGTCATGGTGTAGGAGGAGATAAGAGCTCATAGAATTGGGGAGTTATGTATGCCACCCCATGAATGGTATTAAGGAATACGATCCGTCATCCATGCAATTATAACAAGTAATTAATGTGTAAAAGATATCTAGGGAGTAATGAAGTCTAAGTAAACACAATTTCTCCAATTACTGCTCACAACCTTTGTAATAATTAGTTTAATTTCATTTTTAGTATTTTATTTTGATTGCATCTTAGTTTTGGGTTAGTTGAATAGCAACTAATTCCGCCCACTCTTCCAAAACCCGAGATTTTAATTGCTTTCATAAAAATATAAAAACACAAAAATAATCTTCCCTCACCTTTAGAACTAGTAATTAGGCTTTCTAATCCTAGCGACACTATTCCTAAGCTAAACGATCAATCCCCAGGTACTTGTCACTATACTATACTACAACGATCAGGTACATTGCCTGGTGGGGGTTGTAAGCTTCTCGAGATCCCTCGAGAGGTAAAGCCTGTTGCGATTCCCACGCATCAAGTTTTTGGCGCCGCAGCCCGGGGAATAGTTATTGTCTAGGTTAGGATTTCTTTTTATTAGATCTACTTGCTAGATTCCTTTCTAGTAAGATTTTTATTTTTATTTTTTTTAGGTCTTCTTTAGTCTATCTTATTTCTTCGTGCCTTTGTTCGTAACTCTTTACCAACCGACATCATGGAAGGTGGTAACATCTTTGAACCCGTCATCCCACCACAACAAAACCCACCACTAGAACCCCTTAGTCCCCGAACCTTAGGAGAGTACTCCCAACCTAGCCATCAAGGCTACCGAAACACCATTGAGCTCACCGGAGCCAATGTGACCCCCTTGCGATCCGACACCATCCGGTTGGTGCAAAGCGGATGTGCATTCCATGGACTTCGTTCCGAAGATCCAAACCAACACCTTAAGGACTTCCTCAAAATCGCAGATTCCATAGACCTAGGTGTTGAAACTAGAGAGACTACCCGTTTACGCCTATTCCAATTCTCTCTACGGGATCAAGCTAGTCAATGGCTTGAGCGTTTACCCGCGGGATCCATCACCACATGGGATGATCTCACCACTCGTTTCCTTGCTCAATTTTTCCCACCGGGGAGAACTACTAAGCTTAGGAATGACATCTTGATGTTTCAACAACGTCAAAATGAATCTCTTTATGAAGCATGGACTCGTTTCAAGGACTTACTCCAAAAAGTCCCTCATCATGGCATAGATCTTTGGCTCCAAGTCCAAATCTTCTATGACCATATCGACATCTCCACGAGGCGAACCATTGACCAATCGGCCGGTGGTAAGCTACGTGATCTTAGTGCGGAACAATCATGGGAACTCATAGAAGATCTTGCTCTCTATGAAAACGAAAGTTGGAATGATCCCCGTGACTTTAACAAAACGGTCAAGGCAATATCTTTGCCTTCGAACAATTCTAGCACTCCCGATCGTAGGATCATGGAACTTGAGGACCAAGTCAAGTTTCTCATGAAATCTTACGAAGCTCCGAAGCATTCAAGCCAAGTGAACAAAATCACTTCTTCATGCGAATTATGTAGTGGTCCCCATGACACTCGTGATTGTGTGGAACTCCCCGGAACAGCTTTTGCGGATTACGCATCCACGCGTACCGACGAAGCGGGAGATAAGTGGTACACTTTCAAGCCCGAGCCAAACACATACGGTGATTCATACAACCCCTCATGGAAAAATCACCCAAACCTTAGGTGGATACAAAACCAACCCAATTCTTCCAATCCGCCTAATCGTTATCAACCAAACGGTCCACCATCCAACCGTACTTTCAACAACAATCCTTCTAACAACTATGGTAGTACCAAAAATCTTGAAGGATTGATGTCAAAGTTCATGGCATCTCAAGAAGCCCGCATAGCTAGGTTCGAAACCGAATTCAACCAACAACAAACGGAGATGACCAGCAAGATTGACAACTTGTTGAAAGCCCTCAACAACCAAACATTAATCACACCTAGGAAGGACACTAGGGACACCAATAGTGGAAGCCAAATTAAGGACCCCTCATCATCCAAACATGTCCACTTTGTCAATGTTGTCACTATTAAGCCAATAGATAAGGAGATAGAGGAGAGTGACAAGGATGAAGTTAGAATAGAAGCCGATAGTAAGGATGAGAGTAGGGAAGTTGAGGTTAATAAGGATGAGGAATTAGAGGAGGTAGAACCTATAGAGGAATACTTTGATAAGTTTCCAACCAAGGAAGAACGGGAATACCATAAGGATTTATTCGATAGTCCCGAGAAAACATATATCTTTGGCGACCCCCTTATCAAAATGGGAGACCCCTCTAACATTTACATCCCATGTAATATCGGGCACACGCATATATGGAAAGCTTACATCGACCTTAGATCCCCCGTGAACATCATGACTAGGACTTTTTACAATTGGGTGATGAAGAAGCAACTCAATTTTAGGATGATGCCCGGTAAAAATTGGATAAGTAATTTTGTAGGGAGAGTTAAGGGATTACATGTGATTATAGGGAATCTTACCTATGAGATTGATTTTATGATAGTGGAAGACACTCGTCCGGTGATAGATGCTTGCCTAAGTCAAATAATATTTGGGAAACCATTTGTTGAGGCCACTAGGATGAGTTATGATCCGACTTTAGGGATAGTTAGATTCAAGGAAGAGAATGATGAGGTTGCTTATCAAATGCCCTACAAGATTGAGCAATACCGCCTTCTCTCTAATTTCGAAAAGGAACGCAAGCAAGCGGCTTATTATAGGAATGGGGAGGATAGACGTAGAGGAGTAGAGTATGTTAGAAATAGGATGCTTGGTTTCTACAAAGAGTGCTTGCAACTAGGTCCGGAATACAAAACTGGTTTAGAAGACGACCTAGAGAGTGGAACCAATGATGAGATCACGTGATAGCCTATGACTTTGAGTCTAGCTACAAGACTCGTAAATAAAGAAAAGCGCTTCTTGGGAGGCAACCCATGTTTTGTGTGATTTTATTTGTTTGATTGTTATTTGCTTCCGTATGCATGCTTTGTTTTTATTGTTGGTTGATCATGCTTCTCAATTAAAATGTGGAAATACTTTACTATGTTGTTTGGCCTAGTCTTAACTCCAACCTAAAAGTATTTTTGCAAAAGATAAGTGTAAGGGGAAACCCCAAATATGTTTTTAAGAAACAAACCGATCATGATTCTCCACAATATTAAATGAACATGTATATTCGTATTTGTTAGAGTCAAATGCTTGTATTGAGTCATAATGAAGTTTTGCAGGATTTTCCAGGAAGTAGGACGAAGTTTTTCCAGAAATTTTCCGGAAACTTAACATAAGAATTTCTGCAGGTCCATTCTGACGGCGTCAGAGTATTACTCTTGACGGCGTCAGGAGTTAAAATCTGGAAATTTTACCGGTTTTGTTTTTCTAACGGAGTCTTATGGTTTTTGTGAATTATTAAGTTTTATAATGTAACAATTCGCAATTTCAGGTTAATTACTATTCCCGGAAAATTTCACTATTCACTTTTACTATTCATTTTTCCCGAAACTTTCCCGAAAGTTGATTTTTATTTGATATTCTCGAGTGATAAATCATTTCCATGGCAAATTAAATGTTTGACATTCGTCAGCTCATTTTCGTGAAAGTTATTAAGGAATTACACGGAATTACACGTTTTAGGGTAAAACGTCATTCAGAAATTCTACGTACAACGAAATTCGACCGCGTTAAGTGACCCCGCATCAGAAAAATGTTTGACACACTCATGATTTATTTGAGAATTAATCGTGACTGAGAAAAACATGACCAAAGACTTCCCGGCAGGTCACCCAAGCCTGTACTACTCTCGCATAAGCACGCTTAACCGTATGGGCGATTAACCGTTAGACCACAAAACATTTTTCTAAGATGATTTGAGTTTTCAAATTATTAGAAAAAGTCAACATATTTTTCCCTCCTCCATTGACCAAAAATCATCCCTTGATGTTATAAGTCATTTCGTGATTTTTAGGCTTACGGTTTGATGTCTAAAAGACATTTAATACCAACCGACACTAGACTGAGCCCAGTCTAGACATTATAAGTCATTTTAAATCATTTTTATCACATTAGAAAAGTAACATTTTACTTTTCTCAATTTTACGCAATATTCGTACGTTTTACGTATTACGCGTTTTAGACCCGTGTTTCCAGTTTTTAGCAGGGTTTTACCACCCAAATGGAACCTACCACTCATTTTATATTTTATTATGGAACATATGGACATGTTTATCAAAACTTTCAAGTTCCATAATTTTACGACACCCGGTTTTACGTTTTGAGGCTTAATCATTTACGATTGGCATTTCCCGGAGTCAAAACTAGCTCCATAACTTGGATAATATCATCCAAAGTCCAAATCTTCCTC
The DNA here is from genome assembly GCA_030686995.1 of Artemisia argyi. Taxonomy (NCBI): domain Eukaryota; kingdom Viridiplantae; phylum Streptophyta; class Magnoliopsida; order Asterales; family Asteraceae; genus Artemisia; species Artemisia argyi. The sequence continues at coordinate 130,698,081 of CM060709.1, forward strand.
CCCAAGCCTTGCAAACCGCCATAGGGGGGGGGGGGGAGTCACCATGGTGTGGCTTGATCTTGACCATTGATCTCTAAGATCATTACATGTGTTCAACTTGGTGAACAAGTGTTGACAAGTCAATGAAATGTAACCTCCTCAAAGGCATATAAAGCCCTCCCTTTCCCCTTGTTGCCGTCCACTTCCACACACACCAACACATTATCCTTTGCTCTTTTCCTTCTAAGTTTCATGCATGATTCAAGTGCTTCTTCAAGGTGGAAACCCTAGTTAGGTCTTAATTCATCAAACACTTCCATAACCTTATGAACTTTGGTGATTTCTCTTGAGTTTGAATCCACTCAAGTCACCTCAACCTTCATCATCCATCTTTCAAGATTACAAGGGTAGAAAGATTGCATGAAGTGAAGTGGGTTGAAGCAAGTCTATCAATGTCCTATCCTTACATGTTAACTTCCTTTCATCTTTGAAAGCCAAAAGTTGTGAGCCAAACCCTAACATGCTTCTTGTTAATTAATCATGTTCATATCATTTACATGTTATTCTTGCTATATTATGTCTTGTATAAATGTCCATGATGTATAAAAATGATTAAAACAAGTTATTGTTATTGATTGTTACAACAAGTTACTAAAACAAGTAAACTAGTGACTTTCTTGGTAAGACCTGATCAAAATGGTAAAAATATGATATTTGATCATTACATATTACAGTAGAGGACTTAACAAGGAAACCGTAGCAACTTGAACCACCCAAAACGAGTATACGAGTCAAAAGTTACGCCCATTTGAAGTTACCAAAGATTTCCGGCAAACTGCCAAATACCATTCTGATCAAATTTAGGTTTTGAAAGTCACACTTCTGGTCCGATTCATCAAAAAGTTAAAACACGAAAGTTGTCCGGAACGACGTTTTCGTTCAGGAATAAAGAAGCTCGAGACCTAAAAACACTTTCCGAGTGATAAAATTCTTCAAATTCTAAACAGCCCATTTTTAGGCGAAAGTCACAAGATTATGGTTATACTTTGAAAGGAACAAGAGGTCTTATGACCTATAATCAAGACCACAACCATGGCTAGAGCCAAGGTTGTGTCTCATGACCTTGAAACAAGGACCAAAGGTCATGGCTAGGCCATGACGAAATGACCATACAAGCTTACCAAGGCAAATACATGAACTAGAGAAGTTGGCGATAACTTGAACATACAATTTGGATCTACTTCATCTAAAAGGAAGCCATGAGATTTTACCAAGAGAAAATGGTCATTCAAGACTTATGAAACTACCCCTAATAACAATCTTCATGTACAAATAAACTTTCCTAAGTTTATTCAAATATCGGACATGTAACTTTTCGGATCAAAAGTTATATCTATATATTTTATCAACTACTACAATAGTAGGGAGCCTCATGTGAGGAGTTCATTATGTAAGCCGTCGAGTTGAGTTGTGGATTTACGAGTTAAAGTGTCCTGGCTCCTCGAAAGCTTACTAACATGACTTCTGAATTATGTCGGCCCGAACGGTAGTAAATGATATACAAAACATACATGTTCATGAATCTTTTCTTTCAAGGACTTACAATATACATCATACCACATCATGGACTAAGTGCAAGACATACATATATTGGCATGTTTATGCTTTCTTAGACATTATTCCAAACCTAAGTTGCAACGATTATTCTAGGTTGCTCGTAGAAGTTCTTACGACATATCCATCATTCTCATTATACATCATCCAACTCAAGGTGAGTTCATAGCCCCACTTTACATTACTTCAATGTTTTACAAACCCTTGGGGGGAATACATGCTATTTTAACCGAGCACAATGTTTTTAAATTGTATGCTTGCCTGATTGTTTTATTATCACTAAGTACCAGCCTTGCTAAACCGAGATCCCTTATTATGAACCATTTAATCACTAGCAATAGTGAGCGCAAATATTGTGAATAGGCCTATTGGGATTGACGAATCCCATTTGTTTTGACTAAGTTCAAACAAATGCATTAATATTTGAGATTTAGGTATGTTAGCAAAGTACCTACCGGGATAAATCTGCCGATCGATATTGGTACACGTTTACGTTATGGTATCATAAGCTTAGTGTATAATACATTTTATGGGCGTATAACAACATAGCCTACCTATTTTGCTTTCCAAACATTGGTGTGAGCCTATAACTCACACTACCAACATATTGTGTTCAAACATTAAACAAACTCTATGAATATCACTCAACCTTTGTGTTGACCTCTCAAGCATGTATTTCAGGTTCATGACGATCAAGGATGGCACGGAATGGCACGGATACTCAAGAGGGCTATAAATTTTATTATCATTCAAAAACACATTTATTATACATTGTAAACATGGAACCATTTGGGACCTCATTTTGTAACCTCTGATATTTATACAATTTGAATGATAAATCTTTCAAAACGACTCAATTGGAGTTCGTTTTCTATTATTGTGACTATTGTGCCGTCGAGTAACACCCAGTTTGAATTCCGCTGCAACCATGAATTGGGGGTGTTACATATAATCTCCATGAAATCTACAAACTTCATTCCACAAGCATTATATCTTACTTTGTTTTCTAGGATTTAGGAACTTATATAGGATGCCGCCGATTTTACGCGAGGTTGTCTTGTCTATTTTCTCAGGATTTACAGGTTATGTTTGACAAGAAGATGATTTATATTCTGGAAGGGAAGCTTTGATTGTTCGTTTTCTTGGAAGAAGATTTAACCTGGCCAACCTAAAATCCATACCGAGCGAATCAGGGGAGTATTTGATTTCATTCTCTTTACTTTTTCACTTTTACATTCTTTACTTGAACATTGGGGACAATGTTCATCTTAAGTGTAAGTGGAGGGTAAAAAGATGATACCTTACATATGCACTTTCGCTTGAGTTTGTTTTGTTTGATGGTAGATGTGTAATAAAACTACGAGAAATACTTGTTAGTGTAATTTTAGCGCCAAATTTAAAATTTTTTACAACATTTAGGAGTGAAACTTTAGCCATAGCAAGCAACTCATTGATAGGAGATTGTATGACTAGCACATAACCGTATATTCAGAAAAATTTTCCACCCAAAAATGTGAGGTTCGCCTTTAGATTTGATAGGAAAAGCATTTACTATTAGTGCTTATGAGTGTACCGGTAGCATTTAGATTCTAGAACTTGCGTTAGTGATGCATCCCGAGACCGCTAGTGAGACTACATTCGTGTGGTAGGATTTACTACATGATAAGAGGCATTAGGATCACCCTTGTGTTAAACCCGTATTACAATTACTTGACCGTTTAAGTCATATTACTTGGCTAGTTAAGTCAACTAATTTTCCCCACACCCTTAGCGTTGTACTCATTTTTAGTACACGATACCCCTAGTACACCCCTCCGAGCCTATCTTTTCGTTTCTAACTTTAAGCATTTTACTTAAAGGAAGAATTTGTTACACCCCACTTAAATGTACAACCAAATCGCCTTAGCCTTCCGTGTATGCGCTCATTTTTAGTGCATTATTGTTATTTGTTAAACCCTAAGTTAACTTTCTAATTGATTACATGGTTGCTAAGTCGAGTCATATCCTTGTACATATTGTTTTGGGACGATTGGGACTCATGGGTAAGTACTTATTTTATGGAGTAATGGGGAAGAACATAATATTATTACCCCCCATATATACATTAATCTTAAAAGTGCTCCAAGTGTTTTGATTTTCTGAATTCGAGTCATTAGATTAGTTTAATGTAAAGTATGTAAAGATTCAAGTGTAAGGGGAATTCTCATCCCCTATGATGTATTATTTCGGATGGTAGGGTAAGAGTGTATGCAAAAAAAAAAATAAAAAAAAAAATAAATAAATAAATCGAAAAATCAAGAAAAAGAAAAAAAAAAATATAGAAAAAAAATAGAAAAAAAGAAAAAGAGAAAAAACATACGGACTACCATCCTGTTTCATTCTATGTTTATTTTATGTTTTTGTTATTTTTCATTTATTAGCTTAAGTCGAGTCTAGTCTTGGCTTAGCAACGCCATATTGTACATGTAATTAACCAAGATTGTTAACTCGCCACCAGTAAAACTTCCTTTATCCAACAAAACCGTGTAATTCATATCCCTATACCTAACGTTACAACCCTTTAAAGGACCTCTTTGATAGTTTATCCTAGGTGCTTACGCCATGTGGTGGAGGTTTGATCATTTCCCAAGCCTATGGTAATCTATTTTGCTATGACAGGTAGTGAGAGATATCTTCCATTTTCATAATGTTATATTACTTTATTACACCCGAGAGATGTGAGTATCTAAACACTATTTGTGAGGTGCTTGTGTATGATCTCCGTGCTTGTCTATTGGTCTTTAGTGGAACGATTATTTGTTGTAATTACTTTTATATTAGTGTTAAATGACCCCTAACTTGTCTTTTGAGTAGAATAAAAGCTCATTTGCTTGAGGACAAGCAAATCTCAAGTGTAAGGGTATATGATGAGGCGAAAAATGATTCGTTTTTAGGGGGTCATTTAAGCTCGAATCCGACTTTATTTGATCAAATATTGACCTAAATCGTTCCTTTTGTGATTTTAGGTACTTGGAGAGTGAATTCTGGAAAAGAAGCCATTTTGGACGTTTTTGGAGCATAAAAGTGAAGAAAACGGCAAAGTATCAATTTTCCATGCTGGAAACACTAGGTGACGGCATCAAGAGTAATGCCTTGACGGCGTCAGACATCAAGAATAAAATACCGTAGTTGATGATGGCGTTAAAAGTCATCCTGACGGCGTCAAAAGGCCAAGAATAAAATACCGTGGGTGGTGACGGCGTCACATAGGCCGTCATAAGTAGATCAAGGCCGTCCGAGGAAGTATTTGGCGGCGAGGTGACGGCGTCACATGGTTGTCTTGACGCCGTCAGCCCAGTTTTCCTATATATAGTTTTCTAGTTTTTACATTAAAAAGAGAGAAGTTTTGGTGAAACCCTAAAGACGAATTTGGTGCATCTTTTACAGGTTTTTCAAGGGTTCCAAACCCTTGATACCTTGCATTGTAATTGAGATAAGTGTTCTTCTAATTCAATCAATATGTCTATGTGTTGGTTGTCTATATCTTGTTCTTGTCTCAATTCCATTATGCTAGACTAGATCTCTCTTGTGTTTGCTTAGATCTAATGAAACCTAGATATTGATTATGTGTTGATTACTTGTTTATTCTTGTTCTTGGATGAATGATTTATATGTTAGGCTTAAAAAAACTGGCAGATCTCCAAATGGTAACATGCTTGAACGTCTTAAGAAACATGAACCGAGGCGTACTAGGTGTTTATTGGTTGTATTTAATGCATGAGCCACTGTTTACAATCCCTATAGTTGTGCTGGGTCATGGTGTAGGAGGAGATAAGAGCTCATAGAATTGGGGAGTTATGTATGCCACCCCATGAATGGTATTAAGGAATACGATCCGTCATCCATGCAATTATAACAAGTAATTAACGTGTAAAAGATATCTAGGGAGTAATGAAGTCTAAGTAAACACAATTTCTCCAATTACTGCTCACAACCTTTGTAATAATTAGTTCAATTTCATTTTTAGTATTTTATTTTGATTGCATCTTAGTTTTGGGTTAGTTGAATAGCAACTAATTCCGCCCACTCTTCCAAAACCCGAGATTTTAATTGCTTTCATAAAAATATAAAAACACAAAAATAATCTGCCCTCACCTTTAGAACTAGTAATTAGGCTTTCTAATCCTAGCGACACTATTCCTAAGCTGAACGATCAATCCCCCGGTACTTGTCACTATACTATACTACAACGATCAGGTACATTGCCTGGTGGGGGTTGTAAGCTTCTCGAGATCCCTCGAGAGGTAAAGCCTGTTGCGATTCCCACGCATCTGTGTTGTTTTTGGTGTGAGAGTGGCGGTGGTGGCTATGGTGGCCGATTAAGGGGGCGGTGGTGGTGAGTTAAAAAGAGAGAGAGAGAGAGAGAGAGAGAGAGAGAGAGAGAGAGAGAGAGAGAGAGAGAGAGAGAGAGAGAGAGAGAGAGAGAGAGAGTATTGTGTTGGTGAGGGTGAAGGTTGGTTGTGTTTGTGTTATCCGGTTTTCAAAAGGACGATTTTAAATTTACTCTTAAAAAAAAGAGATTTTATTAATAATAATAATGTTAAGGGGTGAAGTGGGTTAAGTAACCCGGTGTAAATACACGGACCAAACTCGAAACCTTAAATAACAAATCAACTCTCTCGAACCGAAATCGTTCCAAAATAATCAAAACCTCGCGATACGTTCCAAAAATATAAATACCCGAACCAATTTTAAAATAATTATAATTGTTAGGTTATCCTAGTGCCGGAGTCAATGTAGTGCCAAAATAATTATCTCAAAAATAAATCATCACGAATAAACCAAACCAAACCATTAATAAATAATCGAGTTCCATAAATAACGTACGATAAAAATCACATTCCAACGTTCATAAAATATCTCGTCACGATAAACTTTTCAAATTTTCCAAAATTATAAATTTTAAAGTAATGCGAGTTTTAAAAACGGCTCCCTAATTTGCCAGTTGTCACAATAAGCATCATAATAAATCATCTCTTCTTCTCTTAAAATAACATTATCACAAGATTATTTTAAGCATCATAATAAATCATAATGAAAATATGCACTATTTTAGTCTTTTGTATATTCTACTAATATTTTTAACTTATAAAAAAATTTACACAAGATTTCTTGGTTTTTAGACTAATTAGCTTGTTCCTTAAAAAAGAAAGCGACACATTATCCTGTGCAAGCTCTGATAAAAATTATATATGTATTGTTTTAGAAGCATGTTTTTTTTCGTCCTATTTTCAGTTTGATAGTCTTTATAGAGCATTCAATCCAACCCTCGCCCATGGCCAATATCTAATATACATTAACGCTTTTATCTTCTTTAATTCCCCATCTTCACTACCATTTACGTCAATGTTTGCCCATTTTGTTAATTTTCTCAATTAATCAAGTAAGTGTATGTTACTACTGAAAAAATATCATTGTGCTCGTATGATATTTTTTCCTTGATTTAGAAGCTGGATTGTAGCTTGAATCATTCGACATACGAGCTAAGAAACTGTAAGTTTCACTTAAATAATGTGAGAGACCGTGATTTAATAAAATGTATAATAGTGGCATGTATATATTTCTTTTCCAAATATTATTGTGAATAAATTTAAATTATTAGATGTATAATTAGACCCTAATATTACTAGAATTGTCATGATGTCAACCAACAATATAATCTTAGTCATAATTTAAGATCGGATATATAACAGTGACGTCATATTTAAACCTTTTTCTTCTCAACAACATATTAAGAATAGATTTAAATTGTTAGATGCATCGTCAAATCTTACTATTAGAATAATAAGATATAATGACATATATATTTCTTTTCCAAAAAAATCTTAAGAATAGATGTAAATCATTGATCAACTCATCAATTCTTACTATTAGTTTAATAAGATCTAATGATGTCAACCAATGATATAACCTTTCATTTTGATTTTTTTCATCTCTTTATGATATGCTATCTTCCGTTAACAAGACTTCCCACACAACTGTGATCAATAGAAAGCGCTAAGGTCTATCCTTTCTTTAAGTTAAGAGTGAAGGACAGTGATTGGCTCCAAACGGTCAACCCATATTGACCAGGGAATGGTCAACAAGGTCAAACAGCCTAGAATCAATCTCCGTGGAAGTATAGGGTTTCCCCGGGTCGTTATGTCCCGACAAGGTGTGATGGTAATCAAAACGGGTTTGTGATCGGGTGAATTTGAACAGAAAATGGGTTTGAGTGATTTGTATGATTACACTAAGATATGAAGAATAGAAATAACTTAGAAACACTATATAAACAATTACTGATGATCAGATAACCTAAAAACGTGACTTAACCTCAAAACGCGTGTTCGTTTGATTTAATTCTACGTAAACGTACGAAATAAAACGCGAGTTTTTGTGAAATAAAATACCTACGAATATGAAAATTACATTTTTGCAATCCTAATGATAAAAGAAAATTTTTAGAAAATTAAAATTAATTTTTACACTACTTAATTAATTATTATTAATTAATTACTATTTAATAACTAATTTATAATATTTAAATTACACTAATTATGAAATTAAGCTAGAAAAATGAAAATTTAATTCTCAAAATTCTAAAGTAATATAAAAGTAATTTTAAAACTAAAAATATATTTTTCCTACTTTTTATCTCTTTATTATTAATTAATTAAGATTTAAATATTAATTAAACTAATTAAATTAAAGAAAAATAGCAAATGATTAGTAAAATTCTAAAACTTTTTCTAAAAATATTTTATTACATTTAAAACTTATGAAAAATATAAAAACATAGGAGTACTTAATAAAAACTATTTATACTATTTAATTATCTAATATTAATTAATTCTTAATAAACTAATATTAATTATAATAAATACTAAATGAAAAGGGAAAAATCTGAAATTATTCCTACAAATACTTTAATATACTAGGAATTTAAGAAAAATATAAAAACAGCTAAGTACTTGACAAAAATTTAAAAAGAAAAATTAAAAAGCTAAATTATATTAAATAGAAGCTATCACTAGAAATTAAATTTGGTTTTTCTGAATTTTTATTTTACAAAACTACTTTTACACTAAAAAGAAACAACTTTTACAAAGGGACATTTCTTGAAGCTTAATGATAAGCAAAATAGACATGAAATGCTTAACAGTTTGACTTTTTGGTCAAACAAGCTTGAAACAGTTTCTAACAAGCTACAAGCTGGAACCTGGAATAAAACAAGCTAGAGACAAGTTAAGAAAACCATGAAAAAGCTAAAACAAAAAGCAAAATACACTGAATAAGCCAAATAGTACAATAAGCAAATCCAAAGTTCTCACAGATTCATCAGGCCTGCAACTTTGCAGGCTTATTTCAGCTTATCTAATAAGCTTTTAAGCAAAAAAGAAGCTTGGAACCACCAAGCTTGTACTCTGGCCTTTTCGAAAAACAAAAATACAAGGAGTGGGACCCATTATTGAGCTTGATGTGAGCTTGTAAAAAGGGGTGATCAATGCTGATTCACTCAGCATACAAGGTGAAATGGACAAAGTTCAAACACCTTGAAGCCTTATTAAATAAGCTGAAATGGGACAATAAGCCCTGAACCTAAGAGTCTGGCAGCTGATCTTCTCAGAAAACTAAAAAACTTGAGGTGGGGTCCACTATAGAACACAATGCAAGCTTATGAAGATGGGATCAAATCTGTGACACAGGGGAGGTATATGCACAACAGACCATCTCTAAGAGTCATTTTGGATGAGCAAATGATTTTGAAAATCAATTTTTCTTTTTGAATCACATACACAGGCTACCAAACATCACAATTAAACAAGAAATAACCATTTCCAACCTGTATTGACTTCTAAAATTGGTCTAGAAAACCTATAGTTAGGACAGATATGGCTAGTGCAAGCCTAACTAGCAGGTTTTAAATAAGCTATTATCAAGCTTATCTTAAAAAGACTAATGGGAAGCATGCAAAGGCATATAGAAGATCCTAATAAGCTATCAGGGATACTAATAAGCAGTAAGGAAAAGCTACAAAGCACAAATCAAATAAATCCTATCCTAGGCTACAAATGGTACAAGAGGTTTAATGAGGCTACTTTTGAGGTGTATCAAGCCATAAAGAAAATGTTATAAAAAGTAAACAAAATTACTAAAATCAAGACAAGCTGGGAATAAAGTTGGAACCCAAATTTCAGACCGTATAATCAAGGCATGAACAAGTTAAAAATCCCATAATGGGGACTGTTGGACTTGTAAATTTGCAGGCCTGGGAGATGGGCTGCAGGCCATGATTAAGCAAGTGCAAAAGCTATGAAAGCTAAAACAAGCTCAGGCAAATCAAAGTGGAACTATGACTTAATGGTAAACCCAGAATCCAAACCTAAATCCTACTTTTACCTATTTAAACTTGGACAAAAGGGCTGCTGATGGCAGTTAACTGTTGGAGTTGTTGTGGGTCAAATTTGAATGTGTGACCCATCAAAGTCAAAGAACAAGTATATCATGCTAATGTCACTTATAGTGAATAATTTATGATCAAACCCTACGACTAATAAGGACTTAAACTAAGACCTAACCTATCTATTTAAAAAAAATCAGTTAATATAAATTTTTTTGGTAAACTAATGGTAAGCCTTAAAACTAAGACATGTAGTGAGAAGAATATTTTTGGTTTTTATGATTTTCTGATTTTTATGGTTTTTGAAGGTTTTATATTTTTCTATTTTCTTTTTGCTTTTAATACTATGTACAAAGGATATGTGAAGCAACCCCTTTACTCCTCCTGATCTTCCTGAAGACTTATGAGATCCTCAGGAGTGAGACTCTTCATACCAAGGCGAGGAAGGATGAATTGAAATCGGTCCCTAGAAAGTGCTTTGGTAAAGATATCAGCTAGCTGGAACTCAGTCCTCACGAAGTAAAGTTCCACGATTCCTTTCTCAAGTTGCTCCCAGATGAAGTGATGTCGAATGTCAATGTGTTTAGTTCTTGAGTGCTGGACATTGTTGCAGCAGAGTGCAATTGCACTTTTGTTGCCCCAATACATGGGAATCTTGTTGCATACGAAGCCATAGTCCAAAAGTTGAGATCTCATCCATAAGATCTGAGCACAGCACGAGGACATGGCAATGTATTCAGCCTCTGTGGAGGATATTGATGTACTCATTTGTTTCTTTGAAGACCAACTGACTAGCTTATTACCCAAGAACTGAGCACCCCCAGATGTACTTCGACGAGTATCTTGACATCCTGCATGGTCAGCATCCGAATAGGCTATGAGTGCCATAGAAGTGTCCTTTGGGTACCATAGGCCCATGTGGATTGTTCCTTTAAGATACCGAAAGATTCTCTTGACAGCTTCCAGGTGTTTCTTGGTAGGTTTAGATTGATACCGAGCACACATGCAAACTGTAAATAGTAGATCCGGTCTGCTAGCAGTAAGATACATTAAGGAACCAATCATGCTTCGATACTTGGTTTGTTCAACCGGGATCCCAACATCATCTTCATCAAGTTTTGATCTTTCAATCATTGGAGTATCAACTGCGTCACAGGAATCGAATCCAAATTTCTTCAAAATTTCATTAGCATACTTGGATTGTTTGATGAAGATGCCATTGGGATTTTGAGATATTTGCAAGCCTAGAAAGAAGGACATTTGACCCATCATGGACATCTGGAACTCAGAACTCATCTCTTGGGATAAACGATCACACTATTTGGGATCAGAGTAAGCAAATATGATATCATCTACGTAGATTTGTACATGAAGAAAGGCTTTGCCCGTTTTTCTAGTAAAGAGTGTAGGATCAACAGCACCTTTGGAAAACTTGTTGGCAAGAAGGAATTTTGGCAGGGTGTTGTACCACGCCCTAGGAGCTTGCTTAAGTCCATAAAGAGCCTTCTTCAAGCGATACACATGGTTAGGACGTTCAGGATCCACGAATCCTTTGGGTTGGCTTACATACACCACCTCTTTAAGATCGCCATTTAAGAATGCAGTCTTAACGTCCATCTGATAAACCACCATATTTTGACTAGCAGCACTTGCCTGAAATATTCTTATGGCTTCAATTCTAGCAACTGGTGCGGAGGATTCTTCAAAGTCAATACCTTCTTCTTGACGATATCCCTTTGCCACAAGCCTAGCCTTGTTCTTCAATACATCTCCATGCTCATCAAGTTTAACCTTAAATATCCATTTGAGAGCAATGATCATAGCACACTCAGAGGCGGTACTAATTCCCACACATCAAGTCGATCAAACTCATGAATTTCGTCCACCATAGCAGTGAACCATGACTGTTTAGACATTGCATCCTTGAAATCTTTTGGTTCAACTTTAGGAGGACAGAATTGAAGAAGCACCACAATGCATCGGTAGCAAGTTGCTTATGGGTTGATACCGGACATGAAGGGTTTCCAATAATGTTGTCAATTGGGTGATCATTTGTCCATTTCCTAAGGTGTTCATGAGGTTGAGGATAGGGAACTGAGGTAGCCATGTAAGATTCATCTGAGGATGTAGCATCATTTGACGATTCAGGAGCAAAGATGTTAACAAACGGCTCATTATCAGGTGGAGCGAAAGGATTAACTTCAAAAGAATTATCCACATCCGCTACTCGTTGTACAGATGAAGATTGACCATTAGATGTTGTGATTGAACGACTGATGGCGGGGGCTTCAGGATCCCTTGACAACGAAGTGGATGGTCCAGTATTATCATCTGGGACATTTGCTATCCCAGCTGGTTGTGGATTGACAATGGCTTCTGGAGCATCCATATTTTGAGGTTCAAAGTATTCATCAAACATGGGGTCAAATAGCTTCTTCCAATCTTCACTTGTAGGAGGTACAAAAGGAGTAGCAGGAGTGGGATTCTGTACAAGCCTAGAGCTTATAGGTCCAAGAGACAAAAGGTTAGGAACGGGTCCAGAACTTGATTGTCCAGGAACCAGTTGCTGAGTCAGCTCATCGAAAGTAATGTGGATCGTTTCCATTATGTCTCTGGTACGTTTGTTGTAGATTCGGTATCCTTTTCGCTCCAGAGCATAGCCAACGAAGAAACCAATGTCGGTCTTGGCCTTGAGTTTCCCAAGGTCTTCACTGTCATTTGTTGGATAGCACAATGCACCAAATACTCTAAGAAATGAAAGATCAGGTTTTCTGCCATGAACCAGTTCATATGGAGTCTTGCAGTAGAGAGGATGTATCAAGGATCGGTTCTGTGTGTAACATGTAGTAGCAATTGCCTCAGCCCAAAGAAACATAGGAGCTTTGGAGAAGATAAGCATCGTCCTAGCAGCTTCAACCACGGTGCGATTACGTCTTTCCACAACTCCATTTTGTTGAGGAGTACGTGGAATGCTCTTTTGATGACTAATTCCGACACCTTCATAAAATTGAGTAAGTTGTTTGTTCACGAACTCCGTTCCATTATCAGTACGAATGAATCGAACTGTTTTTTTGAGTCGAACTTGCAACTACTTAATGAGTTTGATGATGATTTCCGGAGTTTCATCTTTTGATCGTAAAAACTTTACCCACGTGAAACGAGAGTGATCATCAACAATAACAAGCACATATTTCTTTCCGTTGATACTTTGAATCCTCATTGGTCCAGAGAGATCCATGTGAAGAGTATGCAGGACTTCTATGATGGAATTAACTGTTTTGGGTTTATGGGTGTGCTTTTTGTTCTTACCCAGTTGACATGCGAAACATAGATGATCTTTTTCATACTTAAGTCTGGGCAAGCCTCGAACAAGATCCTTACGGGTGAGTTCATTGATGGTACCGAAGTTCAAGTGGTTCAAACAACGATGCCATAACAATGATTTGTTCTTAGAGGCTTTTAGAGTAAGCAAATCGGAGAGGACTGCAACATGTCTTCAATAGAGATGGTATAAAGGTTAGTTCCCCGACTCCCTTTGAGGATATCTACACCATCTAATTCTCTAACAAAACAAGTGTGCTTTCTGAAGGAAACTTCAAGATCAGAGTCACAGAATTGACCAACAGAGAATAGATTGTGTCCAAATCCCTCCACGTAGTATACTCTGGATATCACACTGTCTCCAAAGACATAATCAACATAACCCTTATAGATCCAAAATGGCCGTTCCCGAATCTGACCGCACCAATGAACTTTTCCACGAAATTCTTGAGCCGCGAGCGATCTCCAGTCATATGTTTTGAGCAGCCTGAGTCCAAATACCAAAGGACGATTTGTACGACCTGCATTTGAAACCAGACAATGGTGGATAAATGAAAAAGCTGGAGCCCCACAAACAGTTGGGGTCTGTTTGGTTAGCACACACAAATACTGGATTATCATATATCACGGATACATCACTGGAATTTACACCTTTTAATGCACTAGATCTAGAAGTGGTACTAAGTGCTTCTATTGGGAACTTTCTACCAGTAGGTCTCCATTTCTTAATAGGCACAACTTTGGAGTTAGTGATCCTAGTCAACGGGCACTTTTCTCCTAAGGTGAATTTCCTTCCAGTAGGTCTCCATTGATATCCAACATTAGTGAACACTTTTCCTGTTTTATTCCAGACTTGTTTAACCCTTTTAGCACTTGAAACATTCATGACAGGAGATTGCATAGTGAATTTTAAGAATGACACAACACAAGCATCATGATTATCAAAAAATAAACATTCGTTACAAGTCTTACAAATAGCACTAGAATTCGAATTAATTACATCATTGTTAACACAAATGTTTGATTCAACTCGATTCTTTTCATTAAGCATAACTTTATTGTTCCTAGAGGATTCTTCTACTTCCTTCATAAGTGTACTCTTAGCCGGTAAAGTCTTATCATTCTTTGTATTGCATCTAGGCTGTGACTTGCTAGCTTTAGATACACCTTTTACTCCTGTAGAAGCAATGACGGGAACATTAGTATGATTAGTTGCTACTTATTTACCGGTGATCATGATGGTGGATTGTGACATGGTTTGGGGATAATCAAATGTAACATGTTTGTTGCCACTGTTAGAGTGCGACATAAATGACCTATCCGGCTTGTTATCATTCTTGGGGCATGATCCTATAGCATATTCTAATAATTCCTGGGCTCTATTAGTGAGGAAGCATGCACCAACAATAACATCATCCTGTGGTTTAGGTATCCTTTTATCCTCAATGGTTTCTCTAAGTATGACCAGGCAATCCTTAAGATATCTAAGATAGTTGCTATGAACTAACTTATTGTTCCTAAGGGGAAGAGAGATATTCACAGCATCGCACGCATATTTCTTACAAGCATGTACATTGGAAATTGCATGATCACATGAAACGACGGGCATTTTACCCTTCACCATAGTCTTTAGATTCTCAATTTCGTTTAGCAAAGAAGTGACTCTTTCATTGTTTTGGTCACGTGTTATTTTAATAGACTCAAATAACTCTTTGTAATGTTTTTTAGCATTTGACATTTCAGCACGAAGCCACTCATTTTCATGTTGTAATTCATTGATAATGCCTTGTTTCTGACAATTTTGAGAATCTATCGACTTCTGGTAATTGGTATTGGTCACGTCGCCTTTGTTCGACTTTAATTGTGCAATTTGGGCCCTCAACTTCCGAATCGTGTTTGAGTGAGTTTGAATTACATCATCCTTTTTGGCTGATTCAAAACATGTGTCAAACTCAGGAGCATCCGAAGATGTCTTGGCATTTGATATTTTTATGTTTTCTTCTAGATGTTGGTTTTTTTGTTGCAAGTTAAGATTATCAACTTCTAGGTTTGAGAAATTCCTGACCATGTTATCATGGTCGTCGTTTTGAATTTTGTTATTTAGTTTGTAATTCTCCCCCTCAAGCTCAATCACACGATTCTGGAATACATTTAAAGTGATCGACATTTCATGAAATTGCCGAGCAGATAGTGTTGAGCCAGTAACAGTGTAAAAAACATCCTGTGCAATGCAATTAGCAATCAAGTTCTCATTCATGATGAGAATGTATTTCCTGTCAATTTCACTGTATTTGAGATCAATAGCTAATTGGTTACTCTCATTTTCCACCTCTTTAAAGACCTTTTTCATTTGAGTCACATCATTATTAATGGTATTTTTAAGGCCCTCAAAATGTTCTTTGAGAAGATCGAAAAATGGCATGACTTCAGTTAGGTAACACTGTTTTGTTTGCTCAAAATCCCTTTCCCCTTCTGTAATCCCCGTTGGTGTAATTCTTGTTTTACATGTTTCTTCAAAGTTCTTAAACAATTGACCTAGAACATATAACGCAATTAGGGTATTACACTGTGTGGGAAGAGTATATGGTACTAGATGTCTGGGTGTGTTCAGAGGATAGATGGTTGGGTCAGCAATCCTAAAGATGGTACGTGTGTTACCTACAATTCTTTTAGCTTTCATTTTTTCCATGTCAATATTCCAAAACACTTTGTCAGGGAGGATTTTCTTTTGAGGAACAAAAATGGTTGAATGATTGTCATTAGTATAATCATGGTGAAACACAATATTTTTAGCTATGCACAGGGGATCCTTTAGTCGCTCAGCAAGTTTTTCCCTAGTTCTATCCTCAGCCTCATCAATCTCGTCATAGGATTTCACATCAGGAGGGGCATGGTTAGGGTCAAGCATAGTGTTTGCATCATATAACGCAGGTTGAGCACCTATACCATTTCTAAGAAATTGGGCTTTAGTCTTAGAGGCATCTAGTTCACTAAATTCATCACTTAGTTTCCTATGGTTTTGCATCATTTGAGCAGATTGAATGGTTTGGCCTTGCGTGTACAACTTATCTTCCAATTTGTTTTTCAACATTTTAAGTTTTGAGAAATCATTTAGAAGTTTAGTTTCTTTATCTTTGTATTCGAGTTTGATTGAAGTCAACCCCTTTTGAATTTCCTGTCTTTGTTTTACAGTTTGATCCAATTGTTTTTTTAAAGATACTAACTCCCTTTTCAATGTTTCTTGTTTGGAATTGTTTTCAGATATGTAAGCACGCATTTGCCATTCCATTTTTTGCTCACGTTCATTAAGCTCAAATTTAGCACGCTGCTCGTATATGGTCACCTGATCCTTAAGGATGTTAACTATAGTGATCAAGGAGTCATCAGGGTTGTATATAGTGTGCTCATGCAGCTCAAGTTCTCTAGAATCAACCGATGGCATGTCACTTGGTACAACTGACATTTTATTGTCATTCACATACCGTTCATATGGGATATTATTGGTATTTCCCATATTAGTGGTGTCTGTGTTGTCAATATTCTTGGGTTGTACCGAGTCACATGCCCCATGTGGATTGGTAGAGTAATTCAGATTAGAATTTAGTGACGTTGGTACCTCAGAGATAGCAGATGTGATGGAAGAGCCAGACTGCTGTGGGAATGATGCAGCTGCAGACAGATTAGCCATGAAGATGATTTGAGCTATGGGTTCGTCATCAACATCTGAATCAAAAGCATCACAGTCTTCAACTTGAAAGATGTTCGGATCATTTAGTGCCATGTCCAGAATAGGTTGATCATCTACATCAGCATCAAACGTATTCTTGTCATCACCAGCCAGAAAGAGCAAAGCTTCTTCATCCAGAGCAGTTCCATTCTCTTGCGCCTGCATTAGCAACATCTTGTCCTTGAAGTACTTAGAGTTTTGAGGACGCTTTGGGAGAGTGCAATTCCTAGCTATATGGCCCAACCCTCCACAGTTATAACACTTAGGCTGCCTAGCTTGTACTTGAAGTGCATTCCCGACTCTATACTGCCCATTTTCTCTACCAGCATTTCTTGGATTGAGGTTTTGTCTTCCTTGTACATTCTGCACCACCACCCTTTTGTCTTCTACGACTGCCTGATTTCATGGGTTAGACGAAGTCCTGAGTTGGTTATTGGTTGGTGGAAGTACAGCTCTGAACTGTTGGACTAATAAGGAGACTTGATTGGAGAGATTATCAATCATCATGTCAGTGTGAGAGTACCCAGAGTCGAGGTGGGTGTTTAAAGCAGGTGGTGAGGGAGTTGTGGATTGACCATTAGTTGGAGTAGACCTGGATGAAGATGATTGAGATTTGTAACAATTCGCATTTTCAGGTTAACTTCTATCCCCAAAAATTTCACTATTCATTTTTACTATTCACTTTCACTATTCACTCCTAAAATTTTTATTTCATATTCTCGTAAGTTAAACTATTTTAATGATAATCCGAGAGTTTGACACTTGTCGAATCATTTCTGCAAAAATCACGAAACCGTGTCCGAGATTTACTTTTAGGTTTAAACGTCATTCCAGCATCCCGATATGTCCATAAAACACTATAAACAATAGAAATATGATTTTCTCTCATTTTACGACAATTCCAAAAGTTTTGGAATTTACGTTTTCCAGTTCAGCGTTTTACGCGAATTACGCGTTTTAGACCCGCGTTTCCAGTTTTAGCAGCGTTTAAGCAACCCGGTAGAACTTGTCACTCATTAAATATGCTAATATAGGTTATATTAATAAGTTTTATCATATTTATAAGTTTCATATTTTTAGGATACCCGATTTTAAGTTTCATGACTTAACGACTTATCGTTAGCGATTACCGGGACAAAACTCACTCAATAAAAGCAAGATATTATCAAAACACATAACTAGTCATCCAAGATAGGCATTGAACAAAATTTTAAGCCACATGGGGCATTTTCTTGGTCACTAAGTTAAGGATAGGAAGCTTACATAGGAAGCTAAACATTTTGCAAGTAAACTTGGCCACTAAGTCTTGGAAAATATCCTAAGTCTCTAACCTCCTCAAGGAAACTTCCTAGGCACCTTCCTAACCTCCTCTTCATGCTATAAATACAAGCCTAGTCCTTTCCTTTCTCTTCATTCCAAATGCCCAACAACAAATCCATAAACCATGATCCTTTGATTTCTAAGTTATAAGTTAAATACCAAAGTTGAAGGCATAGTTAGTCTCTACATGAATCAAGAGTTTGTTTGGTGATTCCATGGTTGAATTAGGAGCTACACAAGGTGGTTAGGGGCTGAACACATAAGGTTCTTACAAGGTTATACCAAGCCTAGCAAGGGTAAGCAAGGGTAGTGTTGAAGGATTGGAAGCTAGGGTTTTCGATTGAAGGATTTAGATCTTGTCTTTGTTCATGAGTTCCCTTTTCATTAAGGCCAAAAGTTGTAAGCAAACCCTAATATACTTTCTTGTTAAATATCATTTTCATGCTATTTATATGTCATTCATACTATATATTGTCTTGTTATTATGTTCATGACGTATAAAAATTGGTAAAACAAGTTATGGTATATATATGTTAACTTATGTTAAGATAATAAGAAAACTAGTGACTTTTATGGAGAACCACGACCAAAATAATATAACTATGATATTGGACACTTACCTAATGTTAAAGAGGACTTAACATGGAAAACATATCAATTTGAATCACCAAAAACGAGTACACGAGTCAAAAGTTATGGCCATAAGAATTTAGCAAAACCAAAACGCCAAACTGCCTAGAAACAACCTGTTAGCATTCTGACTTTTTGAAAGTGTCACTTCTGGCCTGACTCATCAAAAAGTTAAAACACTAAAGTTTTCCGGAACGACGTTTTCGTTTAGGAACAAAGAAGCTCGAGCCCTAAAAACGCTTTACGAGTGAGATTTTTCTTCAAATTCTTAACAGCCCATTTTTAGACCAAATGACCATGTAATAGTTATGATTAATTGAAACCAAGAGGTCTAATGACCTAAATCCAAGACCACAACCATGGCTAAGGCCAAGGTTGAGTCTCAAGACCATGGAACAATGACCAAGGTCACGGCAAGGCCATGACTAAAGACCATATAAACTTACCTAGGCGAAAACATGAACTATAGAGTTAATGGCAACATAAACATTCAATTTGGATCTACTCCAACAAAATAACCACGAGACTCATTGTAATAACAATCTTCATCCAAAAGTAAACTTTTCTAAGTTTATTCAAATAATAACAATTTCAAAGCATTGTATTCGGTTTAAAATAGCATGTATTCCCCCCAAGGGTTTGTAAAACAATTAAGTAATGGAAAGTGGGGCTATGAACTCACATTAAGTTATATAACAAGTAGTGAATGTGATGGTCGAATCGCGAAGGTTTCTACGAGCAACCTGTAGAATGTTGCGACTTAGGATTGGAGTAAAGAATATGAAGAATTGCCTATATATGTCTTGCATTTAGTCCATGATGTAGTACTTAGTATAGTGTAAGTCATTGAAAAGAAATGGTTTATGAAACATGTATAGTTTATATATCGCTTACTACCGTTCGGGCCGACATAATTCAGAGGTCATGTAGTAAACGTTCGAGGAGCCAGGACACTTTAATTCGTAAATCAACAACTCATCTTGACGGCTTACTTAATGAACCCCTCACATGAGGCTCCCTACTATTGTAGTGTTTGATAATATATATATATATATATATATATATATATATATATATATATATATATATATATATATATATATATATATATATATATATATATATATATTATCAAACACTACAATAGTAGGGAGCCTCATGTGAGGGGTTCATTAAGTAAGCCGTCGAGATGAGTTGTTGATTTACGAATTAAAGTGTCCTGGCTCCTCGAACGTTTACTACATGACCTCTGAATTATGTCGGCCCGAACGGTAGTAAGCGATATATAAACTATACATGTTTCATAAACCATTTCTTTTCAATGACTTACACTATACTAAGTACTACATCATGGACTAAATGCAAGACATATATAGGCAATTCTTCATATTCTTTACTCCAATCCTAAGTCGCAACATTCTACAGGTTGCTCGTAGAAACCTTCGCGATTCGACCATCACATTCACTACTTGTTATATAACTTAATGTGAGTTCATAGCCCCACTTTCCATTACTTAATTGTTTTACAAACCCTTGGGGGGAATACATGCTATTTTAAACCGAATACAATGCTTTGAAATTGTATGCTACCTGATTGTTTTATTATTACTAAGTACCATCCTTGCTAAATCCAATATCCCTTATTATGAACCATTTAATCACTAGTAATAGTGAGCGCGAATATTGTGAATAGGCCTATTGGGATTGACGAATCCCATTTGTTTTGACTAAGTTCAAACAAATGCACTATATTTGAGATTTAGGTATGCTAGCAAAGTACCTACTGGGATAACTCGGCCGATTGATATTGGTACCCGTTAACGTTTTGGTGTCATGAGCTTAGTATAATAATAACTGTTTTGTTTTCCAACCATTGGTGTGAGTCTATAGCTCACACTACCAACATATTGTGTTCAACCATTAAACAAACTCTATGAATATCACTCAACCTTTGTGTTGGCCTCTTAAGCATGTATTTCAGGTCCATGATGATCAAGGATGGCACGGAAGGACACGGATATTCAAGAGGGCTATAACATTTATTATCATTCGAAAACTCATTTAATGTAATTTGTAAACATGGAACCATCTGGGACCTCATTTTGTAATCTCTGATATTTATATAATTTGAATGATAAATCTTTTAAAACGACTCAATTAGAGTTCGTTTTCTATTATTGTGACTATTGTGTCGTCGAGTAACACCCAGTTTGAATTCTGCTGCATCATTGAATTGGGGGTGTTACAGATTGGTACCAGAGCCATGGTTATAGAGAAACGGGTCTAATTGAGACCTAAACTATAACCACACTTACAAGCAAAAGCATTTTTATAGCCTTCCGCTCTCCGTGTCTTCCATCCTCTAGACAATTATGGACTTATTAAGTGTTTTATACTACACAAACATGTTAGCATATTGATATATACCTCTTTTTATATTTTGAGCATTTCCCCGTAAACATTTTTTTGCTACACAAACATAATTGCATATTGATATATGTACCCTTAGCATAATTGAGCATTTCTCCGTAAGCCTTTTTATTCTACATGAACATATTAGTATATTGATATATACACTCGATTTATTTTCAATCATTTTATCTAAACAATGGACTAAACATATCTGCGTATACCTATTCTAGGGAATTTCGACACAACCACATTCTCCCAATTATGTTCCTACTCCAACATTTTATGTCCAAGATATTGTAACAAATTACAATGGTCTTCCCTATTTCCCGGACATTGTATGATACAATGGTCTTAATCATTTCTCAAATGTTTTAAGTCACACAATGGTCTAATCTACTTCCCTAACATTGTGAATTGCACAATGGTCTAATCTACTTCCGAGACATTGTGATTTGCGCAATGGTCTCTGGAATTATTCCATCACCTCACCAATATCATTTCATATGATATCAAAAACCCATCACAATCTATCAATTTCCAAATAGAAATATGATATTTCTAAAGGATAAACTAATCCATCATCTACGAAAGCTGAAGTTTCTCTACATTCATCAAAGTTTTCTTCTGAAACCTTCATCGTTAAAAGTTCGTGATCCTGGCCAAGTATGGACTGTTTACAACTACTCAAAACTTCCTTTCCACACATATCTACCCGTACTATCTTCTATTGATGCGTGGGAATCGCAACAGGCTTTACCTCTCAAGGGATCTCGATCGCAGTGTACCTGATCGTTGTAGTATAGTATAGTGAGAAGTACCGGGGGATTGATCGTTCAGTTTAGGAATAGTGTCGCTAGGATTAGAAAGCCTAAATACTAGTTCTAAAGGTGATGGATGATTATTTTTGTATTTTTATATTTTTATGAAAGCAATTAAAATCTCGGGTTTGAAGGATTTGGGCGGAATTAGTTGCTAATCAACTAACCCAATACTAAGATGCAATCAAAATTAAATACTAAAAATGAAATTAAGCTAATTAAACTAAGGTTGTGAGCAGTAATTGGAGAAAATGTGTTTACTTAGATTTCACTACTCCCTAGACATCTTTTACACGTTAATTACTTGTTATAATTGCATGGATGAGGGATCGTATTCCTTAATACCATTCATGGGGTGGCACACATAACTCCCCAATTCTATGAGCTCTTATCTCCTCCTACACCATGCCCAGCACAACTATAGGGATTGTAAACAGTGGCTCATGCATTAAATACAACCAATAAAGACCTAGTGCGCCTCGGTTCATGT
Source organism: Artemisia argyi (assembly GCA_030686995.1). Classification (NCBI taxonomy): domain Eukaryota; kingdom Viridiplantae; phylum Streptophyta; class Magnoliopsida; order Asterales; family Asteraceae; genus Artemisia; species Artemisia argyi. The sequence continues at coordinate 130,720,814 of CM060709.1, forward strand.
TTCTTAAGACGTTCAAGCATGTTACCAAGTGGAGATCTGCCAGTTTTCTTAAGCCTAACATATAAATCATTCATCCAAGACAAGAATAAACAAGTAATCAACACATAATTAACATCTAGGTTTCATTAGATCTAAGCAAACACAAGATAGATCTAACCTAGCATGATAGAATTAAGATAAGAACATGATATAGACAACCAACACATAGACATATTGATTGAATTAGAAGAACACTTATCTTGATTAAACATGCAAGGTATCAAGGGGTTGGAACCCTTGAAAAACCTGTAAAGTTACACCAAAATCGTACTTAGGGTTTCTCCAAAACTTCTCTCTTAATGTGTGAAAATTAGAAAACTATATATAGAAAAATAGGTTTGACGGCGTCAAGAATAAACTTGTGATGCCGTCACCTCGCCGCCAAAACTCTTCTCAGACTGCCTAGATCTACTTCTGACGCCGTCAAGACTTATACACTTCCAGGCCGTCATGACTCTTTTACTCTTGACGCCCTTCCTACGTGACACCGTCAAATCTGCTCTGGGTCGTCATGGAAATTCATGAAATTTGCTCTTGACGCCGTCAAGGTTTTGCTCTTGACGCCGTCACCTACTGTTCCCAGCATGGAAAATTAAGACTTTGGCGTTTTCTTCACTTTTATGCTCCAAAAACGTCCGAATTGCTTCCTTTTCTAGATTTCACTCCTAAAGTACCTAAAATCACAAAAGGAACGATTTAGGGCAATATTTGATCAAATAAATTCGGATTCGGGCTTAAATGACCCCCTAAAAACGGATCATTTTTCGCCTCATCATATACCCTTACAGTTTAGATACTCACATCTCTCGGGTGTAATAAAGTGTAAATTACAATATGGAAACAGAAGATATCTCTCACTACCTGTCATAGCAAAATAGATTACCATAGGCTTGGGAAAGGATCAAACCTCCACCACAAGGCATAAGCACCTAGGATAAACTGTCAAAGAGGTCTTTTAAAGGGTTGTAACGTTAGGTGTAGGGATATGAAATACACGGTTTTGTTGGATAAAGGAAGTTTTGCTGGTGGCGAGTTAACAATCTTGGTCAATTACATGTACAATGTGGCGTTGCTAAGCCAAGACTAGACTCGACTTAAGCTAATAAATGAAAAATAACAAAAACATAAAATGAACATAGAATAAAAAGGGATGGTAGTCCGTATGTTTTTTTTTTTCTTTTTTTTTCTCTATTTTTTTTTTCTTTTTTTTTTTTGCATACACTCTTACCCTACCATCCAAAATAATACATCATAGGGAATGAACATTTCCCTTACACTTGAATCTTTACATACTTTACATTTAAACTAATCTAATGACTCGAATTAAGAAAATCAAAACACTTGGAGCACTTTTAAGATTAACGTACATATGGGGGTAATAAATGATGTTCTTCCCCATTACTCCATAAAATAAGTACTTACCCATGAGTCCCAATCATCCCAAAACAATATGTACAAGGGTATGACACGACTTAGCAACCATGTAATCAATTAGAAAGTTAACTTAGGGTTTAACAAATAACAATAATGCACTAAAAATGAGCGCATACACGGAAGGCTAAGGCGATTTGGTTGTACATTTAAGTGGGGTGTAACAAATTCTTCCTTTAAGTAAAATGCTTAAAGTTAGAAACGAAAAGATAGGCTCGGAGGGGTGTACTAGGGGTTTCGTGTACTAAAAATGAGTACAACGCTAAGGGTGTGGGAAAAATTAGTTGACTTAACTAGCCAAGTAATATGACTTAAATGGTCAAGTAATTATAATACGGGTTTAACACAAGGGTAATCCTAATGCCTCTTATCATGTAGTAAATCCTACTACACGAATGTAGTCTCACTAGCGGTCTCGGGATGCATCACTAACGCAAGTTCTAGAATCTAAATGCTACCGGTACACTCATAAGCACTAATAGTAAATGCTTTTCCTATCCAATCTAAAGGTGAACCTCACATATTTGGGTGGAAAATTTTTCTGAATATACGGTTATGTGCTAGTCATACAATCTCCTATCCATGAGACGCTTGCTATGGCTAAAGTTTCACTCCTAAATGTTGTAAAAAAATTTAAATTTGGCGCTAAAATTGCACTAACAAGTATTTCTCATAGTTTTATTACACATCTACCATCGAACAAAACAAACTCAAGCGAAAGTGCATATGTAAGGTATCATCTTTTTACCCTCCCCTTACACTTAAGATGAACATTGTCCCCAATGTTCAAGTAAAGAATGTAAAAGTGAAAAAGTAAAGAGAATGAAATCAAATACTCCCCTGATTCGCTCGGTATGGATAATAGGGTGGCTAGGTTAAATCTTCCTCCAAGAAAATGAACAATCAAAGCTTCCCTTCCAGAATATAAATCATCTTCTTGTCATACATAACCTGTAAAACCTGACAAAATAGACAAGACAACCTCGCGTAAAATCGGCGGCATTCTATATAAGTTACTAAATCCTAGAAAACAAGATAAGATATAATGCTTGTGGAATGAAGTTTGCAGATCTCCTGGAGATTATAAAACTTAATAATTCACAAAAACCATAAGACTCCGTTAGAAAAACAAAACCGGTAAAATTTCCAGATTTTAACTCCTGACGCCGTCAAGAGTAAACCCCTGACGCCGTCAGAATTGACCTGCAGAAATCCTTATGTTAAGTTTTCGGAAAATTTCTGGAAAAACTTGGTCCTACTTCCTGGAAAATCCTGCAAAACTTCATTATGACTCAATACAAGCATTTGACTCTAACAAATACGAATACACATGTTCATTTAATAGTGTGGAGAATCATGATCGGTTTGTTTCTTAAAAACATATTTGGGGTTTCCCCTTACACTTATCTTTTGCAAAAATACTTTTAGGTGGAGTTAAGACTAGGCCAAAACAACAAAGTAACGTATTTCCACTATTTAGTTTAGAAACATGATCTACCAACAATAAAAATTAAGCATGCATACGGAAGCAAATAACAAACAAACAAATAAAATCACACAAAACATGAGTTGCCTCCCAAGAAGCGCTTGTTTTTGTTCGAGTCACGAGCCTGACTCTACCCTTATTTAACGGAAATAGGGGAGGTTCTCCCTACACTTAGGATTAAGTGTGGGTGAAAGTAGCGATACACACCCTTAGGGTGAAAATATTCCACGTGAGGTAAGATTGGTGGATGAATTATATGCTCAAATGGGTGTGCTGCTATCATCATAACCTTAACAAATTCAATCGGGTTAATAGGTGGATTAAGATTTTCTCCTTGAAAGGGATCATTTTCTATCAACTTCAAGAGACTCCTAGTTGGGAATCCATCTTGACCTAATAAACCCGGTTTAAACCCATAATGTTTCTTGTGATCAATCATAAATGGGTGATGTAAGCATGTAAGGTCATTTTCCACTCCTATATTGGCTTCCTCTCTACAAGGCTTAGAGTCCACTAACTTTATCCTAAGACTACCCGGACTATATGGTTTGATGGGTGGATCGGAACCTATCTCAATTCCTAAATTCACATCCAAGGATGGAAGATTAGGTAACGGTTTTGGTTGAGGCTCCGGTTCATCAAAACTAGGAACTTCCCTAAAACTAAGAGTAAGGTTATCATTATAAGTATTCAAACCTATATCCTCTAGTTGTGTTTGGTTCAAAGGTTCTACCTCTATTGGGGTTCCTATAGTTTCTTCTACGTCTTCCGGGTAAGTTACGGGTGGTATGTGTGCCTCAAATGATGGCAGGACTTGTGGGGTACTTAGTGAGCTTATGTTATTTACTTCATCATTCCCTATGTCACGATCACCTATATCCTCAACATGTGTTTTATTATAATCTAACCCTAACATTTTCCCAAGTATCTCACGTGCTTCTCTAGGCATCTCAACTTCTATATCTGAATCATAAGGATCACCCTCAATATTCTGACTGCTATATACAAATTGCCCAAGAGATTCATCATCTGTTTCTTGAGATTCATCATCATCGATCATAAAACCTAGGTCTTTTTGATCAATGTGATCATGTTCGGCTACATCCTCCATCACATCAAGGTCACCTATGTGTTCATCCTGTATTATGGTAGGGCCTAACCATGACATGCAGCTAGGTGGCTCATACGAAACTATCCTAGGTGAAGGCTCATATGGTGCATAGGTTTCACTAAGTGAGGCATTTTGAGGGGTTGATGGAGCTCCTAAGGTGAATTCTTTAAAAGTCTTAAGCCCTTGGCCTCTTTTCTTAAGGTACTCAATAAAATCAATATAAGATCCTGTCCTCCTCATTTCATTCATCCATCTTGGTATATCCAAACTAGTGTAATTATGTTTTTTCTGGTAAAACTCTAGTGTTGGACTTGGTGGATTCGCATTCTCCATAATGGTGAACGGAATAGTCAATGAACTTAATTTACTAACAAAGGCACAAAGAAAAAGATAGACTAAAGAGAACCTAAAAATAAAAATAAAATCTTACTAGAAAGGAATCTACCAAGTAGACCTAATAAAAAGAAATTCTAACCTAGACAATAACTATTTCCCCGGGCTGCGGTGCCAAAAACTTGATGCGTGGGAATCGCAACAGGCTTTACCTCTCGAGGGATCTCGAGAAGCTTACAACCCCCACCAGGCAGTGTACCTGATCGTTGTAGTATAGTATAGTGAGAAGTACCGGGGGATTGATCGTTCAGTTTAGGAATAGTGTCGCTAGGATTAGAAAGCCTAAATACTAGTTCTAAAGGTGAGGGATGGTTATTTTTGTATTTTTATATTTTTATGAAAGCAATTAAAATCTCGGGTTTGAAGGATTTGGGCGGAATTAGTTGCTAATCAACTAACCCAATACTAAGATGCAATCAAAATTAAATACTAAAAATGAAATTAAGCTAATTAAACTAAGGTTGTGAGCAGTAATTGGAGAAAATGTGTTTACTTAGATTTCACTACTCCCTAGACATCTTTTACACGTTAATTACTTGTTATAATTGCATGGATGACGGATCGTATTCCTTAATACCATTCATGGGGTGGCACACATAACTCCCCAATTCTATGAGCTCTTATCTCCTCCTACACCATGCCCAGCACAACTATAGGGATTGTAAACAGTGGCTCATGCATTAAATACAACCAATAAAGACCTAGTGCGCCTCGGTTCATGTTTCTTAAGATGTTCAAGCATGTTACCAAGTGGAGATCTGCCAGTTTTCTTAAGCCTAACATATAAATCATTCATCCAAGACAAGAATAAACAAGTAATCAACACATAATTAACATCTAGGTTTCATTAGATCTAAGCAAACACAAGATAGATCTAACCTAGCATGATAGAATTAAGATAAGAACATGATATAGACAACCAACACATAGACATATTGATTGAATTAGAAGAACACTTATCTTGATTAAACATGCAAGGTATCAAGGGGTTGGAACCCTTGAAAAACCTGTAAAGTTACACCAAAATCGTACTTAGGGTTTCTCCAAAACTTCTCTCTTAATGTGTGAAAATTAGAAAACTATATATAGAAAAATAGGTTTGACGGCGTCAAGAATAAACTTGTGACGCCGTCACCTCGCTGCCAAAACTCTTCTCGGACTGCCTAGATCTACTTCTGACGCCGTCAAGACTTATACACTTCCAGGCCGTCATGACTCTTTTACTCTTGACGCCCTTCCTACGTGACGCCGTCAAATCTGTTCTGGGTCGTCATGGAAATTCATGAAATTTGCTCTTGACGCCGTCAAGGTTTTGCTCTTGACGCCGTCACCTACTGTTCCCAGCATGGAAAATTAAGACTTTGGCGTTTTCTTCACTTTTATGCTTAAAAAACGTCCGAATTGCTTCCTTTTCCAGATTTCACTCCCAAAGTACCTAAAATCACAAAAGGAACGATTTAGGGCAATATTTGATCAAATAAATTCAGATTCGGGCTTAAATGACCCCCTAAAAACGGATCATTTTTCGCCTCATCATCTATGCAATGGAATGTGAAAACATAGGTTACAAGTCTTGTATGGGCGGGACTTGCAACTGAACTGTTTGACATCACATTTGTTTAGTGGACAGTTTCCCAAAAGCAACGGACATATCACAAGTATGCCTAATTTAGGTATTTGAAAATTTTATCGAACCTCGGCTAAATATAGACTAGTCACCTATATTTAACCTAGGGACAGTGAAACATAGTCTGACTAACTATGTTCGACTTAAAATTTTCAAATACTGAGAATAGTTGTACTAGGGTTATGTTCAGATTGATTTCATACTTGAACTCGATAAACCACCAGAATTCTTTAAAACGATCTAGAGACACGATATTGTCTTACCACTCAGCAAGATCTTAACACCTTATTTGTACTACCTAATTTCATTCTTGAAAGTTTTCATTTATGAGATAATCCCAACTACTATCTTGGGATAGTTATCAATTCTTCTCTCTTATCCCTTAGAAGTATTATCCTGTTTAGGTCCTAAGGATACCATTCCGTCATAAACCTTTAAAATTTCTTAAAATTTTAAAGCAAACTTGACATCTCCACCAATATTAATGTTAAGCATATACTACACACTTTTGTTCATCAACATATCACATCATTATCTTCACAACCGTTGCAACCCCAAGCTCATTAACAGATCTTGATGCACTTTTAAAGCTCAAATCATCCTTAGTTACACCACAAACACCCTTATAAGCTTTACAAGATTGAATATTCATCTTGTACTTTTGGAACACCAGTATCATCTCGTAATAAACTACCTTGTAACTCACTGGCTAATTATGAATGTTGTGTTGGGAATTCTTAAGTAGGATGATTTATAATTATTTGAATGGATTGGGATGCCTTTTTATTTAAATAAATAAATTGTAAATCACCGAACCATAAGTTTATATTCCCCTATTTACATTGTTTGGGATGCCTCTCTATGTAAATAAAGAATTATAAACAAGTGGGCTTATTTGTATCCTAAATAACATAAGTATGAAGTCAATAAATACTAGGTACAACAACAGATTACCTACTAGACTATGATTGCAACTACTATCCCAATTTCCATTTATTCGATTCCTATGTCAATTGCTATTGTTGTTCAACTACTATATCAATTGCTATTAATACTTGACAACTATATCAATTTCTATTTTACATTCAACTATATCATTTTCTGTACAACTACTATATCAATTTCTATTAATATTCGACTGCTATATCAATTTCCTTTGATATTCGACTATTATTTGAATCTCTAGTAATATTCAACTATGTTATCAATCCCTATTGACACACCATATTCTGAGACAAATCAAACTACATCACTGGTAATCACAGACTCTAGTCCTCATAAGTAACCACACCTTTTCATCGACACCACTCCAACATATAACACACATAGAACATCGGGACGAAGTTCCCTTAAGGGGTAGAGACTGTAACAATTCGCATTTTCAGGTTAACTTCTATTCCCGAAAATTTCACTATTCATTTTTACTATTCACTTCTAAAATTTTTATTTCATATTCTCGTAAGTTAAACTATTTTAATGATAATCCGAGAGTTTGACACTCGTCGGATCATTTCTGCAAAAATCACGAAACCGTGTCCGAGATTTACTTTTAGGTTTAAACGTCATTCCAGCATCCCGATATGTCCATAAAACACTATAAACAATACAAATATGATTTTCTCTCGTTTTACGACAATTCCAAAAGTTTTGGAATTTTACGTTTTCTAGTTCAGCGTTTTACGCGAATTACGCGTTTTAGACCCGCGTTTCCAGTTTTAGCAGCATTTAAGCAACCCGGTAGAACTTGTCACTCATTAAATATGCTAAGATAGGTTATATTAATAAGTTTTAACATATTTATAAGTTTCATATTTTTAGGATACCCGATTTTAAGTTTCATGACTTAACGACTTACCGTTAGCGATTACCGGGACAAAACTCACTCCATAAAAGCAAGATATTATCAAAACACATAACTAGTCATCTAAGATAGGCATTGAACGAAGTTTTAAGCCACATGGGGCATTTTCTTGGTCACTAAGTTAAGGATAGGAAGCTTACATAGGAAGCTAAACATTTTGCAAGTAAACTTGGCCACTAAGTCTTGGAAAATATCCTAAGTCTCTAACCTCCTCAAGGAAACTTCCTAGGCACCTTCATAACCTCCTCTTCAAGCTATAAATACAAGCCTAATCCTTTCCTTTCTCTTCATTCCAAACGCCCAACAACAAATCCATAAACCATGATCCTTTGATTTCTAAGTTATAAGTTACATACCAAAGTTGAAGGCATAGTTAGTCTCTACATGAATCAAGAGTTTGTTTGGTGATTCCATGGTTGAATTAGGAGCTACACAAGGTGGTTAGGGGCTGAACACATAAGGTTCTTACAAGGTTAGACCAAGCCTAGCAAGGGTAGTGTTGAAGGATTGGAAGCTAGGGTTTTCGATTGAAGGATTTAGATCTTGTCTTAGTTCATGAGTTCCCTTTTCATTAAGGCCAAAAGTTGTAAGCAAAACCTAATATACTTTCTTGTTAAATATCATTTTCATGCTATTTATATGTCATTCATACTATATATTGTCTTGTTATTATGTTCATGATGTATAAAAATTAGTAAAACAAGTTATGGTATATATATATATGTTAACTTATGTTAAGATAACAAGAAAACTAGTGACTTTTATGGAGAACCACGACCAAAATAGTATAACTATGATATTGGACACTTACCTAATGTTAAATAGGACTTAACATGGAAAACATAGCAATTTGAATCACCTAAAACGAGTACACGAGTCAAAAGTTATAGCCATAAGAATTTAGCGAAACCAAAACGCCAAACTGCCTAGAAACAACCTGTTAGCATTCTAACTTTTTGAAAGTGGCACTTCTGGTCCGACTCATCAAAAAGTTAAAACACTAAAGTTTTCCGAAACGACGTTTTCGTTCAGGTACAAAGAAGCTCGAGCCCAGAAAACGCTTTACGAGTGAGATTTTTCTTCAAATTCTTAACAGCCCATTTTTAGACCAAATGACCATGTAATAGTTATGATTAATTGAAACCAAGAGGTCTAATGACCTAAAGCCAAGACCACAACCATGGCTAAGGCCAAGATTGAGTCTCAAGACCATGGAACAATGACCAAGGTCACGGCAAGGCCATGACTAAAGACCATATAAACTTACCTAGGCGAAAACATGAACTATAGAGTTAATGGCAACATAAACATCCAATTTGGATCTACTCCATCTGAATAACCACGAGACTCATTGTAATAACAATCTTCATCCAAAAGTAAACTTTCCTAAGTTTATTCAAATATTGGACATGTAACTTTTCAGATCAAAACTTATATATATATATATATATATATGTATATATATATATATATATATATATGTATATATATATATGTATATATATATATATATATGTGTGTGTATATATATATATTATCAAACACTACAATAGTAGGGAGCCTCATGTGAGGGGTTCATTAAGTAAGCCGTCGAGACGAGTTGTGGATTTACGAATTAAAGTGTCCTGGCTCCTCGAACGTTTACTACATGACCTCTGAATTATGTCGGCCCGAACGGTAGTAAGCGATATATAAACTATACATGTTTCATAAACCATTTCTTTTCAATGACTTACACTATACTAAGTACTACATCATGGACTAAATGCAAGACATATATAGGCAATTCTTCATATTCTTTACTCCAATCCTAAGTCGCAACATTCTACAGGTTACTCGTAGAAACCTTCGCGATTCGACCATCACATTCACTACTTGCTATATAACTTAATGTGAGTTCATAGCCCCACTTTCCATTACTTAATTGTTTTACAAACCCTCGGGGGGAATACATGCTATTTTAAACCGAATACAATGCTTTAAAATTGTATGCTACCTGATTGTTTTATTATTACTAAGTACCATCCTTGCTAAATCCAATATCCCTTATTATGAACCATTTAATCACTAGTAATAGTGAGCGCGAATATTGTGAATAGGCCAATTGGGATTGACGAATCCCATTTGTTTTGACTAAGTTCAAACAAATGCACTATATTTGAGATTTAGGTATGACAGCAAAGTACTTACCGGGATAACTCCGTCGATTGATATTGGTTCCCGTTAACGTTTTGGTGTCATGAGCTTAGTATAATAATAACTGTTTTGTTTTCCAACCATTGGTGTGAGTCTATAGCTCACACTACCAACATATTGTGTTCAACCATTAAACAAACTCTATGAATATCACTTAACCTTTGTGTTGACCTCTTAAGCATGTATTTCAGGTCCCTGATGATCAAGGAAGGCACGGAAGGACACAGATATTCAAGAGGGCTATAAAATTTATTATCATTCGAAAACTCATTTAATGTAATTTGTAAACATGGAACCATCTGGGACCTCATTTTATAATCTCTAATATTTATATAATTTGAATGATAAATCTTTTAAAATGACTCAATTATAGTTCATTTTCCATTATTGTGACTATTATGCCGTCGAGTAACACCCAGTTTGAATTCCGCTGCATCATTGAATTGGGGGTGTTACAAGATTGATCATTTGAAGGTTGAGTGAGTTGTTGAACATTAGAGACAAAGGCAAGGGACTCATTTGTTGTTGATGGATTGAGCTTTTCTCGCATTAACCGATCATAAGCTGCATGTTTCTCATGTTGTTGGAGATATGCATAGAGTTGTTCATGATTAGTATGTCTGAGACTTTGTTGAGTTTAACAGCTGTGACAAACCTATCCCATTCCGGTGCCATGTTATTCACGAATTTTGAGATAAGCTGAATGTTGGGCATTGTCATCTTGATGGCTCTCATGTCATTGACCAGCTTGTGAAATCTGACATAGTAGTCAGTGATGCTTTCACCTGGGTTCATTTTGAAGTGCTCAAATTCATCATATAGCTGACACTCCCGATCCTCTTTAGTTAACCCAGACCTTGCAAGAAGCATCTTCACATTATCCCAAACAGCTTTGGCTTCTGTGTTGAAGTTGATAAGTTTGTAGACATCTTTAGGAAGCCCTTGAATGACAATATTCGATGCTTTGATGTCGGCATCATAGCGTTTCTTTTCTTCATCTGACAGTTCATTGTAGGTACGAGGTCTATCTGGACCAACTGCAGCAGGTTGGTCATCAGTAGCTGCGATTGTGTCTCTAGTTGTGCCCATTCGAAAAGGTCCTTCATCAATGGATTTCAATATGTTCACACCGTTTTTCCTTACCCAAACAGTAAAGACGAATCCTTTGTGCCCATGATTCATAGTCAGTTCTATCCAGCATAGGACGACGAGTGTCCGACCCTGCAGCCTGAATGTCATCAGAGGAAGTGCTTGCCATTCTTGTGGAAAGTAAGTAAGTGTTAGTACCAGGCTTGAAACATAAGTGAATTTAGTGTATTGTTGCAACAAGTCAAATCACAACAACTCAACAAATACCAAGTCGAGTCGTAAGATAATCCTCACAACGTCAAGTTACTGTCGAGTTGGTCGTAACAACTTAAGTCTCAACAGCGCACAAGTTTCACTAAAGTTCTTGAACCAAGTCACTAACACCACTCTACAACTTGTCATAAATACTATCAGCTTGCAACGTGCAAACCAATTAGCTCAAATCTGAACAACTCGCTAAGTACACCAACTCACTACTAGTATCAACTCGCTGGAACAGTAATATCAACTCGCTGAAACAATAACCTTAAATCGCTAGGTAGACCAAATCGCTAGACAAGATCAACCCTCTAGATCTGGTTAACTCGCTACACACTGTAAAAACTCGCTACCAACCTCAACTCGCTAGAACCAAAACCTCAACTCTCTGGAACAGTATACGCAAAGACAACTCGCTAAGACAGGAATCAACTCGCTAGAAGTAGTAACTCGCTAAACAGATCAAACCTCTAGTTATGCCAACTCGCTGGCTACTCAGCTCGCTAGGCTAATAAGACAGAAACGTCACTGTCTAGCGTTTTGTCTTAATGTCCAAAAATAGCAACCCGCCAAACCTCTAACCTCAACTCGCTACACTGAACTGCCAACTCTCTACCAGAGATTAGCAACTCGCTAGCAAGAAATAACACACGAATTACTTCCAAACTCCACAATAATGATGATATTGTTTAACTAAAAGTTACACTCGATGCCTACACCACTACTAGATACGAAAGTACAAGAAAATACACAAAAACAACACCTAACGAGATTAAACAAGTGTGAAATCTACAAACTATATTCGAACCATGCTAAACACACAAACCAATCAATAAATCCGAGCATACCACGAATCCTAGGATAGAACCATGGCTCTTGATACCAATTCTAGTATACTCTAATATGAGAACATGGATGGTTAAGTGTTAAGGTTGATTTAGGTATAGATTTCTAGTGAGAAGTTAGAGAGTGAAAGTGATGTGGGAACCTTGAGAGAAAAAGAGATGAATATTAGATTGCAAATGAAGGTCCAACCCTTTCCCATGGGTGGGAAAGGGTATATATAGTTACAATAGAAACGCCCCTTGAAACGGGCTGTAGAGCGGGCTGACAGTGGGTAAAGACCCGACCCGACTCCACAAATACTAACTAATACTACACTACGTACTAACTAATATGATAATTACTACGAGCTACAATGTGCTAAACCATACTCGGGGTGACCGAGTCTTCATATGAATAATCGTATTCCTAACACTCCTCTATACAGAAAAATGCAACATTTTTCTTTTCCTCGTCACTAAGGACCAAATCTGAAGAAAAAAAATGTTTTAACTATGGTTAACTTTTTAACTACAACCATAATACAATATGTACCTTTTTAACGCAATTACACGAGACATAAATGTGTTAATATGAATGTATTTATACATAAATGTGTTAACATTTCAATACAACTATTCAATACATTATCATTAAGCAATTAGCAAGACAACAACAATGTTGCAAATTTTTGCTACATAAGTGGATAGGGCTAAATTTCTTTTTTGCACAACTTAACATGACTTTGGGGAAGATATACATTCAAAACTTCTCAACATTACTATGGCTAAATTTTTATTTGCCGGACACCAGACTTTCAACTATACTTATCGTTTAATTGTTGTCACCATAAGGTCGATAGTGCATGTGTTTCTTAGATCAATCAATGACTTTTATAATACGAAATTAGAGAACTAACCTCAAAGTTTAAGTTTGCATAATTTCGAAAGATGAGCTATAGTTGCAGTGTTACTTTAATACTTTTATGTGTATGTGCTTATTATGCTTTCAAAGTTTCAATAAAAAGCATTAAAGGATGTCGAATCTTGTACACTAAAACTAATTACTCTATCATTTGATGTTTTGGTGGATAATAATAAGAGAAAAGGGACAAATTTTGTAGGATATATATAGCAAGTTGGGTATTTTGTTTGGCTATTCTTTAATTTTAAGATGTGCTAATGGGTCGTTTGGGTTAACGCTTGTGGGTCCGGTTTAAGTTGTTTGAGTGGGGGCTAGCGAAGGCCTGCATATGGTTTATATGTTCATTTTTTGTGTTCTAGTCTAGTTTGTAGGTCCATTTGTTCCTAACAGTACACTTGTGAGTCAAACAAATTTGATGGAAAAGCAATACACTTTTCTAAATGGACCAATTTGGCAAATCATACAGAGTGTTTTTGGAATAGTGGTTATAGAACCAATAGCTACATTATTAAATTCAAAGTTATTGTGAGGAATTCTTGAGAGCTAATTTCATGGTGCGCAAATGCACTTTGCTAAAAGGACTAATTTGGTGATCATACAGAGCGTGTTTGAAATAGGGGATCTCACACTTACCTACCATTGATATAGCAAAACCTTTTCATAAATATTACAACCATACAAAGTGGCTAGTGCTCCAACAAAAAATGGCAGACACATGACTCTTTACTAAAAACTGATATGCAAATGTATAGTATCTATATGAAGTGAAGCTACAAAAGTACATATAAGACCTTGAGTCTTAAGTAGGCCAAATATGCATTTTGGCACTATTAAAATATTTTTTTTTTACATGTACATGACCTACACAAGATCTTGATATAAATTTAGAAAAAATATATTTAACACTATACCAGGGGGAGTGTCTTGCAATCAAAATCTGGATGGAGCATCCACCATTTCCCACACTTGTTGCACTGCACCCCTTCATGAGCAGGCTTATGGCGCGGACCACTTTTTTTCTACGTTACAAAAGGAGATCAAAATTCTGTGATAACAAATAACAATTCAAAACGGCTTCAGGGTGACTGGACATCTATTTTTGTGATTGCAATATTAAAAAAATAAGACAATAGTGTTTGGCAAAAGATGAAAATAAAGTTTATCAAATGGTAACATGATAATGGTAAACTGAGAACAAAAGTTATAAGAACAAAAATATTGATCCTCTATTCAATACTCTTTCATCATCTGCAACAAAGTAATAAAAATATCCAACGGAACAATAACATGTGTTGTTGAAGCGGCATACCCAATTCAACATAACCAATCAAACAAATATTAAACATGAAGTACCAAAAAAAAAAGTTCAGGGGATCATAATTATTCAAAGGTTAAAACTTAAAGATATTTAGAGTGGGTTCAATCCTTCTCGCCTATTTGGTCAATAAGCTGCTTCTTTGTGTTTGAGCCTGCGTCTCCCAGCACACCATCTCCATTACATTTGTTGGTGGAACTCTTGTCGTTAGGAGTACTTGTAATGCTTTTCAAAAGTTCGGAGGGGGTCCCATTATCATCTGTGCTCCTAAAAAGGATGGATGAATATATTAAACAAATGTACATGTACATATATTAACACCATTCAGGGTATTTACTGTCCTAATAAAAAAACATCTTTTCACTTTGTTTAAAGTAGGTAATTTTTAGCCTCGCTATTTTATTAAGATAACGTCACACAAGTGAAATGGACCAGATATGTAGCTAGTAGTAACTTCAGGGACTATTAGTGGTCATTAGGCAAACTTATTATGTAATGAGCCTATAAATACCCCTCATGACTCTCCATGAGGGGTGTGGGAAATTGTGTATCTTTTACTTTCATCTTAATATTATCCATTTTCTTCACCCTCTCTCTACTTTCTCTCTCTAAAACCAAACATGGATTTCATCTATAATCACCAACCTCGACCTCCCGAACCACATGAATCATGCATATTTTCGGTCCTACAATTGGTATCGGAGCTCACGGTGTTTGTTTTGATGATTTTTTTTGTGGTTCGAATACTGTTTTGAAGCTACTTTTACACGTTTTTTTGAATCCGAGAATTTTTTTTTCTCTCATCTTTTTTGGGTAAAGTTTCTTAGCAGTTTTATACAATAGTTTTGTGTATCCCATGGTCAAAAGTCAAAGTTTGGTGCTTTATTGTCCATCCAGCAGCTTTCTTGTTAACTGCTATCATTTATGTGATTTTTGTCCATACTCGTAAATATTGTGGTAAAAAAGGGTCAAAACATGGTCGGAAATTCATCGAAAAATTCATCGGAAACTGGAAAATGGGTTGCCAGAATCTAATCGGAATTTCTTGTATAAGAAATCTCGATATGTACCTGTTTTCGAGAACGTGAGTAGTTTTCGAGAACACAAAACCCCTAAAATTATCGAAATCATGTTCTCGATAACCATGATCTCGATAAACCATGTTCTCGAAAAATTCAAAGTTTCGAAATTAAAAGTTTACAAAGTTTCGCAAAAACAAGACTTACCAATTTTCGAAATTTTTGTAAAAAGTTTCGCAAACACAATTTGCAAAGTTTCGAAAACAGTATAGAAGTAAGATGAAGGAGAGACTTAGACCTCGGCCATGACCAAACCAAATACCAAAAAACTCATGGTGACCTCAGTCTTTAACATCATCAGTCCATGGCAAAAGAAAAATAAAAGAAAGGAAATGCAAGCCGAGCCAACAACAAATTACCAGAATCAACAACTATCCTTATCCCAACAAAAATCAACATCAACATACACTAAACTCCTCACCATCTCTACATAAAAACTCAACTCCAAAAAGGTAAATATACAAGAGATCTCAGTTAGTTCAACTTTTCCACAATCTTTCCAAGATTTTTTTAGTTGAACATGACACCATCATCCGTTCTGTTTTAAAATCAAAAATGAAAAAAACAATAATGAACAACCTACCTGAAGCCGTCAACATGCCCTTGAAACCGAATACTTTGTCATTCCTCTTTCGTGGTGGTTTAAAGGTGATTATGAGACTCGTGGTAATGAGATTCGTGGTAATTATGTTGAAGAGATGACCGTGTTTGATATATGGTGAATTACTCGGACTTAATTGATGAATGGGTTTTTGATTCAATGAGATTGATGAGAATTATTTTTTTGAGTTTGAGAGATGTTTGAGGAGTGGAGCGTGTGTGGTAGGCGGATTACTTTTATCTAGTATGATTAGGGTTGTGGTAAGTGAGGATTATTAGAGGTATATCATTATTCTGGATCAGGTGTATTTCTTCTATGGGCTGCTGATCCGAATTTTTCTTGGGCTGAGATGGTATAACGAATGATGGACTATGTGTTATTTATTCGACTCACATGATGGGCTACTACATACTGAGTAATCAAAAATGTGTTATCCGACATCTTGATTACACATTTTTTGATAATTTGATAAAGTGAGTGGTATTTTGGTGTTATAATTTTCACGGGGATACATCGTTCACGGCTAGAATTGCTTCGTTTAACAAAAATGACTACGGGGTTTTTGTACGGTATTATTGATTTGACTTTGAAGTGACATTTCAAAATGTGTACTTATTTATCTCAAAGTGTAGGGGTGGTTGGATGCATGACTTTCGAAGATACTTGTTTGTGCATTCACGGGAAATGATAGTGATTAAGACTTGGATTATCTAGTTATACCCGCTGTAAGGAGTTACATTGTAGTGCTCACAGGTTATAGCTATCACTTTAAGGAGTTACATTGTAGTACTCAGTGTCACACGCAGTTGTGGATAGTTCAAGAGGCGGAGAGTTCATATACTATTTGTTGTCTTGAGTATATATCTCTATCTATGCTTAAAGGAGTTACGTTGTAGTGCTCAGTATAGGTTCTTAGTCACACCATCGTACAAGATTAAGTCACAAGATGGGATGTTTACTTCATTTTCAAGTTGGTCATATCGGGTTATCTCCATATGTGGGCATAGCCGGTGAATTACAAGGAGGTTCGTTTAAAGGTTGATTTGAGAGAATAGTATTGAGAGTATATTTATGCGACATATACTCACAAATTATGCTTTCATGGTCTATCTATATTGCATCAGAAGTGTAAAGTACGGGTAATTATGGCATGTACACAAAATAGTATGATGATTTCGATAAATCACAACCATCAGGAGGGAGAAGAACATGCCAAAAGAAGTAGTGTTTCATCTCTAGTATGTTGGTTGTTCAAGGGAATTGTGTTTACACTGGAACCGAAGAAGTACTAATGATGTGTACATCGGAGCGTATTACCAACCTTCTGTGCAATGTTATGTGAGTTATATTGTCATGATGCTCCCTGAACGACAACCATGTGCCTACACTTATGAATCTACTTTATCCGCTGCGTGATGAAAAGAGAGTCGTCGGTTCAGGAGGGAGCAGGAAAAAGTAAGAAAAGGCTCACTAGTTAGGAGGAAGTAATAACCTAACTAGACCATTACAGTTGAAGTTCAGAGCTACAAAGACCTTTGCCGTCAGTGTCAAAGATCAAACGCCGAGATCGTCGGAAGAGAGAACTTCAAGTCTGCCTCAG
Organism: Artemisia argyi; assembly: GCA_030686995.1. Lineage (NCBI taxonomy): Eukaryota > Viridiplantae > Streptophyta > Magnoliopsida > Asterales > Asteraceae > Artemisia > Artemisia argyi. The sequence continues at coordinate 130,738,646 of CM060709.1, forward strand.
TATCTAGACTACAGAGACTCTGCGCTTCAACAACGTCAACATAGTTTACTATTGTTGTAATTTTACATTGTTAATGTATTTATATGTCTCATTGTAACCATTCACGTGTGACGATATCTTGGAGGGAGATTTTTAGCCTCGCTATTTTATTAAGATAACGTCACACAAGTGAAATGGACTAGATATGTAGCTAGTAGTAACTTCAGGGACTATTAGTGGTCATTAGGCAAACTTATTATGTAATGAGCCTATAAATACCCCTCATGACTCTCCATGAGGGGTGTGGGAAATTGTGTATCTTTTACTTTCATCTTAATATTATCCATTTTCTTCACCCTCTCTCTACTTTCTCTCTCTAGAACCAAACATGGATTTCATCTATAATCACCAACCTCGACCTCCCGAACCACATGAATCATGCATATTTTCGGTCCTACAGTAATTATATCCTGTTTAAAGTGGGTTACAATGGGTCATTTTTGTAGTATTGGTTGAAAGTGCTCATATGTGTGCTACGGGTTGAATGGGTCTTTTTTCTGCCAATGGTTGAAAATGGTAAGTTTTCTAGCATCGGTTATAACATGATATGCATCAAGAATGAGTTATAACGGGCCATCTTTAATAATTTACTGTCAAAGTAAATAGCCTAATTGCACAATGTTATCAATGAATGATGAACCGGGTATTGGGTTACAACAGGTAATTTTCCACTATAATATGAAACCGGTCATTTATGTGGTATGAGTTGAAACATGTAAAGGCATTTCCGGAAATAGTTGAGCTGATGCAGTTACTTTTTTTTTTTTGAGAAAGAACGACTTATAGATGTTTTATATTTCACTGATGCAGTAACTTATTTTATAAAGACACAATGCCTATTAAAACATAAAAGTACTATTTAATTAATAATATACGTATTGGTATAAATGAATTTAGAAGGTTATAGGTATCATAAATAGTGGCCTGTTAACGGAAGGCAACACAAAGTAGTGCATGTTAACACTCAACAGGTTAATTTTTCAAGCAACTGCAAGGGTTGAAAGTGGTTATTTTTCTAGCAAGACTTATAGCAGGTCTTATCCTGCTTACAATCAATTCTTTGTAGATGCTAAGAACTATGTAAGTGTTGTTTTGTTATGAATCAAATCACCCTATACATTATGAGAGTGTGTACCGTCATTTAGCAGAGCATCTTGAGAGGTTTCTTTTTCCCCAGTTTACCGTTTCCACCATAGTTGTCTAATTTAGGAGACTTGATTACTTGGCCAATGACATCTAGTAAAAAAAATTATCAGGTCAAGCATATCTATAAAAAATGTAACTCATCATCGAATAGAAGTTGAAAGTTTAAAATTTACCAAATTGGCCGAGAATCCATTTTTATATTTCAAAATTTCTTTGAAGGGCTTGAAGTCAAAACCATGAACGGATCCTTTGAAATCAACACACTGACTAACTTGGGTATTTTTTTTTACTAACTTGGGTCTTGCTAGCAAGTTTAGTCTTTAAGGGTTATCCGCAATTCAATAGTTAGGTTGGATTTGACCCAATCTGTACATCCGCAACACACACATCACCTTCATTTAATTGTTGCTTGAACACACGACCAAAGCCATCCTAACCAAAGCTTGCATTTTGGCGCCCTAACACGATTACAAATACACGTACTGAGAAAACATTAACGATTAATGAAAGAAAGTGTTTTTATATAAAAAATGATATAAACTCAGAAAAGAAATTGATATTGAAATGAAATTATTTATGTGATACCTTCTCGTCCATTATGATGAGTTCCATGTTGACTACCTTGGGTTTATGGTGCAACGGTTGCATAAGTCCTGATGATAGGAACACGTAAGATAATGTTATCTCTTACAACAGTGAGGTCCAAGATGAAAAACCAAATAGCCATTTGCTTATTGATAAGAAGGAAGATGAGCCTTAATAGAGATGTGATATGTATACATTAAGTTTTATGAACATGGTTTTATAGACTTTATCAAAGTCACGACTGATATAATCTATTCTTAAAATTCATTGTAAATTGTCAATCAAGAAAATAATTTTCCTAAAATAAGAGTAATATCCATATATAAATCTTTGACAGTATTTTCATTGTGACAACCAATTACAACACTTATATATATCTCAAACAATACAATCAATTAAAAAAAATCGCTGTCTATACAATCAAGCCAAAACGTTACACAATCCCCAAAATTATTTAAAAAAATAATAAAAATAATAAAATTAAAAAAAATGATTAAACAGCTCTTCAAAACACACAACTGAATTGAAATAAAACACAGCCAAATATATTTCAAGTGTCGCAACTATATAATTTTGTTTTCTATGTTGGCTGAATCAAATACATTAACATACCTCACAATCCTTTGCTCCATTCACCATAACAAACTTTTTCTTTGGATTTCGATCCGGCATTTTCCTTATAAGAACTTTAGCATTGTCTGTAATTGTAGGCCATGGCTCCATTTCAAAATATAGTTTTCTTGTAATATCAAACTAGTGTAAAATTCAGAAGTAGCAAATTAACACATCAAACTAAACAGAGGAAGATAAATTAAAACTTACAAATGTTTAGATGCGGTCATTGAATTAAACCTGCATAATCAAAAAAGAAAATTATCATGCTAAGAAATCACTGTCATAATCATGCTGAATTGTTAGAATCTCTCCGAGAGGGAACAAACATAACTACCAACCTAATGAATACAAATTCACATATAAACAACATCTTAACCATTGATGTCACAAAAAAATCCACAAATAAAAATCAAAATCACAGTATCCTAATTACGTATACAAAACTTAACTGTTAAACTCTGTAACTCTTTTTCTCCAATTTTCAGTACGAAGTTACTGGCTCTAAGAAGGCAGGCACATAACGTCTAAATCACAAGAAACTAATTACTAACGTAACGAATACCTCCCACATTTACCTTTTTCTTAAACATTCTATCAAATATCTTTTGTGCAACCTACAAATAAAATGGTTTGTAGACATCATAAAAAGTGAATCAAGAGTTTCATAATCTACAAAAAAGAAGCCATCAAATAAAATATGAAATTGAGAACAGTGATTAGAGAGATAAGAAACTTACCATTGAAATTAAACTACACTTTGTGATGGACCTTTAAACTCATAGATAATTAAAACGATTTCAAGTGTAACCTGCAAGAAGTCACGAAAATTATAAACAAAACCAAAACCATATAGTAAATCAAAGTGTAACAACAATATATTAGATTGCAATTACACGACCTTGGATCACTAAAAACCCCTCATTACACAAAATCAATTTTTTACTGGGGTTTTGCCACAACAAAACAAATAACAGACAAATTATATCCAAGTAATTCATCCATGTGATTTCCCCCAAAAAAATCCATAGTTGCACTGAAAGCCAAAGCCGCTAGACATGGAGTACAACAAAGTTTGCTTCTGCGACAAGCTACTCAGTCTTTGATTTATGACATGTTCCACATCCGAACATAGCAACTACAAAGTGTTTTTTATAATTTATATAGAAGGACTATATACATTTTTTCCGAAAAATATTAAGAACAAATTTAAGTTATCGGATATATAATAGCAGTCCTGTTATTATTATAACAGGGTACTACGGCATCTTTTTCCTAATAAAATAAAATCCCTAGTGGGGATTTTTTCATTTCAAAATAATCAAATCATACTTTTTTAAGTAATATTTTTTACAATTTGATTTTTTTAAAAAAAATTTGATATTAAAAAAACCTAAAATCTTTCTATATTTGTCAAATAATTGTTAAAAAAATCGTTTTTATGCTTAAACATTAAAATTCGGCAAAATACACATGGACTTCAGTGTTGTTTTTAGATATTTGAGGCCTAAAGTGTAAATGTTTTATCAAACCCGGAGTTTCACACTTAAGTATCCATTATCACAATTACCAGGGGAAAAACACATCCCTCTACAATCCCAAACCTCTCTGCTCGATCTCACACAGCATTGTCGATCACATGTTAGGGTTTCGAAGGTGTTCATTATCATATTTATTCATTGTGTAAGTAAATCAATTTTAACTTTTGATTTTGAAAGATTGATGGGATTCGATTGGCTTATCTGATATAGAAACTATACATATGGTTCGAATTTAAATCTCTTTGATTATAATTTAGAACAATTAATTAAACCAGGATGACCTTCGTCAATTATTTTTATAGATTATTATTAGGCAGATAGAATTTAGAAGAAACCCTATTTCAATTCTTGCTTAAATTTATCTTGATTGTGTTAATTCGACATGGGTTTGTTTTGAATTGCGATTAGTCATATGTGTTATTGATTTTGTTTGTTTAATTGTTGAACTGAAGTGTTTATTATGTTGTGTAGTATATATACACACCAGTTGTTTGTTTTTGTGCCTCGATGCTTAATTTTTGTTATTTTAGTGTGGAAGACTTTGCACATTAGCTCATATTCTAACGATAACCCGGATTAGTTTTTTAGTTATGTGGTGGTTTTGTAAGCTTTCAATATAGATATTCCTTTTTCTTAGTTTCGGATTGTTTTACTTATTAAATCTTTTCCTATGTTCCTTTTTCTCCGAATACAATAGCTTCAATTAACAGGTCATCCACACAATAATACCCGTCGTCGTCAAATGTGCTTCTCTGATGTTAGAATAAAGTTGTTTGTTTAGGTCACTCAGTTACCACTTCACCGAAATAGACGATGTATTACATAAAAGATTGTGTGGGCATAGGTTATTCATTTCTAAAAAGAGCCAAATCAATTATTTGTGACCATGTTTATACGAATTGATTTTTTGAATAAAATTAAATGAAGGTTTATATATGTACATGAATATTATCAATATGTCAACCCGATGAGAACATTCACAAAAAGTCGAATGGTGGTATATAAGAAAATATTGTTCAGTATTTGTTAGTGACAAGATGGTTCATTTGATTAAGTAATAATACCGCTCACGCCTTCATATACCCAGTCATAAGTTTTGTCGTTGGTGTGATGTAAGTGTCACATCTTAATAGATATGCTTTAGTTCACGACCCGCGTTTATGCTAGAGTTGTTTAAGTTTATTAAATTTACTGGTAGATTATGTTAAACTTTTGTCTTTTTAATGTATAATATGCGCCTTTGTTTCTGGATAATGGACATATAAAGCCTTTTTGTTTCTTAAAAAGATGCGGTCACAAGGTTTTAAACTGACCAATGCACTTTTGTGCAGGTGTTTTTATTTCAGAAAGTTGCTTTCTACAAGTGTAACATTAATGGAAAACCATCTGTGGTTACACGTGTTATGGATACTATGAGTCTATGGCTGTCAATTTTAGACCAACTTGTGCAGAAGCAACTACTATTGTTAATGTCTTTTGAGACGGTTAGTTAATCATTCCAACTGTAGTGTTTTTAATTTGTCATAAGAAGTCAATATGATAACAAATCATCACAATACTGTAGGGAGGGATGCAATTATGCCCCTACAATACAGTTTTGGTTGACCATGGCGATCCGTCAATAAATGCCGGTGAGTGGAATCTATTGATGTTATATTTTAGAAACCTTAATAAAATAGGAGATGATTTTTGCTCATTAGACCCATCTCAGTTTATATATTTTTGCAATTTTATTGCAGTTTTGACCGCACCAACCGATAAACCTTGCGTCGCATTGCTTGATTTTGTCATATTCCCTCCATAATGGTTGGTTGCTGAACATACCTTTAGACCTCCGCACTATCACCGCAATTGCATGAGTGAATTTATGGGTTTTATTCATGGAGGATATGAGGTACTGTTCCATTACTCATTACTATATATTCCCTATTACATGCGACTTAGATATAAAAGATAACCTGTATTGACCTATTCATAAGCAAATGGGTCATAATTGCCACCTGTATAAAGAACTAAAGAAATGACACTTACAGGCAATAGCTTATGGGTGTCTCTCTGGTGGTGCAAGACTTCACATTTGCATGACTCCTCATGGTTTTGACACAAAAACCTATGAGGTAAGCTCCCAACACCTTAATGGTTTATTGCATAAATTGGTTGATAAAGGATAGTTTCAATGCACAGTTTTTGATGAGATATTGTGATTATAATTTAATTATAAGACCAAAAGTAGAGTACAGAGTGTTTAGAAAATAATAAAATAATGCTACATAAAAAACTTAAAGCAAAAAATAATTACTTAAACCACTTAGAGTTCAGAGAAGGGACAGATAGGAAAATGACTTGGATAATCTGATGATATATGTTATATGACCTTGAGAGCGGAATATTTTTGTTCACATAAAAATGACCATTTGAAACCTTACTACTTCCTATTGCCGAAGAAGGGCCGACACATCTAGGTAAAATAGCTAATTGTTGTAATATAGTTTCATACTTCTGTTAGTGATATGGCAAAATAAAATCTTAACTCATGGTGTCACAATCATATCACACTTTTCCAATTTTCCCAACTTGACAACAGAGGATAACAACTTAAAGGAGAGAATCATTCCATCCATTATTATTGTTGTATATTAGTTTCTACCATAACTCATAATACTCACAGCAATAAGTAAAGCTTAGTGTTGACTGTTATATATTGTATGTTGCATTTTGTAGCTTCACCAGGTAAGAGAGGAGGGATGTTATAATCATGTAACTTTGTAAATAATTAGTATTTTCCAAACGATTAATATCCTATTATCACATGTTAAATCAGCAGAAGCATTGGAACACTCCTGCACGGTGATTAGTTTGTGCTTTAAACTCTATAGTTGGACTCTGTTGGAGTTCAAATTTCTAACTTAAAAGTAACCTTCTTTGTTGTTGCATTATCATATTATAAAAATATGTATATACTTGTCTAAGACGTAGCTTATACAGTTTATTTCATATTAGCTAGCTTATGTGTTGGTCAGTAATATATTCGTATTTGTTAACGCTGATGAAACTATAAAAGGCTCTATGATTTTTTTTTTATTTTATTTATTTATTTGTTGTTGTTGCTGTTAGTGTTGTTGTTAATATTAATTTGTGAATGTTAGCATGGAAGAAGAAAAGGAGAACACTCGTGTGCTTTTAGCGCTTCCCCTTGCAATAGATTTCAATGAAAAGTATCTGAAATTCAACGGTAAGTGATGCCACTACACTTACCTATCGTCATTAACAAATTAAATCAAATAATTTTAGGTAAAAACCTAAACAACCATACGGAGTTGCTTAAAGCAATGGAAAGACCTGATGAGCAACCTGGTATGGAAAGTATGCGCGGTTGCCTCCTGCCTGGAATCATTATGGTATGATTTTAGGTAAAAACCTAAACAACCATACGGAGTTGCTTATTGTAAACTGTTTAATCTTAAAAATCAACAAGCATGTAAGCGGATTTAGGTAGTAATCCTAAACAGTTTTGAGAAAATTATTTGAATGGATAATTGATGTTTATGTATTTGTATTTGTACCAAATACTATATTAGTTATAAGAATTAGGTTTGAGCCCAGCTGTCTTTGTTTGGAAGTGTGAACACACCAAAAAAATTATCCTGTTATAGGTATGATTAGAAAGTCAAGTTTTAAGGCCAAAAGTCCACTATGGCTTTTACCATTGCAGCATCTATTATAGGTATCGAGATTTGTGAAGTTGCTGAAGAGAAAACCAGTGCATTCAAATTGCAGTTTGGGTGAGTATTTTTCCCTAATTTTCATAAAGGTATAATCTTTGATTCTTTGTAATCCATAGGCCTATTGGTTGTTTGATTTTTGGTTGTTTGATTTGTCTAATAAACATTATCAATTAGAGCTAGATTATGTAAACTTGATGTACCAAGTTCATGCTAAAACCCAACAGGTGGTACATATGAGTTATGTACTATGTCACAGTTTGTTTATAAAGGCGGGTATAAAAATACTAAGGGGCGTTTTGTTAGAGTAATTTCATGGAATTTGGGGGAATTTGAAATTAAAATTCCCCCGATTACCATGTTTGGTTCAAAAGAGGGGGAAATCTAAATGGCAAAGCAAATTAAAATTAAAATTCTTTAAAATGGGAAATTAGAATGTCTTCAAAAAGTTAGGAATTTTAATTTAATTAGATTTTTTTTATAAACTTTTTTTTCTTATTATTTTTTTATAAACTTTTAATTAGAATATTTATGAAAAAAAAATTATAAACTTTTTTATAATTTTTTTAAACTTTTTTTAATAAACATTTTTTTTATAAATTTTTTATTAATTTTTTATAAACTTTTTTTTTTATAATTTTTTAATAAATTGTGTAAAGTTTTTATAAAATTTTTTTATAAAATTTTTTTGTATATTTTTTATAAATTTTTTAAAATCTTTTTTTTATAAATATTTTTTAAACTTTTTTTTATAATTTTTTAATAAACTTTTAAATAGAATATTTATGAAATTTATGTTAAAAAAAATAATAAATTTCTGATTTTCTGTCAACCAAACATGCAAAGGTATTTTAAACCGGAACTCTGAATTCTCAAGAATTTAAATTTTCTAGAATATAAAATTCCGAAATTCTAAATTACTCCAATCAAACGCCCCTAAAGAAAAATGAAATTATGGAGTGATGTATAGTTTCACTACGACGATTATGATATTATGTACTACATTTTGTCAAGTCAATCATCACACCAGATACTATATCTTGACAATTATGATGATACAAGATAGGCTACCAATATACTATAATTAAAGAGTTAAAAACCCACAGTGGGCTAATTTCAATATGTTTGTTTGTTAGCCCCATATCTTAAGATGGTAGAATTTTATCATAAGGTTTACGTGTATTCTCAACTGATCTTGATAGTCTTATATATAGTCTAGGCATTATGCCATTATGTTTAATATTTACGAACTGGTAGATTGTAGATTTGAATAATATTACAATGACTACTAAGAAAATGACATTACAGTGGGATTTTAGTATCCTGATCCAATCTTATGATCTCGATTTTGCAAAAGCAAAAATGATCCGGAGTACGATCCCGAGCTTGAAAACCTTGCCATATATAAATTTTTACCACGTACATCAAGCATAATTATAAATCAAAATTAAGAACCATAATGAAAACAAAAACAAGAATTAGGCTATTTATTTTTTTAATAAATAAATAAAAATATATTATTGAAAATTTTAGGAAAAACCCCGCGCGTGCGCGTACATTATAACTAGTTATCAGCTACAACACATGACGAGTTCAAATCTCATTTAAGTCATGTGTGAGATAATGGACGATTTAGAAAGGTGTATATTATGTTAATGATTTAATAACAAATGATACAATTAGCTACAACATACTACTAAAAGAATGTGGTGTAAGTTTCACTTAAATAACGCGAATGATTTGAACAACAATTACGTGTTAGTAATCTTTTATATAATAAAACAAAACCACATGTGTGGACTTTTCCATTTCCAAAAAACTAAATCATACCTTATTTAGTAATAGTATTATTTAAAAAAAAATATTATTTTGTTATTAGGTAACATTTTATATTTATCCATAACACAAATAGAAGATAAATATAGAAAATATAGATAAGATGTAATTAACAATAGGATTAAAATTTTTAAATAATTATCTTTAATAATAAAAACTATAATTAAACATCATAAATCAAACAAAACAAAAATTAAATTATTTGTTTTTTAATAAATAAAAATATATGATTCAAAAAAAAAAAGAAAAAAAAAACGCGCGTGCGCGGGCATTATACCTAGTATATATTGCATATTTTTTTCTCCGAAAAATATTAAGAGCAGATTTGAGTTAGCGGATGTAACGATGATCCCTGTTATTATAACTATATACTTTTTTTTTCTAAAAATGATAAGAGTAAATTTAAATTATTGGATACGTACCAATGATCCCTGTTATATCTATCTATAACAAGATATCACGATATCACCCAACAAAATAATCTTAATCTCAACTTGTACATACCAAGTACACCACAATATATAAATGAATGAAATGTTTTTTGCATAGCTGTTAAGATCTCGATCTAGCTCTTAAGATCTTTCAATCTTACGATCCCGTTAAGAAAAAACAAGTCGATCCTTCGTAGGATCTTAAATAGCATAGGATCTTAATATGATCTCGATCTTATCATAAAATCGTAAGATCTCGATCTGATTCGATCCTACTTCCCTTAATTTAACTAACTAATAAACTATAAATGAATGAATTTTGTTAAATTAAAACAATATAGCAAGTGTTAATTATTGTAAATGTCTAATAAGATCAAGATATATAGATTTTTTGATTAAAAAATTCAGCGTCCTTAATTAACAAAGCGATATTTTTGTATTTGAGAGTTTTACGCGTCACATTCTCATATTACTATAACTTTCATAACTCTTTTTTCTTCTCTAATTTGTTATACAATCATCTTTGAATACGAATTACTAGAAAAATAAGATTTTTAGACATTTAAGTAGGATCGTAGTATCTTGATCCAATCCTACGATCTCGATCTTGCAAAGACAAAAACGATCTCACGTGAGATCGCGATCTTGACAGCCTTGGTTTTTTGTGTAAGCGATGTGGGACTAGTATCTTGATACAAGTAACTATGATAAAAACTAGGCAATCAGACCCGTGCGTTGCACACAGGCTGTATCTAAGTGTTCATAACGTAATGTTTACTAATTTTCGTCATGTATTCATTGCGGGATCATGTCATTTCATTATTTGAATATACTTGCAAACATGAATAGTCATGAAAGTCCGTGCGATACACATGGGCTGTACAGAAGTTTTCAAAGTCTAATATCCGTCATTTATTTTCGTCATTCTATATTCAGGACGTATTTTTGTCATTATATATATAAGTTTTCATGGTAGCATACATTTTGTAAGCATGATACGTATTTAAAATAGTTTATTGACATGTAATCTTTTAAGATGTATTTTTTTACGTAATATTTTTTGTCTATTTATTTTGGTATTGACTCTATCGTTTTTTATTTGAACTAACTAATATTAATACATTGGGCAAAGTTATAACTATTTCTTATGATAGTCAACAATTCCCGTGCGATGCACATGGGTTGTATAGAAGTTTTCATTGATTTAAAATATGTGCGATGCACATGAGCTGTATAGAAGTTTTTATAGCGTAATATTCGACATTTATTAATTGTCATTTAATATTTAAGTTTTCATGGTGTCACACATTTGCTAAGCTTTATACGTATTTAAAATACTTTCTTGAGTTGCACATGAGTTGTATATAAGTTTTTATAGCGTAATCTTCGGCAATTATTTTCGTCATTATATATCTAAGTTGTGACGGTATCACATTTCTAGGCATGACACACATTTAAAATAGCTTATTGACATTAAAAGAGTATATGTGAAGAGATTTTTTTCAAGAAGTTATATTAAAAAGAGTCTCTTCATTTGTAATTTTTTAATATGTATAAGTTACACAAATTATTTTAAATATGAAGCGATGACATTAATGTTGGAGACCTTTTATATTCATTCCCGTGCGATGCACACAGGTTTGGAGTGCCTCAGGACCCATGCGATGCACACAGGTTGGATCTAATTGTTTTTTTCGTAATGTTCGGGACTAATTTTCGGTTCATGTTTGAAACTCTCATTTTTTATGAAAGATGGACTTCGTTGTTCAATAAATTACATTATTAAAAGATAACTATAAAACAAATTTCCTTTTTAACAAAACTATAAAAACATAAAACATTAAAGTAATTAGTATATTCAAGAGTATAAATTATAATTCGTATAATAAATTATAATTAGTATACTAAAATATTGCATGTTTAATTTGTAACGTACTAATAATATGAATGCTAAATATTCATCTATATTGACACCGGTGGCCGTGGCGTTGTTCTTTTTGTTGTTCTCTTTGTCGTTGTTGTTCATTGGCATTTTTCATATTCTGTTCTTGATACAATTTTTGTGACTTCTCCATCTCTTTCTTTAATGTGAAGAGGTTTTTTGCAAAATGTTATATTTAAATGAGGCTTTTCGTATGTAATATTTTAATATGAGTAAGTTACATAAATTATTATTTTTAATTAATGCATTATTACAACATTTTTCCATAAACTATAATATCGAATTGGAGCATTCATTAGTAACTCACTCTAAGTATTTACAGTACGAGGCATGACCCAACCCGTGCGATGCACGGTCTGTTGGTTGATTAGAAATGTGGTTTCTTGTAATGTCGGTGCAGACGATTGTATATGTATATGACGGTGTTTATATACATGTTAGAGAAGTTGTGTTGTATTTATTTTAGTGGACTTAATATTTAGATGCCTAAAAATGATGTGATTATTTTTGTGTTCAATCCTACTATTGTTTATATCATAATCCAACGCTTCTCTTATGAGATGATTGTCCAAGTTGGTTAGCAACCTTGGGTAAGGCAGTGGTAGGTCTTGAAAATCCGATAAAGACCTCTCATGTCTATTTAACAACTCTTGGATCTATACCAAAAGTTAGTTAATTTGTTTAACCAAGCTAAAGCCGGTGTTTTTGAGGAAGAATCAAATGATAAAAAGATGAATGAGTTTAATTAGTCGAGTTGTTTTAAATGTTTTGGTCGGTTTTTTATATTTTTTTATGTTTTTGTGTGTTCTTATGTTTAGGAAATTGTTAATAAATGAAGTTTTATAAGTTATATGCATTTTTTTGTAAGTTATTGAAGTTAATTTTAATGCATTGTGCATGGAGGGGCTGATTTATATACAATCTATAAATGAAGGGTTTACTTTGCAATTTTGTGTTTATATTACATTGCTGGTCATCTTCTTAAATACTCATTCTTCATTTATATCCCTGGTAGAAGATGCAAAGGCTGCATTAACACCAAAATTAAAGCTTCGTATGCCTCTTGAGTGTCCTTTTTTTTATTTGTGCAACCTTTAAACTCTCACAATTAAACAAAAATGTATACAATGCATCTAATAATTAAAGCCACATGTTATCACTATATATACAACCATATCGTTAATCAAGAATCATATAATCTTAACCCTAATTTGAACTCATAGCCTCCAAACTCCTAACCCTAATCTCAAATGGCAGAAACCCCCAACTTGAATGAATTGAAGGCAGCCACCGAAACCGGGAAACTTGCTGATGCATTCAAGCTCTTGATAATGCATGACAAAGTCGAAGAGCGAAGCTTCATTGCTCGTATTGGTGAAGATAGCAGTCAACTGAGGGCAGTCATAGAGAAAAAGGAGAGGATCGTTGATGAGATAGCTCTCCACTATCCTCGCTTCCATACTGTTGCTGCGACAGGTCACGATTGTTTAATGGAAATCCAACAAAATGATCGCAGGAAGCTTGATTTGATGGCCCAGTTACTGCTGCTCACTCGTCGAAGCATTGAGTTGAAGGATGTGTTGGTGGAGAGGATTGAAGAAGCAAAATCTTCTGATGATGAAGATTAGTATCTTTGGGTCTTTTTCTTTTGTGTTTTGGTGTATGTATTTGGTCTCATCAATGGTAGATTTGGATGTTAATGGATGTTGATTGTAACTTTATAACAATCTTAACTATGAATGGAATGGCTGATCGTTGATCAGTCAACGTTTTATAAATATAAACGTTTATTTATTTTAACATTTTATTATTATTATTATTATTTTGTTTTAATTATAAATGGTAAAGTATATTATGTTTGACTTTTTTCTCTCACACACCTTTCTCTCACACCACACACATACAGATCTCAATGGGATATTTAGGGTTATCAATCGAAAGCAAAATTGATCAAAATTAATTATTACCAATCAAATATTTATGAGATGTATGCTAGAGGATTTGATAATTTGATGATTGATTATAATATTTCAGGTATTCAATTTGAATATGATCAAATGAAAGCGTGCATGTTTTAATTTTTCAATTTATTGAAATTTTGTTGATTTATTATGTTTATTGATTCAGAAATGATATTGGTATAATTTGGATAAATTATATTATGCAATTGAATTGTTGAATAGATGTTTCAGTTTGTTTCGGGTAGTGCGTTTCGTGTTAGATGCAATTAGAAAATGATTGATGTTTAAGAGTATTTGATGATTTTTTATTTGGAGAACTTTTACTACGCAACTTAGTTGTCAAATAGATGTTTCGGTTCTTTTCGAGTGGTTACTCATATATATGTGCTCATGTTATGTAATGCGTTTGAGTTTCAAGTTAGATGCAATGAAAAAATGATTAATGTTTAAGAGGATTTGTTGACTTAAAATGTTTTTTCGGTTGAATTATGTAATGCACAATTTTCAAGTTGGTAGAGATATTACTGATGTGTTGGTTAAGCGATGTTATTAGATGTCATGTTGAATCAGGCATCGAACATGTGCAAGTAGTTTGGCAGCGTAAAGGAGGTCGGGCTAAAGTTGGTTTATTGTTGATGATTTAGACTTGGTTAAGACTGGCGATGCTTGATAGGAGAAAATATGTAATGAATTCTGAGATGGGTCGTTATGGTGTAAGGTATACTTTGTATTGTTGTTAGCATTGAATTAGTTTGTTTTGCGGGAATGCTGCATCATTAAAATTATAACTTGAAAATAGCAATTAAGAAAGGCAATGGTATTCCGGTAACAATAGATGGCGTATAATTTAATAAGGTTGAGTAAACAACATACGATACAGTAGGTTGTTTAAGCATTATTAAGCTGAAAACTTAGAATTTAACATCTGAAACATCACTAAACAACTTCTGGAGAAATACTTGTTAAAATGGGCACTTGAACAATTGGTTTTACGTATAAAGATTCTTTCCTCTATTCTTGGTCTTCATAGTCGCTACCATATGCAAACTCTGTCTCTTCATAACTGGAGCAATTGTTTGGATATATAACCTGCAATGGTTTTACATATACTGCTGGTGTTGCTAATGATAGTTCCAAATTTATGGTATGTTTTTTCTAAATGTAGCTTTAAAAAACCTTTGTCTCAATCATTTTGTGTTATTTGTAATTGGTAATTCTGGGTTTTCTTCTATTTGTCTTCTTTCTTGTTGCAGCATTGTAATTATCTCTTGCATCTTGTCAACTGTTTGTGTACCACCACTCTTGGCCTATAATGAAAATAAAATTATGAATCATAATACAGAGAGCACATAACATACATAATATAAAATCATGGTTGAATGTGAATGTATGTGACATAAAATGTGCGTATTTGATTGCTAACCTGAAAATGGTTGATCAACTTGTCTAGACTTAGAAGTTTTCGATATGGCCAGCATTGGATTCCAACCAATCGACAATGTATTTTAAACGCAGATAAACTAACATTAAGGCATTTTGCAGCTCTGTGTAAGGGCAAATGAAAATAGAGCGATATGATAGCCCTGCTGAATGTCATCAGTTTAGAATGTAGATAGTTGATGTCTGTGTGAAAATAAAGAAATTGATATGTGTAGGTTGATCATAGAAGCTATTTTTAAAGGTCTATACAAACTTTTGAAGTGTCCTGAAATTATTAAAGTATATGTAACTACCAATCAACCATAAAACAAATTTATTATGTATTTATAGTATGACTTCTCATGGTCTAAAGTTCTTGCTGAGGAAATGAAAAGCATATGTTATTTGATGAGGACTGTTGATAATACTGATTCATAAGTGTTCAATTATCCTTTTAGGCTATTTCATAAGTCATTCATCAATGAATTAGAAAAAGAGATAATGAATATATGTTAAGGGTTGGAACACTGTTATAATATTTAGTTGTTTTTGTGGCAAACAATGAAATAACATGAAATAACTGTAGTGCATTATGAATGAGTGTTGCCATTCAAATTTTATTTTGTAAACCTTAAGGTTGGAATACAAATAATGCATACATGTTAATAGTTGGAATCATATATTGCAAATTAAGGATGTTTCTGACAAATAACAAAGTAATAATAAATAAGTGTTGGCTGAACATTAAATCTACATGCTACGATAGGTTGTTAAAAGTCTATTTGAAAACAATGTTACGTGTGCAGTGCTTAAGTTATGGGTCCTTGTCTTCAACCATTAGTATTTTAAGACCGTCAGGACTGGTAACTCTAGAGATCGCAACATAAAGCTGGCCATGGCTGAACACGGGAGTAGGCAAATAAAGGCCAACGTGATTAAGTGATTGGCCCTGACTTTTGTTTATTGTCATTGCATAGCATGGTTTTACAGGGAATTGTCGTCGTTTTAAGACAAATGGCCATTTCGATTGTGTGGATGTGAGTATAATCCTGTGTATAACGACATCCTCCACTATATTTGAGCCTGTTAGCACCTTAGCGTGAATAAAAAACTGTCCTAGATCTGTGATGAGCAACCTTGTTCCATTAGACAAACCTTTACCTGGGTTGATGTTCCGCAATAGCATAATTGGCAATTCCTTTTTTAAGTGAAGAGCATGTGGGGGTATACCGGGAAAATTTAAGGAATTTAAAAATTCAATTGGATAGTGGTCATGCTATTCTAGGTTGTCTGTAGATGCCTTGCAAATCTCGTCCGTGTTGTTGTATGTAACAGACTTCCCTGATAATTGTTTAAACATGCAGTCATTGATTGCATCAGCATCATCATTCCGAGGAGTTAGTATTGCCCTTTCTTTGAGATACACATCGTCTGTTTTCCTCGTTGTAAAATCAGGGTATGTCTCTGCGACAATCTGCTTGATAGGACAATCCCATGATTTAATTAAGAAGGTTTCAGGGATGTCAATCTAACTTGGATCATCCTCCCCTTCTTTGCATTTGGCTGGCACCTTACCATCTCCCACAGCCAAAACCCATCTATTGAAATCCCGTTTTCGAGTATCAAGGTCCCCATTTTCAGTATGCTCGTTTACACGCATGCTGCGCATAAGGCTGAATACCTTACAATGCTTCCATAATTCAGATTGATTTATGCATGATTGAACAATGTCTGCCCTGCTTCTTTTCGGTATAACGGGTAGAACTTGTCTAAAGTCACCTCCAAGTAAGACCGTCACGCCTCCAAATATTCGATCCCTGCTGTCGTGATCATGGTATCCTAAAATATCCCTTAGCGTCTTGTCCAATGCCTCAAAAGCATATTTTTTAGTCATTGGAGCCTCATCCCAGATAATAAGTTTAACCTGTTGCATGAGTTCCGCCATATGTGTGTTTTGTTTTATGCTGCATGTGCTATTCTCTAATAATTCAAGTGGTATAAGAAAACGGCTATGCGCGGTCCTGCCACCTGGTAGCAACAATGCAGCTATTCCTACACAATTTGATTGTCTTAATTAGTCAGCTGTTTTTATAAATATCCAGATAGTTGATTGCTTCAATTTATAATAAATTTGTACCTGAAGATGCAACAGCAAGTACTATCATACGTTCTGATCTTAACCTTGAGATAGTTTTGTATAAAAATGTCTTTCCGGTTCCGCCTGGGCCGTATACAAAGTAAAAATTCCCTTTTTTGTTATGAACAGATTCAATAACCTATTCATATATTAAACGTTGTTCGGGATTTAACAATGAATGAAGTTGTTGATGTTCAATCCTACTCTTGTTCATATCATAATCCAACGCTTCTCTTATGAGACGATTGTCCAAGTTGGTTAGCAACCTTGGGTCAGGCAGTGGTAGGTCTTGAAAATCCGATAAAGACCTCCCATGTCTATTTAACAACTCTTGGATCTCTACCAAACAATAGTTTTTGAGTTGTTCTTCCGTCAGCTCCAATTCAGGATAATTGAAAATTTTCCTTTTTTTGTGTAGAATATCTTCTGATAAGAATTCCCAGTTTTCTTCCCACAATTTTAAAGGTCTGCTGACATCACAAAAAATTAGAATTGTCACGAATATGTCATGTAACTGTGGGCCGAACATCCATACACTTGCTTCTAATATAGCATGTGTCCATTCTGTGTCATCATTTAAAAGGCCATATGCGAAACATGCTTCCTTGAATGTGGAACATACTTTTTCGTGAACATTCATGAGTTTTTCAAAAGATTCAGGACCTCTCACAATATTTAACGACACTCTAAGATAATATCGGTCTCCAGACGCGGGGTTTGCGTAAACAATCCTCCCAATGCATTTTTGCAACTTGCGTTTTTGCCACATTTTGGTTTTTTCATGCCACACATAATGTGTAGGTATCTCAGCATACGTGTATTGATTGGCATCTGTATCACGCTTGTTTAATTCAAACCAATCAGTGAACATGGTCAAGTCAATACCTTCCCTTTCAATTAGCGCGGGTAAACATTCTTAATCACGAAGTGTGATCGCGTGCTGATTTGTCAAGTGGTAATTAAGCTTCATAACAGATGGATATGAGTAATGGATGTCGTAGGAAAACAAACACCATACCGCCTCACACGGAGCTAAAAAACGACAATTCAAGTAGTTTTTAATTTCATCCACTTCCAAAACCTTTTCATTTGCCATATCACCATCATTTTTTACATTTTATGTTATCACAATTGTGGCTCTATCGGGGCCTTTATTTAAGTACTTGAATAAGTACTTAATCACCTTCGATCTGTTACACCATTCCACGTTAATGTGGGCTTGGTATTTCAGGAGATAATGGTTGTGGGGTACCACATATCTGTTATCGTACATGAATTTTCCTTTTATATGGTAAGCTCTATTATTTCTCCGGCGATAAATAGCATAACCATCATTATCAACAATTGTTTCAGCCACAAAAGGTTTAGGAAAATGTTTTGAGCACTTATTCTCATTTGTACATGGGGCTTTTTTATTATCTTTACTGCAAGGACCATGTAACATGAACTCAGTTACTACTTTATATCCATCTGAATCATTCGTTCGACACGGTATCTCAGCTGTAATTATATCATCTATTTGGGATGGGGTCTTGCATTTCAACTCTTCTTCTAGCCATAATAGGATATGAGCATGTGGTAGACCACGTTTTTGGAATTCTATGTCGTAAACAACTGAAAGATAATTGAAAACAGCATGAGATAATGCATAATTTATATATAAAAGAGTAAATAGATTAACATTATGAGATAAGTGTTATTACCTCCCCGGGACTTGCCAAAAATATGTTGTTTCGTCAGATCGTTTAAGAGTTCAGTCAGTTTAATCTTGAATACACGCGTAGCTACTTCTGGACGATCATGGACTTTTTGGCCCGGGATATGCTTTAACATTTCTGCAATCTCGGGCCATTTTGGATTAGCAGTGAAAGTGATGAACAGGTCTGGGTTCCCATAGGTTCAGCATATAGCCATTGCATCTTGGTAGTTTTGCATCATATACCTTGGGCCGCCTATAAAACTACTTGGTAGAAGAATTCGTTTTCCCAATCCTCATGCACTTGAATCCCCCCTTGTTACAGCATCACAAACGTTATGATATAGATCTACACGTAACGTATCTTGATTTTTCCTGGTCCATTTAAGTCTCTGCTCTTCAACAGCCGTGTATGCATCAACCAAGTATTGTTGGAATAATTTCCCACCTCTAAGCAAGGTAGTACCTTGGTTATTTCGCTGCTGAATGATGTATGCATAGTATTCTTTCATCGTGACAAAAACACTTTTGGTTTTGCGTACATCTCGGTTGTTGTGATATAATATCTTTTCATGAAATCCCTCCTTTCCATATGGGAACAATAATGGATATTGGAGGGCCATGTATTCTGAATGCAATTCAGAAATACGTTTCAAACCATCATCCTTATTACTTACAACAATGTCTCTTGTAGGAATACCATCACCAAAGTCGTTAGTAATTAGAGCTGCTATTTCAGGCACGGTTGGGGAGTTGTACTGTCGAGATGCACTCCGTCCACTTAACAGTCGTATTTCAAATTTGGTTGAATTGTGGGAGTCGCACCAATCCTAAGCCATTCGAAATGCCTTGGTTATTGAATTTGATTGATCAAACATTTGAATCAGTCTTGCTACTATATGGCATCCACCACTCCTTCCCCATCCTTAGCTAGAAAAGCTCCCATCCGGTTTTTAATTTCATTTCTAGTGTCAAAAAAGTATAGATGTGCATATTTAGGCTGAGTACCTTGTCTAGGAAGCAGAGAACCTATCCGATGATAGCTTTGGCCATTTACTCTAAAAGTATATGGACCCCTGCCTGTGTTAATTGAATGGTCTATATTTACCCCAAAAGATGTGTAACAAACCATGCCATTATAGACCCTGATTTGCTCTTTGAATCTTAAACTTGCAGGATTGTTATAGTCCATGAGGTCGTTTAGAGGTTGAGGTGGTTCATTAAATACGGGGAAAAGCAATTTTCCTTCTTGACAGCAAATGGAGAAAGTTGGGTTGACAGCCCTCTTTGATTTATCACTTCTCTCTTCATACCACATAACCGCCTTGCAATTTTGGCATTCAAATGATGGAGGACCAATATTATGGTAAACCACGTGTACACCTTATGAAAAGAGGTAAACATCATTGAAAATAACAACATTTTTATCCATCAAATAACAGTATACACCAAGTAAAAGATATGAAATTATCTGCGGATGAATATGCAGCTCCGTTTGGGATTTTTTTAGCTGCACGCTGAGAGAGCATTCCTGTATGAAGGACCATTAAGGTAATATTCAATCTTATGAAATCAATTGTTTGCAAAATACGATTTGTTCAATTAATCACCTCCTAATATTCTTTTTTTTATAGATAAAGGATCTTTTGGAAGTAGAAGTTATTTGTTCCGATGGCATATCTGTTAAAGGGGGTACTGAACGTGATCCTTGTCCTAAAAAATAACATTGAGGATGCAATTCAGGTATGCATTGTTGTAGCATAGTCGTAATATCATTATGAAAGTGAATGTTTGGAGATTGTATATACCTGCAAATGTTCTGACAATTTCAGACAGACGTAAACCACAATAGCTTTGTATTTTCCCACTTTGATTGATAATTGTTTTTGAATCAATAACCAAGGTTTTGTGCAACATGTATGACAGGGATGGAATGTTAGCATGTTCATTTTGCTACCCTGTAACCCACAAAAAGATGGATTCAATCAGATACATAATTGGAATGTATGGTTGGAAGGTATGGAAACTTGTTGGATGCAAAAGTACCTGTATTCATTTATTATTTGTAGGATCTGAGTCAATCTTGCAACACATAATCTTGTAGGTCTGGAAAGACATGGAAGGGAAATGTTTACTAAAACATCTTTTGGAATTCTATGGCTGAACTGATGCAATAAGTATCCTGAACAATGAAAAGGCATGTATGGTAAGTGTTTACAGGTTTTTAAGGTTATCTATTTTCAAATTCATTAAATTCATTATGGTTTATGTATATAGCATATTAAGTAAGTAAAATACTTTCAATTGTTATAATGTACAGTATGAATTAATGTGTTTTATAAATGGCCTTATAAGAGTAGTTTATAGGCCACCTATTATGGTTAAAATAATAATTTATGTGCAAATTAAACACATGTAGTGTAGGACGCAAAAAAAAAATAAACAGGAGTGTTGGAATATGAGATAATTAATAATAAATCGTGAATAAATATGAAACATAAACCCATATAACATTGCCAATTACACTGAGTACTGTAACAACCAAACTGAATGTTATAGAATTTAACAATCAACATTTATCTTATTAGGGATATTACAAAGTGAATTTTATCCAATATTGGTTATTACATTCAGCAATTGAACACTGACCTGTATTGTTCTAATTGCATAATCATTAACTTACTATATGGACAACATTGAATACCCATTTATTGACATAATAGTTAGATGTACATTGGATTATTTTGCAACTTTTGATGTTGGCAAGTAGTAGTATTGAAGCACAATTCCCCTAGTGAACTTAATGACTTTACTTGATGAATTGAGAAATAGTATTTAATATGGTTTTTTAAATACATTGGTAACCCAATGAAATCAAATGTATGATAACAGTTTTTATAATTGCTAAATTTATATAAACAATATTTATTATGTATTAATATTGGATTATGCACGGGAAGGCATGTAGTTAAATGGCCGTTTATGTACTTTAGGTTGATCGTTATTTTGTATTAAGTGTTAAAAATGAATTATGCAATCCAATTTATGCATATAAATGGCCCAATATGTACTTTAGTCAAATCAATAATTGAAATAATTATATAAGTGAATATTGTGAATGGAAATATGTAATATATAAGCACAGTTACAGAAATATAGAGAAATGGGTCTTATTAATTATATATTTAGTTACACAATTGTCATGAAATAGTACATGGATTTCAACACTTGGAACATCCATAACTATATATTGTACATTAGACATTACACTTGGCAACCATGACTACTGAAGGGAATCGAAAAAAGCCATCATTGTATTCAAGTTCATTTGTAATTAGGAAAATGCGTGCTCATCTGATCTGTTGTAGTAAGGTTCCAGGCCGTGATATATTCATATCTGAAGTACCTGAAATGAAATTTAGCACAAACCAAACAATATTTTCCACAATGGCAAACCGAAGTATATGGTCAAACAAAAGTAAAATCAAAAGTAACAAAACATGAGAGTTTGTGTCTTCCAGACAACAGTTAAAAAAAATCCCAAACAACAATGTTAATCCAATGTCTTATTGTTGTCATAATTGTTTATTTTATAAAGTTTGTTTGGAATGCATCCTGCTTGAACTCATTCTGAATCTTCAACCACAAACCTGATTGCAAAATGCATAAAGAGAAACATGTTAATACGGGCAGGTATAAAACAATAAGTGACCAAACGACATTCAATATGCGCTCACCGCCTTGACTTCTTATTGGTGGTTAAGGTGTTAGCCTCACCGTCTACAGTTATTAGCTCAACACCCCCATCCGGAAACTCAATAACCACACTGCAAACAATTAAACCATGATTGTTATATTAAATGTATTTAAAATGCAATATGATTAGTTTTGCAGTCAATAAAGGTTTTAAGTTTTCCTTACATATTTTTTTCATTATCAACTGCAGAGTGGGTCTTTTTCAGGCGGTTGAATGTTGGGGCCGATGTTGAAGTCGACTTATTCGTTGGCATATTGGACTGATCACCTTGGACATCTTTCGATGGCATCAGCTCATTATCCGTTTCAGACTCTTCAATATCAACCCTGCAAACAATGGGATTCCATTAGTAAGTGTCCTTAAATAGAATCATGTTGTACGGATAATGCTTATTTGCTATACAATCAATAAACGTTTTGAGCACCTTTTTCTTCTCTTATCCTCTACAGGCTTGGATGGTGTAATGAGTGCTGGAGATTGGGAGCCTGGTTTGGATGATGAGCCAGCAACATCAGTTCTGTTATCAACGGTACTTGAGCTAGTGGTTTCAACTGTCGGATTATGCGGGTCAGCTGTTCAGCATGTAAAACTCTCGAAAGTTCCGTATTCATAATACGTTTGACTTCTGATTCAAATACATGCATTGTGCCAATGAGGTCAGCTATAGGTGATGGCAAGTTTTCGTGATCGTCTAAACCCTGCATAGTAAGGCGTCAGTTATGGGAATGGAGGAGTGGGGTGTAAGAAGAAAGGATTTTATAAATGTACTTCATCATCATCCTCCACTAATGTGGAAACTGGAAACTTGACCAATTCAACTGATGCCTCATCAAAAAGGACCACCACAGTCTATTCAGTATCATCCGATATACCAAGCTCAAGGCGATACCTGAGGAGTACACGTGGCAAATGGTAATAGTCAATTTGGGTAATTATACATAAAAATGCTTAAACTTTAAGATACAAACATACAATTACCTTATGACCGGGTATTCAACTGGCCTGTCGCATGAATCACACCAAAACCGTCCACCCTTTCTAGTAACCCCTTTTTTGCAGTTGTCACCCCCACATGATGGAAAATTCCATCCCTTTCTAGTACGCACATTATCAATCTTGGCCTTGATTATGAAAGTAGCCGTCTGTGTATAAATGAGTCATATAAATGTTATGCAGTATAAAGAAGAGATCGAAACAACAGGTGCAAAATAAGACATACATCATTTTGCCTATTTCGGGCCCACATCAGCAGATTCTCAATAGACCCTTCTCTTGCCTCAGAGTTGGATACATGTGAAACTCCCTTTGAAGACTTAGTGCTACTAACAAATAGGTAAACAATGCATTAAAATTTGTTGTATTTGGGAACAATTCAATAATAAAATTTAATTCCACACAATTTCATACCCAATGTTTGAACTCATTGCTTTGATTGCAGGGATGTCAGCAGAATCTAGTATCTGGGTGGATGAGCTACTGGATAGATATAGCTTATCTGGGAGGTAACATTAAAACTTAAATTAGTATCAGGTACATGTTTAACACATAAAATGTAAATAGTCCAACACCACTTACTGTTATAATGTCTTGCAAATGTAGAAGTCACCACAACAGCACACATGCCTACATGCGTTGTCTTCTTATCAATCAGCACATCCGCAAGCCCTCCCCATAGGGTCACCCGTATCGACTGGCCCCTGATTACACAAGAAAAATAAACAAAACAAACAGTAAGTTCCCTAATACACATTGGAAATAAAGTTATCAATTTTACAAAATCCTTTATAAACAATATAAATTACAACCTATGATTGGCCAGGTAAAAGTCAAGATTTTTTTATCCTATTTTTGTGTAGTTCACCCTTCCAACATTAGTCACATAACCTGCAGCATCTGTAAGGTAACATCTTTTTTAGCAACAATACTTACATACAAATAAATTTAACATACATAAACAAAAACAGCAAATTACCAATGAGATATTTGTTTTCGGTAGGCTGCATGTGATCAAAATCAACCAATTGCAACGGATACCTAACAAACCCTTCAGATATAACCAAAGATCTCCTGATGGTGGTTGATCCATCAAATTCTAGCATAAACTTATCGTCCTTCCTAATACGATAATCCTCCCTGTTTTGCATGACAACAAAATTTTTTACCGAATACACACCCCCTCTTTTAACCTCAAGAAATTGTGAGACACCGTCGCTCTGGCAGTACAATGAATAACATTACCCTGCAAAAAAGAATTTGTAAGGAATAACTGCCAAAAAACATATATTTGGTTACATTTTATTATATGGTGGCATTATGCAGGATTTTCAAGCATGGATGTCACGCTACCTTTGAATCAGACACCAAGAAATCAGTGCTCAAATATCGGCCAGAAGGAGCATTTATATCCCACATCCTACACAACATGACAACAATCGTACCGGTCTCATCCAATTTCAATTCGTCCAGGAACATCACATCCTTTGGGCTCACGATTTCTGCGGCCATAATATTAATTTTAATGGACTTTTTTTTCACGTTTACTCCTACCCACAATGTATGGGCAGGGTATGGGCTTCAAGCCTTATTTATGCAGGTTCTATTTATGAGTGTTTTAATTGTAATTTGATTCATATTCTTTGAGGGTGCAAAATAGCAACCCCTTTGAGCTCCAGCATTGATGCGAGCATTCAAGATGGGAGGGTGCAAAACCGCAACCTTTTTGCATCCCAGAATTGAGTATGGCATATTTGCATTCAATATGTACTCTTCATATTTTCGTATGCATTAGCAGATTTGTACAGTACTATTAGCATTCAATATGAGAGTATCATAAAACGAAATTGTGTATATTTATTTCGGTATGCATCAACTTGTGTGTACCGTACTAATGGTTGTGCACAAACCCCCTTGCACATTAAATTTAGGGGGATAAGCTTTATATATTACGAGGCTTTATTCAACCCGTGCGATGCACGGTATTTGGTTGAATATCTACGTATTTTGTGCATAATATTGGTGCAGAGTGCAGACGGTTGAATGAGCATATCGCGGAATTTAGATGCCTTTTAGGTAAGTTTATAGATTTTTTTTATTGTTATTGTCCTTTTATTTTAGTTTATGTAATTAGTTATATGTAATGTTTTGTATTCATTTTAGTTCATTTGATTATGATGTTATCATAACTTTTGTATTTAAATTAGTTTATTTGCATTAAAAGTTAAAATTAAATAGTCTTTTCACATGTAATCTTTTAATATGAATAAGTTACATAATTTTTTTTTGCCTATCGGGACAAAATCATGTATGACTTAAAACATATTTCAATGTAACTATGTGTAGCATGAGACAATTATAGCTTACTAACTGACCTGTACGATGCACAAATGTTGTATTTAATTGTTCTAAATCAATTGTTGTTTATCATAGAATCAGTCCCCACTCGATTTGCAAGGTGAAAATCTCTCTTTTTCTTGTGAAAAGACCAAATGAAATTTCATGCTAATTATAAGTTGCAATGTGATATATGAGAATCAACTGATAAATACTTAATATTTTAATTATATGTTGACCCGTGTGGTCATAATAAGTATCATGTTGACCCGTGTGTTCATATTCAATATCATGTTGACCCGTGTGGTCATATTCAACTTTGAAACAACCCGACTTTCTTGACTTGATTGTTTATTATTTAAACTAAAAAAATAACATATTGTAGCTACAATTCAAATAGTCTGTTCACATGTAATGCTTGGTAAATGTTCATAGTCTAATGTTTGGTAAAAAAAATTCGTCATTATGTTTTTAAGTTGTGATGTTATTATAACTTTTGTATTTAAAATAGTTTCTTTACATTAAAAGTTACAATTAAAATAGTCCCTTCACATGTAATATTTTTATATATACCTCTTTACAATTGATGGACGACAACATTCAAAAACACTTAAACGTAACTAAATATTAGTAACTGATAGCAAAACCGAAAGTAATTCTCATGAATGTAAAAAGAAAAATAAATAAAATTGAGAAAAGCCTTAATTTGCACAAATATATAAATTTGATACTTGGAATTGAGATATAACCCAAAAAGAAAAAAAAAATAATAAAAAAAAATATAAATAAAATAATCAACAGAGATATAACAAAGAAGAATTCAAAATGAAACCAACCAAGTAATGTACGATGTTGAATAATGTTAAATATGTATTCAATTCAATCGGGTCCAGCCCATACAACCTTTAACCTAACCCTACACATGTTCACACGCCTCACTTTGCATCACTTTTTCATTATCATCACAATAGAACACCAAAAAAACCCATGTTACATCAAACGAAAACAAAGAATGATTTTCTTTATGCTATACAACCGAAAACCAAAAACAAAACCATCTTACGTGTATCTCAATCCCGTAAATGAAGAACGAAAAAAGGACGAATCTTTTGCTAATGGCTTCAAGATCTTTAAAAAGGTCTCGGGTAGGCATCCTTTTAAATTTGTTTTCAGTTGTTGTGTCTTTGAACGAAACAAAGATCGTATCTAACATAATTATTATGATACAATCTTTATTTTTGGATATAAAGGATGAGTTAAAAATTACATAGATCTATGATGGGTTTAATATCTAAGATCTTAAAGATCTTTTGTTTGTATGAAATGAATCTGAGATCTTGTATATTCGAGTCGTTTTTGTCTTGGTGACATCTTTGTTTTATTTTCGTGATTGTTGATATTTTAGTTGTAGTTGTTGATTGTTGAAAGTACGGTAATAGGATTAGGCTAGTGGTTTTGGTTGTTGATAATGGCTATTTCTTTTGTTCACCGTCATCTTCTTTTTCGTTACTTTTTTGGACCGATGAAGACGTTTATTGTTTGGTGGTGAAGAATGGTTTCAAAAAATGATGGTGGTGAAGATGGAGATAATTGTCTATTTATAATCTTTAAAAAAGCAACTGAAAAGATTTTCATTAAGAATTGGTCATTAGTAATACGAAAAGGTTCACATTAAAGATTAACTAATAATTGTGAACAAACTAAAAGGCATAAAACTGATTATAGCAACCCCTTTGTCTTCTGAGAATTGAAGGCTCGATTGTACTTAAGAGATGGCTTGAAGGAAAAATAAGTCATTAAGACTCTGGCTTGAATCAGGTTGTACCGTACTTTTGGTTGTGCACAACCCCCCTTGCACATTAAATTTAAGGGGATAAGCTTTATATATTATAAGATAAGATGACGACATGAATCACATGATCTCAAACTCAAATGAATAATGCTTACCTCGTGATAGGTGTAGGATAACATTTGAAATACAATTTTCTTCTCCTTTATAAACTTATTTGATTTAGAAGATTCTCATTGTTAAGATGATAGTGTGAAGATATTTTTATTATATACTACCATTTTCAATATGTAACATCGACATAATTTTCACAATTATATCAAATATCAAGTCACGCAATATTCTACAATGTTTAATTAAGAAAGTGGCATTAACACACCGCAAGACAAAAAACTACATTAAGAGCAAAAATATTAAAATGCACCAACAAAGTGTAGTAATAATTATTGACTAAAAATTGAATGCTTGATAAGGCGAAAAATGAACCACTTTTAGGGGGTCATTTAAGCCCGGAATTGAATTGATTTGATCAAATATTACCCTAAATCATTCCTTTTGTGATTTTAGGTACTTTGGGAGTGAATTCTGGAAAAGGAAGCATTTTGGACGTTTTTGGAGCATAAAAGTGAAGAAAATGGCAAAGACTTAATTTTCCATGCTGAGAACAGTACCTGACGGCGTCAAGAAGAAAATCCTGACGGCGTCAGGAGTAAAATCCGTGACGACCCAGTGAAAACCTGAAGGCATCAAGAGAAGGGCGTCAAGAGTATTTTTGGTGACGGCCTTCATAAGGTGTACACATGACGGCGTCAAACCCAGATCTAGGCAGTCCGAGAAATTATTTGGCGGCGAGATGACGGTGTCAGCAATTTGTTCTTGACGCCGTCACCTCAGAAAAACTATATATACTTTTCTATTTTTCATTCATTAGAGAGGAACTTGTGTGGAGAATACTAGGGCCGAACTTGTGAAACCCTATGTCGTATTTTATAGTATTTTCAAGGGTTTTTACCCCTTGAAACCTTTCATGTTCAATTAAGATAGTCC
Source organism: Artemisia argyi (assembly GCA_030686995.1). Lineage (NCBI taxonomy): Eukaryota > Viridiplantae > Streptophyta > Magnoliopsida > Asterales > Asteraceae > Artemisia > Artemisia argyi. Next base: position 130,767,636 of record CM060709.1, read on the forward strand.
TCTTTCAATTCAATCAATATGTCTATGTGTTGTTTGAATATATCTTATGCTTGTCTTGATTTCAACATGCTAGGCTAGATCTATCATGTGTTTGCTTAGATGTAATGAAACCTAGATGTTAATTATATGTTGATTACTTGTTTATAGTTGTATTGGATGAATGATTTCAATGTTAGGCTTAAGAAAACTAGCAGATCTCCATTGTGTAACATGCTTGAACATCTTAGGAAACATGAACCGATGTGTACTAGGTTTTATTGGTTGTATTTAATGCATGAGCAAATTCTAATGATCCCATGTTAGGAGCTTCTTAGCCGACTCGACATAGGAGTGAAGTAGGCGCTTATAGGATTGGGGAAGTAAGTACGCCACCCGATGAATGGTATTAAAGAATACAATCCGTCATCCACGCAACTGTAACAAGTAATTAACATGTAAAAGATATCTAGGGAGTAGTGAAATCTAAGTAAACACAATTCTCCCATATATTGCTCACACCACTAGTATAATTTAGTTTATTTTCATTTTTAGTATTTTATTTTGATTGCATCTTAGTAATTGGGTTAGTTGACTAGCAACTAATTCCGCCCAACTCCTTCAAAACCGAGATTTTTATTTGCTTTTATAAAAACTAAAAAATACAAAAAGAATCATCCCTCATCTCTAGACCTAGTCTTTAGGTTTTCTAATCCTAGCGACACTATTCCTAGCTGAACAATCAATCCCCCGGTACTTGTCATTATATTATACTACATCGATCAGGTACACTGCCTGGTGGGGGTTGTAAGCTTCTCGAGATCCCTCGAGAGGTAAAGCCTGGTGCAATCCCTACGCATCAATGCTCGTCACATTATTTTCAATAAACTTACTTGCTAACGAATCAATAGTATTAGCCCGTTCCTCGGTATTACATGAAGTAAAATATTTCATTTTTAATTTGTAACGTACTATTAATATGAATGCTAAGTATTCATCCCACCGGTGGCCGTGACGTTTTTCTTGTTGTTGTTGTTGTTTTCTTTGTCGTTGTTGTTCATTGGCATTTTGCATGTTTTGTTCTTGATACAATTTTTGTAACTTCTCGATCTCTTTCTTTAATGCTTCTTGATGTGCTACCAAAAATAATTAGAAATAGTTGATCATTAGTAACTTAAATACAGTTAATCAAAGTAAAAATATTTGTGCATGTTCCACTTAATTGATAAGACAACGATGTGTAGGATCTCTTAAACCATTAGAGAAGATGATGTTACTACCACACCTCCTAAGCACCATCTTTATGTCCTACATTGTTACACACACAAAACACACGTGAAATTTATATAAAATAATATAAATCAATATGATTAATAAGTAAGACGATATGATGCTTACTTTACTACCATTATAAGTTGTAGCCCAATGTGCATGTGGTGTGGAGGAAGTTGTGGTTTGTTGTGTGTGATTTTTGAAACATTATATAGTTGATAAAATATTTGTAACTCATGGACGGGAAGGTAAAAAGACTAACCACTAATTGGTGTGTTTAATTTATGCATTCATGACATTTTTGGTTTTTATTCTTTGAGGTTTAGAGATGCTTGAAACATGTTGTACCGTACAAACTTTTGTTCACGATTTCTCATGCAAAACATATTGTACCGTACAAACTACATTTGTTGAAATCACACTTGAAGGGCATATTTGGAATAATCAACTCTTGAAACATTTATTAGGGGTATTTTGCATTTATAAGACAACCTAAGTTTATATTATACGAGCATTGCAGAACCCGTGCTACGCACGGGCTGAGAATCTAATTGTTAATCGTGTATTCTTTTTGTATTTTGGCGAGTGTATACTTAAGTATTGTTTAGTATGTTGTATGAAATGTTTTAACTTTGTTGTATAAAATTTTAAAAATGTTTGATGTTGTTTTTGTTTTGTGGTATTGTATTTTATATATGGGTTTTTAGTTATTAAGTTGTGATGGCTTTGTTTCTTTTGGCCTATTACTTAATTGAATGATAAAAAATATGCCTTTGTTTCTTTTGGTCTATTACATTGCCCTACGATACTTGTCTATTAGACGGTTTTTGGTTGGTAATATGAAGCACACGGCGTCTATCTAATTGGTCATAGTTTAATATGCGTTTAATTTTGCCTCTCAATAAACACACTTGCACTTCGCAAGTAATTGATCAATAAATTGAGAGTAGCTTAATTACAAAGATGATTGCTATTCTTTTTTCATACTTTATTGCATGGTTATGATTCATTGTATTAGAAGTTTCTCTTAGTTGTTAAAATCACTTTAAAAGCACCCTCCAAATACCCTCTAAATCAGTATAAACACAAAGGACATTATCCTTTAATGATTCCAAAAACAAATAACAAAACTAATATTTTTTGTTCGACTTTTTAATTTTCTTGAAAAAGTGATTGAGCATAAAAAATTATTGCCTAACAATGACATGGCGTATATGCTTATAACGTGGAAGCTTATTATATGACAAACATTCATTCATACTTTTTTATTTAATAGAGTTTGGATTTGATATTTTAGCATGATCATGATGATAAAAAGGTTAAAAAATATAACTTTCACATCATGAGATTACAAAATTAAAGCTCAGGTTAATTCAGTGTTGCAAAAATCGGCCTACAAGGCCGATTAATCAGCGATTACAAGCTGAACGGCCTTGGACCTTGGAGCGAATTACAAGGTAATCGGCCGATTAATCAGCCTTGGACCTTGGAATCGGCGATTAATCGGCCAAAAATCGCTACAAGGCCCTCGACCGCCTCGGGACCGATTCACGATTTTTGCAACATTGGGTTAATTAATCCTCCAACAATTCAGTATATACATATATGGATATCAAAGAGTCAAAAAGATTAAATGCAAACAAAATATTAACATTCAAATCCATCCAACTATTGAGTGTCGCAATGGAATCATCAATAATATTTATGAAAATGAGACTGATTAGAGGATGATTCAGCTTCATATATTGTAGACAACCGAAACCTAAAGGACCGAACAGCCAACCGAGTTTGCCTCGATGAATATCTTTGCATTCCATTGGTTGAGCATGTTTTTGACACTCCTGAGCTCGAAGACGATTGTTGTTTGCATCTTTCTTGTGAGGAAAGCTTTTGATATGTGGCTTTTTGCACATATCTTTTCGTCCAATTTTTGAGTCAAAACGATCAAAAACACTTCAAATGGTCAAATAACATCACAAATATCCTTGGAGTATGTTTTTGTGTGTTTCAGGTACAAAGGATTGAAAACAGACAAAAAAACAAGCAAAATATGAAGAGTTGTCAAAATCAGTCCCTAAACTTTCACAAATTGACAAAATTGGTCCCTGGTAAAATAATTTTGAAAGAAAAGTCAACCAAAGCCTTTGAAAGTCAAAAGTTATCAAAAAATGGTCCTTGGGGTGAAAAGTTTCAAAACTTTACAAATTTGGTCCCTTAAATTTGGAAATTGGCAATTTTGGTCCCCGGATATTTCGGTGTGGAAAATAAACTTCAAAGGTCCTTGAATAATTTGAAACTTGGCAAAAATAGTCCTGGAAATACTTTGGAATTTTGGCAGAATTAAACCCCTAAACTTTCAGCTTATGGCAATTATGGTCCTTGTGGTTTTACTACTTAATACCAAATGAACCTAAGCTATTTAACTTACCCATCAATCCAACCCACTAACCTATTATCCAAATCCACTATCCCATCCCCTAAGCCTATATCACCCAAGCCCATTACATGTTTTATTAATAAAATGTTTTGGTCAACCAGGTCAAACTCTCCCATTTCCCCTTCCCCCGTTTTACCCAAAAGACCCAACACCATCACCCACCATCTCCACTGCTACACTCCTTCCTCCCTCAAAAGCTTCACCACCCTATTTCCCCATCCCACTCACAGCAAACCCAATCCACCCTGGCAATCCCCAATTCCCCATAAACTATTTTGGCGCCAAAACTATTTGAAGGGTCAGGATTTAATTGAGCCATCCAATGGCTATTATTGAATGTGGGATATGTCCAAAGGGATCCAAGGAGCTATTTAAGTGAAGAAAGAGAGATGGAGGAGGGCAGTTAGTTAATTTTTATAGTTGTAGTTTAGTTCTTGCTATTTGTTAATGTAATTTTATTCCCAGTATTTCTTTAAGCTTCCAATTGTACTCTTAAGATTTTTTTTAGTGTAACAAGAACCTATTTCAAGTCATTTAATTAGTTCAAGCTTTTATGATTTACAATTTGCAATATTTATTTGAAAAACTCATTTCTCCTGTGATGTTATAAAAGTTATTGTTGAATGGTTATGTTAGTTCAAATAAGTCATTCATAAGCTCAGCAAGGTTTAAATAGATTCTGGCTCATAAATACAAAATTGTCAATGAAAGTCAATGGTAGCTATTCATGGTGATTCTGGGATTAGAAGTGTTAGAGTAGTGGGTCCTGGGGAGTTTTAGACCTATCCAAAGATAGGTTATGTTGAAATAACACCTCTTTTGAGCTGAGGTTTAATGTGTAAGTTCTCATTTAGATTTTTTCATCTTTAATTTGCATTTCAGTTTTAGTAGTTTAGTCTTTGTTCATTTAGTTTAAATCTGCTATTTGTTGATAATTTTAGTCTATTACTGCTTGGTGTATGCTTGTTGAGAGCTTTTAATTGAATCCATTTCAGTTGTGTTTCATACTGCTTCATTATGATCAAATTAGAGATTCTGAATGTTAGATGTTGATTGTTGCATTTTGTTATTGATATTGCTTCTTTTGTTGATTATGCATCTAGTTTAATCTCTGGTTTACTGTTTTATAGATTAAATTAGCTTTTGATAGTTTTATCTATAGTTTAAGGAGTGTTTGGCTCAGGGGGGTGTCCTGAGTCTCACCTTGTTTCAGTGGTCAAAAATGGGTTAGATGAGTCACATTAGTTGATGTTAGGTCTAGTAGAACATAAAAATCAGTACTCACTTAGTAAAATAGTCAAATCCATTATAAACTTCAAGTTTTCATTCACTGATACATTTTTTTTAAGTTGCATAAGCTTCACAGTAGGTGCATAAATAATATACATAGCTTAATTTAGTCCTATCTAAGTTCATTACACCATATTCTGTAATCTAGGTTAGGTTAAAACTCAATTTAGTCAACTTTTCATGTAAACTCAAAAAGTCAAAATAGCATAGTTCATTAGTTTTTCCTAAACTTGCTAGATTTTTCATGTTCTCTGTAATTGGTTTTAGCTCATAAGCTTTTGGGCTCTTAAAGTTCATAAGCTCATATTTCTTGTGCTTATTTTAGATTAATTTTACGAATTTTACAAATGCTTATTTCAGCTTTGGTTTAGACCTGCTTTTCATAAAACTCCCCTGTACCAGGGGTGAGTCCATTTTCACAAGCTCTTGTAGAGTTTCCCAGTGGTTCCCACTGAGAGCTTTTGGGTGTTTTGGAAACTCCACCATCTCAACTACTTATGCTTGTATCAATCTTCCTTTATCTGCTTATTTCCCTGCTTATTTTGTGCCATTCTTAGGCCACCATTTAGCCAATCACACTGATCATCAGTGTGAAAAGGGGAGTTTCATAAGCTCTTTTTGAGCTTGTTTGTAAGCTTTAATCTAAGTGGTTGTGCTTTTTGGAAAGTTCAACAGTCATTCTTGTTGCTTCCAAACTTATGCTAAGCTTTTCAGCTTATTTGATAAGCTAGAAAGGAGCCTACAACCTGTCCCATGCTCTCAGTATACTGATCCATCAGTGTACCTGAAACAAGTTCATAAGCTCATTGTTAACTTATTAGTGGGACCCACTGTGGCCTCTTTAGCTTTTTGAAAAGCTCTTAAGCACAACTACCTAGTTCCAGGCTTGTTTTGGTGATTTGAGCTCATTTTATAAGCTAAATAAGGTCTGAAAGTGGGCTGTCAGACCTGTGTGTTTGGCAGTGTTGGGATTGCTTATTTTAAGCTTCTAGGCTTATTCCAGTGAACTTGTTCATTGATTTCTGTTTATTTTTTTAGCTTCTATCATTATATTCCAGCTTATTTTAGTCTTTGGTATCTAGCTTATAGCTTGTTACAAGTTTCTTCAAGTTCCTGATTCCTTTTAAGCTTCTTTGTTCACTGTTGAGCATTTAAGCTCATTCTGAGCTTATTTGCAAGTTATAAAAAGTTTGGTTTTTCAAAAGTTTATTATTTTTAGTTGTTTAATGTATTTGTAAAGAGAAAATAAAAAAATAAAAAAGTGTAGCAAGCCAGATTCGACCTTGGGACCTCCTGGTTTGACTAGTCAAAACTCAGACCAAGGCCGTGCACCATCTGGGCTATCCATTCCTTAGTGTTATTATTTTCCCAAGTTTTATTTATAGTAGAAAAAGTTCGATTAAGCTTATTTTCTTAAGTAGCTTATTTTCCAGCTTATTATTAAGCTTTTTAGCATTTTTATATTTTTCTTATATTCCTGTTGTAGTAAAGTATTTTTAGTAAAAGTTTTATAATTATTACTGTTCATCTTGTATTTATTATAATTTAATTAGTTTAATTAGTTAATAAATAGTTCTTAATTAATAATAATTAATTAAATAGTTATAAAAATTATTTTCTTTTTCTAATAATTTTCTTTTATCATTAGCTTTGTAAAAATATAATTTTCATGCCCGTAGGGTTAGCGTAGCTCGAAATTCACTTTTTATTTTGCGCGTTGACGTTATTTTTAACGTAAACGCGCGTTTTTTATTTTTAACACGTTTTAGTGTAACTTGGTCATACGTTTTAGTTAAGTTAGTTTATTTAACTTGTTTTCACTTGTATTTCCGTAGCTTAGTCATTCAAATCGCTATTACCGCTTTCCTGTTCAGAATCACCCGATCACAAATCCATTTTAATACCATCCACACATCGTCGGGACATAACGACCCGGGGAAACGTTATACTCACCGGAAGTATTGGTCTAGGGTATTTGACTTTAGTTGACTGCTTTAGCACCCAATCAAATGGCGCCGCTGCCGGGGAGGTTGTGCGCGTATTCTAAACGTATTTGAAGATTGGTGATTATTGGATATTCACTCTTTGTATATTATCCATCTTTGTTCATATTTTTTCATAAAAACCCAAAAATATTCTTCTTTACCCTCTATTCGTTTGATTCTACCTTCTTATACCCCTCTCATGTATAATTCTTATGGCGTCTCTCGGCTACACGTGTTTTCACTGTAAAAGCCCGATTGAGAATGGCTATCATTGTTTCCGGTGTATTTGTGAGAAGTGTGGAAATAATTGTAGTAACAGATTTTGTACTACGTGCAATCTGTTCATAAGTCCAAATTCTCTCAATGATTCACCAAATTCTTCCAACTACCCTTCACAGCCCGAGATACGTGCTATTAATGACAAACCATAAAGAATTGATCCAAACCTTTCACGATTTACGGTTAAAAGTTTGTCAAGCAAACGTACAGAGCTTAGGGCAGTGACTAAAAATAACGACTTGCCTAATCTTCACGTTTATCAAGAACAAAAACCAAAGACCATTACGGAAGTGGTGGAAATTCCTAGCTCTCAGAGCACACCACTTGTCCCACCTCCGGATTTTATTCCTTGTGTCGGTTGTGGTGAGCCTCTTTTCGATTTGCCATGTCGTTATTGTACATGTGAACAATGCGGTAATGAAATCCGGGACGGAAGTTGTTTGTTTTATGGTTCGAGGAATTCGTTCGTTTATGAACTAAATCCCAATTCTTCGCAAAATTTTTCTAACTACTCTCCTCAAACGTCTTCGTTCGCTCAAAATAATTGCTTCTATTGTGGATATCCTTTAAGAGATGACTCACTTTGTATGTGTTACGCTTCTATAGCTGACCCTACATTCACCTCTGTTAGGTACCCATATTGATTTCACACAAACAAGAATGAGATAGATATAAGGATGGGATGATTATGAGAATAAGAGAATTAGAATTGCAAGAGTTTCCTTAGTATTTCACATAACCAACCAAGTTTACAAGTGACCTAAGGTTACTATATATAGGGAAGGAGCTAGGGCAACACTCCCTCTCCTTCCTTACATCAAATCGTGTGGGCTTAAAGCCGATGGACCATATGTCTTAAGTCTAGTAAACTTGTAACATTTCATAATTGTAAGTAAATAATAACTAAGCAACCTAATATTATTACAAATGACCGAGACTTGATAAAATAGTAAAACTTTGATCCCAACAATCTCCCCCTAAGGGTCGGTCATCACGGTTGCTTGACGTCTTTGTCATTTCTTCATCTTTGACTTTTATAGCTTTACAGGTCTTTCAAAAATCATTCATCATTCTTTGTTCTTTTTTTGTTGTTGTGATAGTGATCAAGTTATGAAGTTCTCTGCCTTTCGTCACTTCCGCGTCTGTGGTGGTAGTCTGCCATTCCAACATGCTCATACATCTTTGAATTTTGACTTATACATGCACGTAGTTCCCTTTCTTTTACATTTGATCTTTAGTCTTTATACTTTGTAGATTCTTCTTTTTGGCGTAGAATCTTTCTTTGAACTTTGTGTTGCTTTGATCTTTGAGGGAGCTTTTGATGACTTCAAGATGGATGTATGAGCATGTGGAATCCGTCGCCATGGAGATGATGTGTCCCTGCAGGTAAACAGTTAGCAATAAAACATCTGGTACTTACAGATAAGGAATTAGAGATCGTCAACAGCATAGTGTGAAGACTCCTTATAACCCTTATCAAGGTCGTTCCCATGTCAGATACTCCCGAGGGAGCTTACAAGACCTACTAAGTAGCTCAATGACTGGGTGAGTCGCTGGGGATCACTCCACGACTGTAGACCACTAAGAAACCACCGCAAACACTATTGTTACCCGTGAAGGATTACCGAAGTGACCTGCTTTCAGGGCTGTTTGATGTTGACCCTGGCAGGATTTCCGTTCAATTATTGAGAAATACTTATATAAATTCTCTCATAAACTTTCTCGGCAGATTGCTAAGATCTGCGAAGGACTCGATAATTTACAGCTGGTGTCCATTGATGTAGAATACCAGTTGCAGAAATACTAAGTGTTCCTAAGAGATCTTTGATGTATCTCATGGCTCTAGACTCGAAAAGTGCACACTTAGGTTTCCTATGTAGAGACTAGGGAGGGGTCTCCTGCTTCAATATCAACCATCTCTAAGAGATAAGTCGATAGATTACACCGGTTCCCCGTGAGAATGAAACAAGCTCTTTTAAGAGAACTTGAGTGGTTAAGAAGGTTTAGTGCATTGCGTCACTGGGTCCATGACGACTTTATCTTCAATACCGGTGTTGCCTTAGCAACAACCAGTAGCATTGATGAGGCGAAAAATGAACCGTTTTTAGGGGGTCATTTAAGCCGGAATTGGAATTTATTTGATCAAATATTGCCCTAAATTGTTCCTTTTGTGATTTTAGGTACTTTGGGAGTGAATTCTGGAAAAGGAAGCATTTTGGACGTTTTTGGAGCATAAAAGTGAAGAAAACGGCAAAGACTTAATTTTCCATGCTAAGACCAGTACCTGATGGCGTCAAGAAGGAAATTGTGACGGCGTCAGGAGTAAAATCCATAATGACCCAATGAAAACCTGAAGGTGTCAAGAGAAGGGCGTCAAGAGTTAAATTGGTGACGGCCTGAAGATGGATTACACGTGACGGCGTCAAACCTAGATCTAGGCAGTCCGAGGAGTTTATTGGCAGCGAGATGACGGCGTCAGACATTTACTCTTGACGCCGTCGCCTCACAAAATCTATATATACTTTTCTATTTTTCATTCATTAAGGAGAGGAACTTGTGTGGAGAATACTAGGGTCGAACCTAGTAAACCCTAGGTCGTTTGTAACAGTATTTTCAAGGGTTTTCACCCCTTGAAACTTTTCATGTTCAACTAAGATAAGTCCTCTTTCAATTCATTCAATATGTCTATGTGTTGTTTGAATATATCTTATGCTTGTCTGATTTTAACATGCTAGGCTAGATTCCTTTCAAGTAAGATTTTTATTTTTATTTTTAGGTTTTATTTAGTCTATCTTATTTCTTCATGCTTTTGTTCGTAATCTCCACCATTCGCCATTATGGCAACCGACGAGTTCTCTAACCTTAGAATCACTAGGAGTCGCAGTTCTGCTAGAGACCTTGTTTTGCCCTATGCAGAACCTGATAGAGAAATGCGTAGGCTAAGACGATCTCACTCAACACCTGAACCATCTAGCATAGCCATCGATTTTGATGCACCCCTTTCTGAAGAAAATTCGGAAAACCACCTTACAACCCCTAGCTCCCAATCCAACAACGAGATGAGTACCCCCGCAACTCCCACTCCTAAGCGCCTTAAGGACTACTCTTACCCAAACCCTCGTGGCTTCTCAAACGCCATTGTCTACCCAAACGAACAAACCGATGAGGTCTTGCATGCGACCGATGTTTGGCTTATCCAAAGTGTGTGCAAGTTTTGTGGGTTAGATGATGATGACCCGATTCAACACATCAAGGACTTCTTAAAAATAGTAGACACCCTCCATACGGATGGGGCTACTAGAAACACGTCCCGATTACGATTCTTCCCTTTCACCCTCTACGAAAAAGCCAAAGAATGGTACGATAAGCTTCCGTCCGAATCTATTTTCACATGGGAGCAACTCATATCCAAATTCTATGAGAAGTTCTTTCTAGTTGGGAAAACTTCAGCATTTAGAGATAGGATCCTCCGCTTCCGAAAAGATAAGGACGAACCCTTCCATAAATCATGGATTAGATTTAAGGATTTAATAAGACAAGTTCCCCATCATGGCATCGAACTCTGGCTTTTGGTCCAAATCTTCTACGACAATGTCTCCTTAAATGACCGAAACGGGATCAACAATTCTAGAAAAGGGAGATTAGCTAATCTTAGTGCCGAGGAAGGATGGAATAGGATTGAGGAATATGCTCAAGACCAGGATGACACTTGGGATGAACCTGAGTCGACTGCTAGCATGACCGAAAACACCTCAACATCTTCAGATCGGCTAAGAAAAATTCACAAAAGAATGGAATACCTAGCTGGGTCGCAATTACCAAAACAACTTTCGAATCCTTACTTAATCTGCGACCACTGTGGGGGCCCACACGAGGTAGAGGAGTGCGGAGGAGAACCAACAACCGAACATGCGTGCTTGTCAGGAGGTGACATCTATGCTGATCCCTCCCTTTTGCCTTTTAACCAAAACGACGATTATACCCTCTGAGGAAATCTGGTGAAGAGAAAAGAAGGAGAGGAAGGCCCTGAATTTGAAATCAGGAGCACTTTTGAAGATGACCTTGGTCACTTCACTCAAGAAAAAGGCTTACAATTAAAAGGTCTTGATGAACTTGTCGATGAGCAACAGAATGACATTGGAGAATGGTTCAACAAGCTTAACTCCACCCTCGATAACCTAGAAATGTCGTCTGTAAGCCAAAAAGACCCCATGCTCTCGATAACCACTCGAGCTGGAACAACAACCAAGGACCCCCTTACCCGAGCTCGCACCCTATCACCCCCGATCCAACCAAGCCTCGCGAAGAGGAGGGTGATGTGAGCAGCGAGGCTCCCGAACAACCTCTTGTGGAAATCCCAACCCCATAAACTCCGCCTAACCAACCTGTGAGAGTCCCATTCCCATCCCGTCTAAAAAACAAAAAAACTGAGAATGATAATAAAAGATTTTTGTCATATCTAAGAGACTCAGTGATCACCATACCCCTCCTTGATGCTTGCTATCATATGCCAAAGTATAGCACATACTTTAAAAAATTACTCGCTAACCGAAAGAAACTTGAGGGTCTTGTGACTCTGGGGGAAGAGTGTTCGGTGGTGACCCATCGAGGGTTACCGAAAAAGGTAGACGACCCTGGCAGCTTCACCTTGCCCTGTTCCATAGGATCTTTATCGATAAAGAATGCTCTTTCCGATTTAGGGGTGAGTATCAACCTCATTCCTTACTCCATGTTCCTTAAATTAGGATACTCCGGATTAAAGTCCACCCGTATGAACATCCAACTAGCCGACAGATCAGTCAAACACCCTGTAGGGATATGCGAGAATGTGCTAGTCAAGGTTGGAAAATTCAAATTCCCGATTGACTTCGCAATCTTGGATATGGAGGAGGATGATTTGGTACCCATCATCTTAGGGAGACAATTTCTTGCTACCGCTCGTGCAATCATTGATGTTCATGATGGCAAGTTAACCTTACGAGTAGGAACCGATAGCTTAACCTTCGACATTAAAGACACTATGGACCTCTCTCTCGAAGCAGTAACCGGCTCTATTTCATTGGAGAGGTCGATGAACTCACGGATGTCATTGATGACTATGTTGATGAACAGATCAAGGAGGGCTGGTTACGGGATGAGAGTTTTCTCCCCTTGTTGGAGGTAGAAAAGATGGAGGATGTTGGAGCAGTCTCTTTCTACCCTAGACAGAAGGCCACTGAACATCTCAAACTCCGAAAACCCAAAAATAAGCTTAAGCCTTCTATTATCGAACCCCTTACGCTAGAACTTAAGGAGCTCCCTAGCCATTTAGAGTACGCCTTCCTTCAGGGAGAGGACCAACTGCCGGTAATCATAAACTCTTCCCTCAAACATGAACAAAAAGGTAAGCTCTTAGAAGTCCTAAAGAAATATAAGGGAGTGCTTGCATGGAGTGTAGCCGACATTAAGGGAATTGACTCAACTTTTTGCACACATAAGATTCTCATGGAAGAAGATTATAAACCTACTATGCAACCCCAAAGGCGGGTGAATCCCAACATTAAGGAAGTTGTGAAGAAAGAAGTCATCAAACTCCTGGATGCAGGATTGATTTACCCAATCTCGGACAGCCCGTGGGTTAGTCCTGTACAAGTTGTACCAAAGAAGGGAGGTATGACTGTGGTTAAGAACGACAAGGGTGAGATGGTACCCCAGAGAACGGTTACTGGCTGGCAGGTATGCATCGATTATAGAAAGCTCAATGACGCCACAAGGAAAGATCACTTTCCCTTACCATTCGTTGACCAAATGTTGGAGAGATTGTCTGGGCACGAGTACTATTGTTTCTTGGATGGATTCTCACGATATTTTCAAATCCCTATAGCACTTGAGGACCAACAAAAGACCACATTTACTTGCCCTTATGGAACGTTCGCCTACAAAAGAATGCCTTTTGGGCTGTGTAATTCCCCCGCCACTTTTCAGCGATGCATGACGGCAATCTTTCACGAACTTATGGAAGACAGCATGGAAGTTTTGATGGATGACTCTTCGGTCTTCGGGAATTCTTTCGACCGCTGTCTTGCTAATCTAGAAAAAATGCTTAAACGCTGTGAGGAAACCAACTTGGTGTTAAACTGGGAAAAATGTCATTTCATGGTAAAAGAAGGGATTGTGTTAGGACATAAGATCTCAGGGAATGGGATAGAGGTGGACCAAGCTAAAGTTGAAGCTATATCTAAGTTACCATATCCCACGGCTGTTAAAGCAATACGCAGCTTCTTGGGGCACGCCGGGTTTTATCGGAGATTCATCAAAGATTTCTCCAAAATAGCTCGGCCAATGACTCAATTGCTAATGAAGGATGCTCCTTTCGATTTCTCTCAAGAATGCAAGGATTCATTTGATCTCTTGAAAAAAGAGCTCACACAAGCTCCAATCATGGTCACACCCAACTAGGAGTTACCGTTTGAGATTATGTACGACGCTAGCGATTTCGCTGTCAGGGCTGTATTAGGCCAACAGCGTGACAAGCTATTCCAACCTATTTACTACACTAGCAAAACCATGAATCCTGCTCAAGAGAATTACTCTACCACCGAAAAAGAATTGTTAGCCGTGGTATTCGCATTCGACAAATTCCGGCAATATCTTTTCCTTTCAAAGACAGTCGTTTTCACTGATCACTCGGCTCTTCGATATCTTTTTGCTAAGCAAGATGCTAAGCCATGACTAATTCAGTGGATCTTGTTATTACAAGAATTTGATGTTGAGATTCGTGATAAGAGGGGGCAGAAAATCTGGCCGCAGATCATCTATCTCGTCTTGAAAATCCCTTGGATGAACATGACAGGAATGAGATTCGGGATTCATTTCCTGACGAACAACTCATGTCAATGACAGATTCTGAACCCTGGTACGCTGATTTTGCCAACTATCTTGCAAGCAGACTCGTTCCAGAACACATGACTAGATACGAAAGGAAAAGGTTCATTTCCTAAGTAAAATACTACTTCTGGGATGAACCATTTTTATTTCGGAGGTGTCCTGATCAAATAATCAGGCGTTGTGTTTCGGAAAGTGAGGCAGTAAAAATCATGAGAGAATGTCACTCTGGCCCCTCTGGAGGCCATTATGGGATAAGCACCACCGCCCGAAAGATTTTTGACGCGGGATTCTATTGGCCCACAATTTTCCATGATGTCAAAGAAATGGTACAAGCATGCGATGCATGTCAACGGGCTGGGAATATATCACATAGGGATGAGGCACCTCAGAATTTTATACAAGTTTGTGAGGTTTTCGATGTCTGGGGAATTGATTTCATGGGACCCTTTCCATCTTCAGGGGGGAATGAATACATTTTAGTTGCCATCGATTATGTTTCAAAATGGGTAGAGGCTCAAGCCCTTAGGACCAACGATGCCAGGGTGGTTATTCATTTCCTAAAAAATCTTTTCGCTAGGTTCGGGATTCCTAAAGCCCTCATCAGTGATAGGGGGACCCACTTTTGCAATGCGCAAATGGAAAAGGTCATGAGGAGGTATGGGGTGTCCCATCGATTTTCCACCGCCTATCATCCATAGACCAATGGCCAGGTCAAAAACACAAACAGGGCTATTAAAAGAATACTAGAAAAAACGGTTAGTTAGAATAGAAAAGACTGGTCATTTAAACTCAACGAGGCCTTATGGGCATTCCGAACCGCCTACAAGACACCTATTGGAACGACCCCGTTCCGCATGGTGTATGGTAAGGCATGTCACCTTCCGGTAGAATTGGAACATAAGGCTTATTGGGCGCTTAAGGCGTGTAATTTAGATTATAAAATTGCTGGAACCAATAGGTTCTTGCAATTACACGAGCTTGATGAGCTTAGGTTAGAAGCGTATGAGTCCTCCATTACATATAAAGAAAGGGCAAAAAGATGGCATGACCAACAAAGTAAGAAACCCAAGGAATATTCGGAAGGGCACAAAGTCCTATTGTATAACTCTCGGTTAAGGTTATTTCCAGGAAAACTTAAGTCTAGATGGTATGGCCATTTACGGTGAAAAGTTCCTCTAAGACTGGAGCTGTTGTGTTACTAGACGATGAAGGTAGAGAATTTACTGTCAAGATACAACGTGTAAAACATTATCAAGAAAACAGTAATGAAATAATTAGTGAGGAGGATGTAACATTTCATGATGAGGTCACGTAGTAACCCATGACCTTGAGTCTAGCTACAAGACTCGTAAATAAAGAAAAGCGCTTCTTGGGAGGCAACCCATGTTTTGAGTGATTTTTATTTTGTTTGTTTGTTATTTGTTTCCGTATGCATGCTTTATTTTTATTATTGGTAGATCATGTTTCAAACTAAAATGGTGGAAATACTTTATTTTGTTGTTTGGCTTAGTCTTAACTTCATCCAAGGGTATTTCGCAAAAGATAAGTGTAAGGGGAAACCCCAAATATGTTTTTAAGAAACAAACTTGATCATGAATCTCCACAATATTAAGTGAACATGTATATGCATATTTGTTAGAGTCAAATGCTTGTATCGAGTCATAATGATGTTTTGCAGGATTTTCCAGGAAGTAGGACAAAGTTTTTCCAGAAATTTTCCGGAAACTTAACATAAGAATTTTGACAGGTCACTTCTGACGGCGTCAGGAAGAAATTCCTGACGGCGTCACGTGTAAAATTCTGGAAATTGTTTTGTTTTTCTAACGGAGTCTTAAAGTTTTTGTTGAATCTTTAGTTTTATAATCTCCAGGAGATCTGCAAACATCATTCTAAAAGCATTATATCTTACTTTGCTTTCTAGGATTTGATAGCATATATAGATTGCCGCCGATTTTACGTGAGGTTGCCTTGTCTGTTTTCTCAGGTTTAACAGGTTATGTATGACAAGAAGATGATTTATATTCTGGAAGGGAAGCTTTGATTGTTCATTTTCTTGGAGGAAGATCTAACCTGGCCACCTTACTATCCATACCGAGCGAATCAGGGGAGTATTTGATTTCATTCTTTTTACTTACTTCACTTTTACATTCTTTACTTGAACATTGGGGACAATGTTCATCCTAAGTGTAAGGGGAGGGTAAAATGATGATACCTTACAGATACACTTTCGCTTGAGTTTGTTTGTTTGATGGTAGATGTGTAATAAAACTATGAGAAATACTTGTTAGTGTAATTTTAGCGCCAAATTTAAAATTTTTACAACATTTAGGAGTGAAACTTTAGCCATAGCAAGCGTCTCATGGATAAGAGATTGTATGACTAGCACAAAACCGTACCACTTAAAAAAAATTCCACCCAAATATATGAGGTTCACCTTTACATTTGATAGGAAAAGCATTCATTATTAGTGCTTATGTGTGTACCGGTAGCATTTAAATTCTAGAACTTGCGTTAGTGATGCATCCTGAGACCGCTAGTGAGACTACATTCGTGTAGTAGGATTTACTAAATGATAAGAGGCATTAGGATCACCCTTGTGTTAAACCCGTATCATAATTACTTGACCATTTAAGTCATATTACTTGGCTAGTAAAGTTAATTAATTTTTCCCACACCTTAGCGTTGTACTCATTTTTAGTACACGAAACCCCTAGTACACCCCTCCGAGCCTATCTTTTAGTTTCTAACTTTAAGCATCTTACTTAAAGGAAGAATTTGTTACACCCCACTTAAATGTACACCCAAATTGCCTTAGCCTTCCGTGTATGCACTCATCTTTAGTGCATTATTGTTATATGTTAAACCCTTAGTTAATTATCTAATTGATTATATGGTTGCTAAGTCGAGTCATATCCTTGTACATATTGTTTTGGGACGATTGGGACTCATGGGTAAAGTACTTATGTTATGGAGTAATTGGGAAGAACATCATATTATTATCCCCATATGTACGTTAATCTTAAAAGTACTCCAAGTGTTCGGATTATCTTGATTCGAGTCATTAGATTAGTTTATTGTAAAGTATGTAAAAATTCAAGTGTAAGGAGAATTTTCATTCCCTATGATGTATTATTTTTGGATGGTAGGGTAAGAGTGTATGCAAAAAAAAATAATAAATAAAAAAAAATCGAAAAAATCAAGAAAAAGAAAAAAAATTAGAAAAAGAAAAGAGAAAAACATACGGACTACCATCCCATTTCATTCTATGTTTGTTTTATGTTTTTGTTATTTTTCATTTATTAGCTTAAGTCGAGTCGAGTCTTGGCTTAGCAACGCCATATTGTACATGTAATTGACCAAAATTATTAACTCGCCACCAGTAAAGACTGCCTATATCCAACAAAACCGTGTATTCCATATCCCTACACCTAACGTTATAACCCTTTAAAAGACCTCTTTGATAGTTTATCCTAGGTGCTTATGCCATGTGGTGGAGGGTTGATCCTTTCCCAAGCCTATGGTAATCTATTTTGCTATGGCAAGTAGTGAGAGATGTTTTCCATTTCCATATTGTGATATTACTTTATTACACCCGAGAGATGTGAGTATCTAAACACTATTGTGAGGTGCTAGTGTATGACCTCCGTGCTTGTCTTTGGTCTTTAGTGGAACGATTATTTGTTGTAATTACTTTTATATTAGTGTTAAATGACCCTTAACTTGTATTTTGATTAGAATAAAAGCGCATTTGCTTGAGGACAAGCAAATCTCAAGTGTAAGGGTATATGATAAGGCAAAAAATGAACCGTTTTTAGGGGGTCATTTAACGGAATTGGAATTAATTTGATCAAATATTGCCCTAAATTGTTCCTTTTGTGATTTTAGATACTTTGGGAGTGAATTCTGGAAAAGGAAGCATTTTGGACGTTTTTGGAGCATAAAAGTGAAGAAAACGGCAAAGACTTAATTTTCCATGCTGAGAACAGTACCTGACGGCGTCAAGAAGGAAATTGTGACGGCGTCAGGAGTAAAATCCATGACGACCCAGTGAAAACCTGAAGGCGTCAAGAGAAGGGCGTCAAGAGTTAAATTGGTGATGGCCTGAAGATGGTTTACACGTGACGGCGACAAACCTAGATCTAGGCAGTCCGAGGAGTTTATTGGCGGCGAGATGACGGCGTCAGACATTTACTCTTGACGCCGTCACCTCACAAAAATCTATATATACTTTTCTATTTTTCATTCATTAAGGAGAGGAACTTATGTGGAGAATACTAGGGTCGAACCTAGTAAACCCTAGGTCGTTTGTAACAGTATTTTCAAGGGTTTTCACCCCTTGAAACCTTTCATGTTCAACTAAGATAAGTCCTCTTTCAATTCATTCAATATGTCTATGTGTTGTTTGAATATATCTTATGCTTATCTGATTTTAACATGCTAGGCTAGATCTTTCATGTATTTGCTTAGATGTAATGAAACCTAGATGTTGATTATAGGTTGATTGCTTGTTTATAGTTGTAATGGATGAATGATTTCAATGTTAGGCTTAAGAAAACTGGCATATCTCCATTATGTAACTTGCTTGAACGTCTTAAGAAACATGAACCGATGTGTACTAGGTTTTTATGATTGTATTTAATGCATGAGCGAATACTAGTGATCCCATGTTAGGAGCTTCTTAGCCGGCTCGACATAGGAGTGAAGTAGGAGCTTATAGGATTGGGGAAGTAAGTATGCCACCCCATGAATGGTATTAAGGAATACAATCCGTCATCCACGCAACTGTAACAAGTAATTAACCTGTAAAAGATATCTAGGGAGTAGTGAAATCTAAGTAAACACAATTCTCCCATATATTGCTCACACCTCTATCTTAATTTAGTTTATTTTCATTTTTAGTATTTTATTTTGATTGCATCTTAGTAATTGGGTTAGTTGATTAGCAACTAATTCCGCCCAACTCCTTCAAAACCGAGATTTTTAATTGCTTTCATAAAAATATAAAAATACAAAAAGAATCATCCCTCATCTCTAGACCTAGTCTTTAGGTTTTCTAATCCTAGCGACACTATTCCCAAGTTGAACGATCAATCCTCCGGTACTTGTCACTATACTATACTACAACGATCAGGTACACTGCCTGGTGGGGGTTGTAAGCTTCTTGAGATCCCTCGAGAGGTAAAGCTTGGTGCAATTCCCACGCATTAAGCATGTGAATTGAACCCGGTGTCTGCCCTAAGGTTGAATCATATGGAGGGCTATTTCTTTTCACCCTTTTCTTTACTTTTCTTTTTAATTCTTCAACTCCTTCTCTCCCTTTTCATTCTTTTCTCCTTTTATCGTATCATACCTAAGGACTTCTAATTCTAACTATTAGAGGTGTCCTTGGGTAGATCCCTCCGGCTCTGGCGGATCATAGGACGGTTTTTCCTACCTTAATCACCTTATAACTCCATGATAATCCGACAATAGCCATGAAACCTTTGATTGAAAATTTTTCAAAGTGTTTGTGATTATCAAACATTTTGTTTAACACTTTGAGAGTTTTGTGTTTACTTTTGAAGGGCTCCCCCTTTACATGTGCTCATTAGTGTTTAATAAATTTGCACATGCGGGAGGAGCAAGCACTTTTTGAATTGATCCACTTTCAGTGAACCCGACCGATTCGAGACACGCTTACATCACTAGTTAGACTAGCTTGAAGTTATTACCCGGCCTGGTCAAATCCACATAAAGTTTCTCGAAATGGTACATTTCTACTCAGACAAATCCTTTTCGAGACACGCTTACGTGGCTAGTTAAAGAGTTCCATTATCAGCTTTTAGGTGACAACTAGCTCTAGTACCTAACTTGATGTTATTACCCGTCGAGGATAAGTCCTTTCGATTATTAACTTTGATGTTTCGTCAATTCTTGGGTGAATCTGAGTCTAGCTCGCATGAGATATGACTTATAATCAACTTTGAACTTTCATATTTTAATCACATTCACTTTTTCTCCCCATCAAAAATAGCATATAAGATGATATTTTTGACAATCTTTTGATTAAAATATGCCTTTTGAGTCTTATGGGGAGAATTCAACAAGAACTTTTGATTTTAAGAACGATGATTTAGTTTCAAGTGCTCCCCCTCAACAAGTGAATTCTTATTGAGGTGAAGTACTTGTCTTTTGAGCAGAGTTATGAAAATCAGAAAATGTTTGATTAACTCTACTCAAAAGTAAGAAGCCTTCGCTCCTTATATTAGGATTGAGGCACTGATGCGTACCTCATGGTCCTTTCTTTACAAGAACGGGTTGTACACTGTTATGTGTGCACAAGCCATAGTGATAACAAATCAATCAAATGAAACAATTAATATTGAAAAGTTAATACCCATGTGTACCAGTTTAAGTTTCATCAGTGATTGGAGCATCAAAGTCTGTGAACTGTGGTTCTGGTCTTTTGAAGAGTCTGATGGGAAATGAAGGTCTGACACCGATATAACTTTCCAGTCGTCTGATCTGCTCCCGACGGGATAACCTTTCTTCAATCTTCACAACAAAGTTCCGAACTTGTCTTCTTGCACTGGATTTCCACCTTGGAGTTTCACCTTTTGATATCTTAATCCGATCATCATTCAACCGTTTGACAAGGCCATCGCGAACTGTTTTGAGCGTGACATCACAGAACTTGTGTAACTCATCGAGCCTCATAAAACTTATCAACTTTTTGTTGTTGAGGTAGGTGAAGCCAAAAGATGGTGTTTGGATGAGCGAGTACTGCGAGATCTGATTAATTCCAAGAAATGATACTTGTGGCTTTGTCAAGTTGATCTTCTGTTGGTAACTTTCCACTCCAAGCTGAAGATCTTC
This sequence comes from Artemisia argyi, assembly GCA_030686995.1. NCBI lineage: Eukaryota > Viridiplantae > Streptophyta > Magnoliopsida > Asterales > Asteraceae > Artemisia > Artemisia argyi. The sequence goes on from CM060709.1 coordinate 130,788,597, forward strand.
CACTCTTTCTTGAACTATCAGTCGTCGGATGAAGAGAAGTAGAGATGACATGAAGTTGTATTGAGTTTCAGTATCGAATCCACGCATTCTTTCTTGAACTTTTTCTAGATACTTGTCTTCAATGTCATTTAGATAAAGGTCAGGAAAGTCTGCTTCGGAGAATTTGTACTTCTTTTCATCATTTCTTTTAACCACAATCTCATTCATGAACATGTAATTAAACTGTTTCGACTTTTGAATCTCCAAGATAGCAACGATTTTTTACTTATGCTTCACATTCTCCAATGACTTGGTGTCTAATCTGTGAGTATAACCGAGACGACGACGTTCAGGCCAGTGTTGAATCCCGTGTAAAGCATCTCTGTCGTAAGTTATGATAGAGTCGCTGAAAACTGGAGTAGATTCTTCAATGGCAGGAACTTCGTATCTTGCGGCTGGTACTGAGATAGTCAATGTGGAAGCATATTTCTGCTTTGATTTCTCTTGGGTGAGTTGGAGGTTACGAAGATCCTTGTTGAAGAAGAAGCTATAAGGTATCTTAGGTTTTTTGGGAAATCCTTGCAGAGGTAATGGTTTAGTCCAATCGGTGAAGTAAGGTTTGTCCTGTCTCTTAGAATAGTTTTCGAGATTTGCCTCAGGATTTAGCCAGTCAAACTGACCATACATTGCACTAGCTATATTCTGCATATGAAACTCGAGTTCCATCTTATTCCCAGATCTAGACTTGAGGAATTCTTGTGCTTCCCAATTGATTCTTCTGAACTCCGCCTTCATAAGTTTCTCAATCTGAAGCTCCTTCACCATAACCTGAGCATATTGCAGTGTATTGCCTGGAAGAGGTTCTTCATTTTCGAGAGGAGGTTGAGCTTTGACCAATTCTGTCAACCAATCATTTTCAGGTGTGTCATCATTGTCGAGCCATGAATGACGTCTCTTTTTCTTTGATTTCTTAGACTTGGATGTAGCATCCTTGTCTTGAGCTTTTGATGGTGACGATGGTCCAGGTTGAGAATCGGGAATTGGGGAGGCACGGTAATCGGTATCGGGTTGCCCTTCGTAATCATCAGTTGGGTGCATTAGAGTTTCTTCCTCATCTGTGGGACCTTGACCAGTAGCTGAGGTGTGTTGCTGATTTCTAGGAAGAGTAGGATCCTTTTGTGGCTGTTGAGAAGATGATGGACCGGTACCGGACTTGTGTTTCTTGCCTTTAGAGTTCGGGTCTGGGTCATCATCTTTCCTTGTCCTCTTAAGGGTTTCAGCAGCGTCTTTGCATGACTCTTTAGACAAGTTGGCAGCAATAGCATCGACAAGTGCTTTTTCTTCGGGTGTCTATGTGGTTTTGTATGCAACTTTGTCGTAGAGTTGAGCAAGCAGGTCATCGAATGATAGTTCAGGGATGGTAGGAGTAGTTGTGGAAGATTTTGCAGGGTGAAGCGTGAATGGTGTTGTTGATAACATTTCTTTACAACACTTCTGATCCTGTGCTCCAAGTTGTCCTTGATTGGTGCAATAAGATTTGTAACTTCAAGAGTAACAATTTCAACCAGATTGTCAGTAAGATAATCTAGTGTGAAAGTCTTGATCATTCCTGTCAAGTCAGCTTTCATGAACTTATCGATCTGCTGCTTTGCCTCCTGAAAGTCTTCAACTTGTTTAGCAAGACTGGTGACCATGGTTGTGAGAGTGTTGACTTGCTCCTGAAGATCAACTGGTTTAGTCGGTTCATTGATTGATTGTTGCTTTGACACGGTTTCAGAAGGTGTAGGAGATGAATGCTCCGGTGATGATTCTGATGACGACTCATTGTGAGAACTTGAAGAAGAAGCTGGAGGAGTCGGATCCTTTGGTGGAGAGTCTTGAGGAGGTGGAGGTTGCTGTGAAGATGTCTGCTTAGATTGTGTAGATGATTGAAGGAATACGTTGGTGTCGAATGCTTCCTTTTCTTCATTTTCTTTTCTTCTGCGTTCCTCTTCTTCCTGTGCAAGAAACTCTGGAGTAGTGAAGTGGTCAAATTCCTGATCCGTGGCAATGTTCTCCTGTTCGCCAACATTCTCCTCTACATTTGCAATCTCAGTCATGGTGATGTCACCTGTTGTGTTTGTGACATTTACTTTGTCACCGGTTTGTGAATCTGGTTCCAAAGTGGTAGACACAACGGGAGGAATGGAGCTGCTGGTAGTGCCTTCATGCTCTGTTTGATCGACAGGTGGTGATGAAGGTTGAGATTGAAGTCGGCTGAGGAGTGCTGCTTCCTTCTGTTCTTTGAGAAATTGCTTTTCTTCAGCTCGTGTGTCGACAATTATACTTTTCAATTTCCTTTTGTCGACCAATTGTTCAACGATTGGTTCGTCTTCTTCATCATCATTGGGTTCATTTATCGTGATCCCTTTTCTCTTTCTTGAATCTGCTTCAAAGGTTTCAAGACTTTGTTGTAAAGCAATCTCCGTTTCAGGAAATGCTTCTTCTGGTACTCTTACTCTTCGTTCAAAGTCTTCCTCTTCTTCTTCAGATTCTGTGTCAAACTCAGAGTCGCTTTCAGAGGGTGGCGGTGTAGGTTCATCTCGAAGAACGTGCTTTGGAGTTACCTTCTTCTTAGCCTTAGTTGCAGGCTTAGGTTTGGGGGTAGGTTTAGGTTTGGTGGAAGTTATGGTTTTGGGAGTAGCCTTAGACTTTGTTTGCAGAGAGCCAGTGGTGCTTGTAGTACTCCCCGATTTCACACTGCCTTTACTACGAGTCTGTATGGTAGTTTCCTCCTGTATCCCATTGTAAGCATCATCGTAGAATTTGTAGTTCAAACTTTTCTTGATATTGTTATCAAGAAGGTATTCGGGAAGCCTCGTTCCTTTTTGCTTAGTAGAGGAAGTGGTCATCTTGACAAAAGAGATGGTGAAGTCGTCCTCAAAGAGGTGCTTAGGCTCATTAGGGTCTCCCATTCTTTTGATGAATTCCGGTGTATCTTTGCAGAAATATTCGATGAGAAGCTTTGTGAATCTTGTAATCGAGATCATAGTCTTTTCACGTCCGGTTTGAATGTTGTAGACTATATCGTTCATTATTGGAACTGCAAAGTCAATAGGTGACATGGTCACCATTCCCCAAAATGCTTGTAAATGCTCAAGTCTGGGATGTTCGTGACCACTTTTTCTTCCTGATATAGACCTTACAACTAACAAACAGAATGTTCTCCAAGGCTGAGGTATGTTCTTCACATTGAATATGGAATGCTTAATCAGAGGTAAGTCGTCTTGAACATCATATCCTAGGTCAGTAAAGAAATCCAGGAGATCCAATTCAAGCAGTATTGGAGCAAATTCATTGTTAGGTTGAGGCAGAAGGAAGACTGTACGAAGAACATCGTGATCTACAGTGTAGACTTGTCGATCCAGCGTAACAGTGAAAGACTCATCATCTAAGTTAACCTTTGCCGTAAGCCAGAACTGATGAAGGTAAAACACAGGAACTGAAGTAGATTTGTTGAGCAGATGCTTGCATGGATGTGCAAGGAGAATATCTTTGACAATCTTGCATGAGTTCTCAGGAATTCTTAATTTGTCAAAGTCAACTCGAGGATTGTTATTGCCAATTTTAACGTTGTAGTCAACGGGAGTGATGTCATCCATGGTGAGTAGTGGAAGAGTTTGTTCGGGGACATTCTCGTTGTGTTCAGCCATGTTAATCTGAAAAACATTATCATAAACCAAACATCCAGATTTGTTACGCATTAGCACGATTGCAAAGTTTGATTATAGATAAGCATTTAGAATCATTTAGGCACGGATGGTTCAATTATTACATGCATAGTGATGAGTGAAGTATTCTTAGATAATTTTAGAATCATGAAGGACTCATAAAATCACATATGCACAAAGATCATCCAAGATACATAAATAACATCACATGATACATCTAATAGAGATCATAATCACAATATACATGTTTTCGAAATTACAAAGTTACAATGTTCTCGAAATAACACATAAAGCCAATTTTATCGCAAATACATTAAGACACTACATGTTCTCGAAAAAGTTACAAATACCAAGTTTTCGAAAATCAGACAAAAGAGAATGTTTTCGCAAACATACATAGTGAGCATTTTCGAAAACATTTCCAGATGTGTTTTCGATAAAAAATTTATCGAGAACATATCTATTGAACTATTTTCGAAAATACTCATTATGAGTGATTGCGAAAAGAGTTGTCTTTAAACGTGATCTCGAAAATATGACCATAGATGATAATTTTTCGCAGACACATAAAACAAACATTTTTGAAAAGATAACAAAGTGGATTTTTTCCAGAAAAAATACAACACTTTGAAATATTTTCGAAAATACTTGTTTTAATTGTGTTTTCGAAAAGTTTCACTAGGGCTGGTAATTGCGAAAACAGTTTCTCGAAAATTCTTATACAAGAATTTCGAAAGTAGGCCAACGTACATTTCTTTGTGAAATTATGTGATCCAAGTGATGAGACCTGTCGTAAATTATGATATGCAACAATTGGTGACATAGCATTATCATATATCCACTGATTTCGAAACTTTGACAAGAACATGATTTCGAAAAACACAAGAAAATGCATTCACTTAAGATATCAAGGTCTAGTGTATCACTTATCATGCACATGACCAGTTAGGCACAATTAACAAACCATATGAACATACAACGAGAAAAAACCCATCATGAAAGAAACCCTAGTTATCGAATTTAACACATGAATGTACCAAATCACGATTAAAATGAAAGAAGATGCAATATATACTGAAAGTAGCAAATCCCACCAATAAAATCAACAAAACAAACCACAAATCAATAAAACCCAAATCGTATATAAACCCTAGTTATCGAAAATCTACCAAACATGTTTTGGATTATGATTAGTTGTATTAGGAACATTCATAACATGATTTAGGACCAAAGCCCTATGAAAAACAACACAATCAACCACGTTTGAATGGATTCCGAAATTCATGAAACCCTAGACCTACAAATCGCAATAACTCTTAATCAACCCGTTAAAGTTGAGATTAAATCAAAACCATTGCTTGAAATAGACCTAAGATCATTAAGAAACTTACAAATTTAGGATTTGAAGCACGGATTACTTCTTTGATTTTGGGTCGTAGGTTTCAAGAAAAGGGTTTTAGTTTGATTTCTTTTTTTTTTTTTTTTTTTTTTTTTTTTTTTTTTTTTTTGAGGTTTTAGAAAACGGGGTGTTTTTTTATGTTTGTTTTTAAGCAACTTAGAACTTTGTCACTTTTAGTCCCTTAACTACTAATATTGTATCATGAGTCCTCGAGTTAGATACAAGTTGATAATCAAAAATATACTACCTTACGACACCGTTTTGAGAAAAGAGAAAATGATATGAGATATCTTATAAAGTCCTGAAACAACGCATCTAAAGGAAATATGCAAGTATACCATTTTGGAAAATATGAGAAAAAAAATGTGAGCGTGTCTCCCCCTCAACACTTGTAAAATAACAAGGTGTTGATAGGAAGCGATATACTTGCATTTTTTTATTTTATTTTTTATTGGCTTATGAAAAAAATATGAGAAAAATTATTTTACAAAGATAGTTGGTTTTTGATGTTTGACATTTTACTTATGTTTTAGAAACTTTTCCAGATCCTCTGGTGTCAAACATTGCATACCAATTTGGTGGACCAAACTAGCAAACCTTGACGGAGCTAAGGCTTTTGTAAGTAAGTCCACTAATTGGTACTCAGTGCCCACAAAATATAATTCAACTGTACCCTTCTCGACATGCTCCTTGATGAAATGATATCGGAGATCAATGTGTTTGGATTTGCAGTGATGGACTGTGTTGCAGGAGATTGCAATTGCACTTTTGGAATCGCAGTAGATCGGAATCTTATTGAATAGGTAGCCATAGTCATTAAGTTGTGATCTCATCCAAATGACTTGAGCACAACAAGCAGACATAGCTACATATTCAGATTATGTTGATGACAGTGAAGTGCAGTCCTGCTTCTTTGATTGCCAAGACACAAGTTTATCTCCAAGAAACTGTAAGCTACCTGATGTACTTTTTCGCATGTCTAAGCATCCTTCATGGTCAGCGTCTGAAAAAGCTATTAGTTCAAAACCAGAATCCTTTAGATACCAGATCCCCAAATGGATGGTTCCCTTTATGTATCGAAGGATTCTTTTTGCCTCATTGAGGTGTTTCTCAGTTGGTTTAGACTGATATCGCGAACACATATAGACAGCAAATACAATATCAGGTCTGCTAGATGTGAGATACATGAGGGACCCAATAATACTTCGGTATTTGGTAGGGTCAACAGGAGTCCCATGTATATCAGCATCTAGTTTTGTGGAATTAGCCATAGGTGTATTCATTGTATCACAGCTTTGCATTCCATGTTTCTTTAAAATCTCAAGAGCATATTTGGACTGATTTAGAAAAATTCCACGGGGTGATTGATGAACTTGTAGTCCTAGAAAGAACGTAAGTTCACCCATCATGGACATTTCGAAATTATCTGTCATTAATTTTGCAAAATCCATTGAGTAATTTTTGTTGGTTGAAGCAAAAATAATGTCATCGACATAAATTTGAACGATTAATAAGTCCATCCCGTATGTTTTTGTAAACAGTTTTAAATCCACCAAGCCTAGAGTAAAATCATTAGCCAACAGGAATTTAGAAAGCTTATCATACCACGCCCTGGGGGCTTGCTTGAGACCATAGAGAGATTTCTTAAGCTTGTAAACATGATTGGGACGTTCTAGATCAACGAATCCTTCAGGTTGACTGAAATAAACCACTTCATGGAGTTGACCGTTCAGAAAAGCCGTTTTCACGTCTATTTGGTAAACAATCATATTCCGATGAGCAGCAAATGCTAAGAAGATCCGTACAGCTTCAAGTCTAGCTACTGGAGCAAATGATTCTTCAAAATCGATTCCTTCTTCCTGAGAGTATCCTTTTGCTACCAAGCGTGATTTGTTGCGTATGACAGTGCCTTCTGCATCCAGTTTGTTTTAATCCAATGACAATGATTCCTTCTGGTTTTTCAACCATTTCCTAGACTTCTAATCTTTGAATGGATTCGAATTCTTCTTGCATAGACTTAATCCAGTTTTCATAAGTCATAGCTTCTTTGACGTTTTTAGGCACGGTTTCATAAACTGTGAGTGCATAAATGCAAGTTTCACCGTATGTGTGAAGGCGTTGTCTTGTCATAATTGGTGCATCTGGATGGCCAATAATTTGAACTAAGGGGTGATCTCTAGTCCATTTGTGTGTCGAAGGATGAAGTTGATAAGTATCACGCAAGTGAGCAGGACCCAAATTGCGTATAGATGACTCAGCAATGTCGGGGACAGGTTGAGCCTGTGCAAATGGGTTAAGGAATGGTTCTGGGTCATGCTCTGCGGTGTGTGGAACTGATAAAGGTATTGAGTCTCCAGCTGATTGTCGTGAGCTGGACCCAGTTTGTTCTGTTGTTGTAGGTGATATGATTGGAGGACCGTATCTTCCAACAGTTGTTGTTATTTATTGAGGTGTATCAGGTACTTGATGTTGATCAAGATTTGCAGCGGAATTTGGTGTGGCCTCAGATGGACGGTTAACAAGCGTATCATCAAACAATGGAGCAAACAAGGTTTCCACTTCTTTACGGGAAAGTGACAACGGCTCAGCCGAAGAATCCAGAAAGTTTAGACGGTTGGATGCGGGTCCTAAGCTATTATGCTCAGAAGCCATTTGAGTGAGTTCATTGAAATTAGCATGAATAGTTTCTTGAATTTCTCTGGTGCGACGATTCCATATCTGAAAGCCTTTTGAATTTTCGCAGTATCCAATGAATATACCAATGTCAGTCTTTGCTTTAAGTTTACCTAGATCATCATGATCATTTACTGGATAACATAGAGCTCCAAATACATGGAAGTAACTGATGTTCGGTTTCCTTTTGTGAACAATTTGATATGGGGTTTTGTGATGACGTTTTGTGATCATACAACGGTTTTGAGTGTAACATGCGGTTGAGATAGCTTCCGCCCATAAGTAATCTGGTAATTGAGCATTGATTAACATCGTTCGAGCAGCTTCCACTAACGTTCTGTTGCGTCTTTTTACTACTCCATTCTGTTCGGGTGTTCGTGGAATGGATGTTTGATGTTCAATTCCCACTTTCTCAAAATACGACCTTAAAGTCTGATTCTTAAATTCTGTGCCATTGTCAGTTCTAACAATTCTGACTGTGTTGCGTAGCTGAACTTGTATTTTGGTGAGAAAGGTGATGATCATTTGAGGAGCTTGATCTTTACTTCGAAGAAAATAAACCCAAGTCCAGCGAGAGTAATCATCAACAATTACTAAAATGTAGCGTTTACCTTTGATCGTTTGAACACGCATCGGACCACATAAATCAATATGAAGCAGTTGTAAAACACGATTAGTATTGTGTTCAGGTTTGGAGGGAAAATGAGCACGGGTACTTTTTCCTTGTTCACAGGCTGGACATAGGTGATCTTTGGCATAGCGGAATCTTGGAAAGCCTTCAACTAATTTGTGACGAGCGAGATCAGTCATCATTTTGAAATTCAAGTGAGAAAGGCGTTTGTGCCATAACCAGGATTTAGTCGTTTCAGCTTTGGATAGAAGACAGATAGGAGATGAAGCGATCATGTCAGACATTGAAATTGTGTAAAGGTTAGTGCCACGTTTGCCTGACATCAAATCATTTCCTTGTAGATCATGAACAAAACAAGTTTTCTCTCGAAATGCTACTTCTAAATCCCCATCACAAAATTGACAGACTGAAAAGAGGTTGTGACCCAAGCCTTCAACATAATAAACTCTGCTAATTTCAATATTCTCATTCACATAGTCTCCGTAACCCATGATTAAAGCGTATTGATCATTCCCGAATCTGACAGTTCCAATAAACTTTGAGACAAAGTTAGTTAACAGTTTAAGATTTCCTGTCATATGTCGGGTGCAACCGCTATCAACAATCCAGAAAACGATCTGAACCACCTGCATCACAAATAGACGACAGAGATGGAACAGAAGTAAGGGTGGAACCCGAAGAAATAGTGGGTTACTGTTGGTTAGAAACACAAGTATTCAACAGTTTAGGAATCCATTTAAAATTTGGTTTGTATTGTAAACAACGTTGCCAATTCCAACTAGTTTTTGCTTTGTTTTTGGTAAATGCACTAGCTTTTGGCGTGTTCCTAGAATTGTTGATTTCTGATCTTGGGTTGACTACAACATCATTTGAAACGGTAGTTGGCGTTTTTCTTGAGGTAGACTTAGAGGCAGTAGTGGGCCTAGATGGAAAGCCTGATCTACGTTTCTTTTTACGATGTAAGAGATTATTAGCTACACAATTAGTATGATCACCAGATAACACACTTTGACGACAAAACACACAAGATGCATTAATATTCAAAACATTTGAAGGTTCAGCATTCGTTACATTAAGATTTTGATTACAATTTACCAGATTAGAATCTAAATTAGATGCAACATGAGTTTTATTCAAGTTCCTAAGGTGAGCTTCTACTTCTTTCACTTCTAGTGTTCCTCTTCTACGTTGCCAGAGCCTAGTCTTTTTAGTCTTCTTAATGCTTTTTGGCTTTGGGCTGCTAACGCTCTTAGGGGAAACTAGTCTTGTAGAAGTGGAAGAGCTAACATTAGAACTCTTAGCAAGATTACCCTTATTTGTTTTGTGTATTTGAAATATTCCTGGTGCTATCACTGTGGTGTCAACAAACTTTCCTTTTTGAAGTAGCTTAATTTTCTCTTTCAAATCAATGATGATGTGATTTTTGTCCTGAATATCAGACTCAAGTAAACCATTGCAATAACGATTGTCATCGCGGTTTTGTTGCCATTCAACGTTTTCAATTTTTAACTCCGCAATTTCTTTTTCATATTGAAGACATTTGTTTTGGAGAAAACCATTGTCTTCGCAAAGTTGACAGCTTTTTAAAACATTTTGACTTTGTAGTTGCAATTCGGTTTCAAGACTTTGAGCTTGACACCATTCAAGCCTTTGTTTGAGTTGACAAATTTCGTTTGAAAGTTTGTGTTTCACATCATCACTGTTTTGATGTAACGTTTCATATTTATGTTTCAATGTTTCAGCTTCCTGATTCAGCAAATCAATATCAGCACAGTAATTTTCAAATACCGTAGCATTGCTGGAATAGTAGAGATCATTCATGATGACAGTATGAATATCAGCTGTGAGAAGTTGTTCCAAGAGTCGATCAGAATCCGTTTTCAAAAATCGATTTTTACGTTGTTGAACCAAAATTGCATTTTCATTTAGAGCGAAAATGTTTTGCGTATCTTTAACTTCTTTTTGAAGTTCCTGTTCCCAACGAGTAGCACAATAACGCAAATTTTGAACTAAAGGCGGAAATTGTTTTTGAAAAATGTCTCGCTTTTCGCGCTCGTAAGCTGATTGAAAAGTAGCAATTTTTATTTCTGAATGATGTTCAATTACGTTTTCCAAGTTTTCGATGCCTTTCATGAACATTTTAAAATAGTCTAAAACTTTACAACGTGTTGGTTAGGGTGTCATAGTACCAGAAGATGGTAATGGACCATTTACTTGTGCCACGGGTTTGACAGGAGCCCCATTGGAAGATGAAACATAAGACTCAGTAACATACCATGATTTCTCGGGTATTTCTCTTGATGTAACAAAAGATTTTGAAATGTGAGGAACTTTTGAGTAATCATATGGTTTGCAATATTCAACTTGACTCATTTTTTATGGACTCCTTTCTTCAAGTTCGTATTCTTCCTCAGTATTATGTACAATAACACGCACAACATTATTATCCATCAATTGGTCCATACTGTAAAGCTTAGGAATTGTTTTGAACGCAGTGTGAAGAAAAGTGGATCTGTAGTCGCCAATGGCAAAACCTTTATCGTGTCTTGGTTTTAAAGTAAACTTTTGAATTGTCGTTACAGATTCTCCATGTTTATAAGTGATATTTTGAAAAGCTTTAATTTGACGTTCAAGAGTGATATTTTCTTCAATTAAAGAATTTTCTTTTTCTCGTTTTTGCACTTTATGTTCATAAAATTCTTGTTTGCAAGTTGTCACCTCTTTTTGTGTTTTTGAAAGTTCCTTTTGAAGTTGTACAACTTGTTTTTGAAGATCATGTTTTTCATTTTCCAGTTTGGAAACCAATTTACCGTTTGACTCAATTATGTCATATATTTGCTTTTGAAGATTTTGTTCTTTGACATACGATTCCTGAAATGACTTTTCAAAGCACTTTTCACGTTGAACTGCATTTTGAAAATGTGAAAGTTGTATTTTATAACATTCAATGTCCTTTTTCAAAACGGCATTAGTTTCTTTCAAAACTTTAGTTTGCTCGTTCATTATGTGAGTAGTAAGAAGTTGTTCTTGAAGTTGTTTGGCCATGACAGTATAGTCAGGATCTGGATCAGAGGAAGGTTCATGTTGTTCAATATTGTTATTTTTGTCTTGCTCAATAGGTTCATCAAATGAAACGACAGTGTCATCATCAAATATAACAACTGTGTCTAATTGTTCATCCTCTTGAGAAGATAAAAATGATTCAGATGGAACAACTTGCGCCTTATCTGATTCAGAAGCAGAGGGTGATGCATTAAATTCTATGGAGCATGTGGTTAGGTCATGTACCTGAGACAAACCATCAGTGGTGAACACTGGGCCTGAATCATTCAACTGATGTTCCTGCATGTTGGCCATAAGCATCACAGCTGCATTGGCTTCAAGATTTTCCATATCATCATCGTTGTAAGCATTAGCGAAGAAACTGTTCTCTTATTCATTGAAAGTTCCTTCCTTTTCATCTTTGAGAGCCATTAGTAATGCCTGCTTGTGAAACTGACTGCTGCGGGTTCTCGATTTTGGACATGCTGTTGCAATATGACCTTTTTTGTTGCAATTGTAGCACCATATTGCATTTCCAGATTCTGTATTGCCATTTGCCACATTGTCATTTCTTCTCTGAGGAGCACCTGAATTGTTTCTGAATCCCCCATTGTTGTTGAATCTTTGTCCATACCCAGAATTCCAGAATACCCTCCTGAGCCTGAACGTCCAGGATTACGGTTCTGAATCTCAACTCGAACATCTTGAATGACAGCTTCATTCCTTGTATTTGACGAAGAACGAAGACGGTTGTTGGTTTTGTTAGAGAATTTGCAAAAAGCATGAGCAATAAGAGCAAGTCCTTGATTCAACGTATTGACGTCTTCATCATCATCTTCAATCTGATTAAAATAATACATGCTATCATGGTTGTCATATGGAGCAGGTTGAGGAGAAATGTGTTACGAGGATGATTCATAAGGGACCATTTTGTGTGAGGTAGCAGGTTGCTGGTAACTGAAATAATTATGTTCCTGAACATAAGCATGATTAGACATCGGAGGATGTGCAGCATGAGATTGAGCAACGAGTGCTAGGGGATTAGAAGTAGGTGGTGGTGTATATCCTCCTCGTGCGGCTCTATCTTTTTCAACTTCAGACTCATAGTGCTTGAGATAGTCGTACAACAAACCATATGGATCTTGATGAAGATTCTTAGCTTGTCTCACAAATGTCACATACTTTTGCCACTCGGAACCCAGACTACTAACAAACTTTGTATTGACAGCGATCCTTGGAAGGTGTACTTCATGTCTCTCTAAGTCGTTGACGACATTAGTGAAACGATGATAGTACGATTCAAGTGATTCCCCTGGTTCGATCATGAAATTAGTGTACTCCAAGTAAAGTTTAGATTCCATGTCTTCCTTGTTTAGTTATGTGCCTTGCATAAGTAGATGGACGTATTCCCACATAGCTTTTGTAGTTGTCTGAGCATCAACACTTCTGAATATGATATTTGGTATTCCCCGAAGTATGTAAGTCATAGCATACTCATCTGCTTCACGATGATGGTGTTGTTCAGCAGTAAGTGCAGACTCAGGAACTTGCACAGCAGTTGGAGCTACTGGGGGATCAGCAGATGGGTCACCTCCAACGTAGTTAACAGGCCACTGAAACGGTCCTTCAAGGATAACTTGTTTCATGTACTTACCATTGGGTTTCTTGAGTTCTATAAACCTTAAGAATCGACTTGCCCACTTAACATAATTACCCGGTGTTAGCATTGGTGGGGTGTCAATAGATCATGCTTCATGTCTGGATTGTTGAGTTGAAATGACTTCACACATCCTGTCAAACCAGTGAGTAGGTTTTGATGGGAGTTGGCTTTGTTGTTGTGACATTGGATAGATTTGTTGCATAGGAACCATCTGATGTTGTTGCATGAGAAGATGTTGTTGTGAGTAAACTGGTTGTTGATAATATTGTGGTGATTGTTGATACTGTTGTTGTTGCTGATGATACTGTTGATTCTGATGTTGCTGAGGATGGTTAAAGTTGTAGTACGGTGGTTGAGACATATTGAAACACTTGTGTGAAAAGATGGATCTTGTAGAAGGTATAGGATTTAGCCAAATCTCGATAACTTTCACAACTTGTGATTGCGAAAATTGGTTACTTAGGTGATCTCGAAAAACTTGCACACGTGTTGAAGGTTGCGAAACTTTGTAACTAGTTGAGATTTTCGAAACTTTGTAAGCCCTGATATTCCGAAACTATAGTGAGGTTGAGTAATTTTCGCGAAACTTGAGAGTTTTTGCGAAAAAATGTAATTTCGAAAATTAGGAAAGTTTCGAAAACACAAACTTAAGTACAAAGTTTTGAAATTATCCAATTTCGAAACTTATCCGACAGTCGAAGTAATTTTCTTTCTTGTATAAGAAAGGAAATACTGCGTCCACAAAACGTAAGTCGATGGAGAGCACTTTGTAAGGGATTTCGAAACTAGGTAAGTGAAGGATTGCGAAATTGAGGCAGAATTTTGTTTTCTAAGAAAGTTAACCAAAGACTTGTTTTTATTTAAAGATTCTTGTACTTATAAGTATAAAAAGATGATATCTTTAAGAAAGTTGAAAACTTGATAAGCTTTTTCAAAAATGAAAAAAAAAAAATCGAAAACAAGTACAAAAATCTATTCGTATATTTTGGTAAAAGTTTAGGACTTTTTTGTTTGTAATGTTTTGTAACACAAGTTTGTAAGCAAATATGTGACAAACAAACAAGAAAGTACGAAAGTTTTAGCAAAATAACAAAATAAAAATAAGAGATTGGATCGAATTTCTTAAGAAAACAAGAACTATACCTTCATATGGCGAATGATACCACTTGTTAGGTACCCATATTGATTTCACACAAACAAGAATGAGATAGATATAAGGATGGGATGATTATGAGAATGAGAGAATTAGAATTGCAAGAGTTTCCTTAGTATTTCACATAACCAACCAAGTTTACAAGTGACCTAAGGTTACTATATATAGGGAAGGAGCTAGGGCAACACTCCCTCTCCTTCCTTACATCAAATCGTATGGGCTTAAAGCCCATGGACCATATGTCTTAAGTCTAGTAAACTTGTAACATTTCATAATTGTAAGTAAATAATAACTAAGCAACCTAATATTATTACAAATGACATAGACTTGATAAAATAGTAAAACTTTGATCTCAACAACCTCCGATTATCATTCGAACTTTTCCAATTATCCTCAAAACAATTTCAATCATCCTCCTCAAAACTCTTATGAGCAAGCACAGTATTTCAATGACACATCGTTCCAAAATGCACCAATTTTTTAAAATTGTGGGGGTCCTCATTACAATTCTCAATGTCAACCGTGGAGTCAAAATTACTATGAACCTAACCCTTGTTCTAGTGTTGATACTTCCGGTTTTGACGATTCCACACCCCCACAATTTCCGTTGATTCCAAATTCTCGTGAAAGAACTATGGCAGAATTACTTGCTGAAGAACGAGATTCTGGAAAAAGCATGGAAGAATTACTGGCTGAGCAACGAGCAGCTAGAATGCGTGCCAATCTTCGCAATGCTGCTCTATTTGATGACGATGATGACAGTGATGATGATGAAGATAACATTGGTACTCAAAAACATTCATCGAGTTCATCGGTTGAAATCCCACCAATCCAAAAATCGCAGGGAGAAAAGAATACTAAGGAATTACTAGCAGAGGAACAAATGGAACTTGTACAATCCATGAATGCTAGTCCTTCTCATCTCCCTCAGTCTGTTGTTATCACACCCGAGGTTCCCACTAACTCTCTGATCATGGGGGACGAGCATCTTGACACTATTCCTGAAAAGGAATCAGACGAATGCATAAAGTCTAGTGTTGAGAACCATGTCCCAATCCCGAGAGAGTCACAAGGAACTTTTGATCATATGTGTGATTCACCTTCCCCTCCTAAAAATCCAAAAGATCATTTTGAAACTTTCTCCAACTTTGATGATGATTGTACATCTTATGGAGAAGTTGAGTATGTAGAGGCATCACTGCCTCATTATGATGTTGACCCTCTCCTTGAGGAGTTCACAGATGAACTTACTCACATCAATCCACTTCCATTGGGAAGTGATGATGATCTGTTTGATTTCGAAGCCGATCTGGGAGAAATTGAAAATCTTTTAAATTCTAATCCCAACATCGAGCTTAGTACTTCACATACTGATGAAAATTCTTTATCTTCTGGAGACATCAGTCATGTGGAAGGATTACCTTCTGAGCTAGTCAGCTTTGAAGAAGAGAATGATGAAACTGACACTGAAATCAAAGATGAAGCACTTCGTGCAACATTATTGAATGCCAGTTTTCTCATTTCTAAAATCGAGGCTTTCAAAGAGAAACCTATTTCATCTCCTATCCCCATTAAGGATAGTGACATTTTTTCCGATGATTATATACCGGAATTTGAAGCCTTCCATTTTGATCCTATGGGAGAGAAGATTAGTGGCAGTACCACTTCTCATTCTCATAATTCTCTCTCCGATTATGAATCATTTACCTTCGATGAGTTCTCATGTGAACTCACTTACATCAATCCCGAATATGATTCATTCACATTCGAGGAGTTCTCTTGTGAACTCACTCATATCATATCTCCACCGGAGTATGATAACTTATACTTTGATCTAGACACACCCGGGATATTTTGTAAGTAGTGTACAAATTTTAAGGTTTTTTGGACCCCGTTCGGTCACGTAACGTGCAATATTTGTTTCTTAATTTCACATTCTTGAGTTCATAGGATGTTGTAGTAGCTCAATTATCATTTACTTGAAGTTACATGATCATGTTTGTGATCGTACGATAACCGTTTTTTATTTCGGGCTTGTTTGGTAAACGTACTTAAATCTTCAAGTTTTCAAATTGGAGGGTATTTTGGTAATTTAATCATGATGTGAAAAATGTGGGTTTTACACTTCAATTGTGGCAAATAACCCATATGGTCTCACCAATATTTCATCTCTTTTTGTTGGTACTTGAACGTTTACCTCACACCATCCTCGTCCAATCTCTCATGACCCTATCTTGTCGATCTAAGATGTTTTCCATTTCACACAAAAGAAATATAACAAGTGGCTTCAAATCAAGCGAGTAGGGTGTCACATGCAAGGATGATAAGGGTGATCCCCTCAGAAAGATACACGGGAGGTGTTATGAACATGTGACAGCTGAGGAGGTAGAGTTAGATGATAGGAAACCTCCTCCGAAACGTACAAGAATCAAACGGTCCAAATTTGGTTCCACACAATTCCTGTCCTTAATCAAACAATCCAAAAAGTAATGGTCTCATAGAAGCGAATCGTATAAGTAGCAAAACACATGTATACCCCTCAAAATGAACAATGGCATTCAAGCAAATAGAAGACAATTTAATCGATAACATCGGACGGTAGAAAGCTCTACAACGAACCCTAAGATCATTATCAAGATAAAAAGGTCAACAAGCATATCCTCGAAGATCCAAACACATCAAAACGTATGGCGATAAGGCAGATCAAACGTATAGGTCGAAAGAACCTAAAGTCTCACTATTCGCAGATAGTCGCAACAAAACAAAGATCTAAGGCTCCACTAAGGCACTTCTTAAGACATCCTATGAACACAACAAGTGCACGTTATATGATGTAAGTATTATCACGCTGGCCAGACGGCATAATACTAGCATCATATAAATATGCCCTCATGATGGTCATACTTTGTCTCAATCAGTTAAACAATCTACAAATCCACCTAACAGTCTAACTAACTCCTAGGTTGGTCCTATTCAAGATCAATAACAAACGATGTCGGCAAGACAAATGAAGCTCGAAAAGACGTAACAAAGTCAAACAATCGTCATCTATAACAACCCACAAATTTTCAGACAATAATTTTAAATACTATTACTGTTTATTTTCATCAAAAACCTTAAATTTCATATTTTCTGACATTTACTGTTACCCAAAACCCAAAAACGATAGTAATCTCAAGAATCAAGTATGCACGCGTACCGACATGGCAATAATAACGATTAAAACAAATAATTATTACTAATGTTATTATACCCAACACTTATAAAAACGTTACCAAAAACCGAAGGCGTTTCACATTACATGTTTCATCTTATAAACGCTCACTTTTTAGTCCGCACTCATTTTAAAATTAAAACTTTAAAAAAAAAAATGTTTAATTCTATCCTACACCCCACCGCTACCCACGACACATACTTTCATACGTTTTTCTTTTTCTTCTATCTTTCCCAAGAAGCACAGTAACACAGAATGGATCTATCAGTCTCCTTGCTTTCTCTTCTTCCCACATGAAGTCACGAGATTGTTTAGAGGGATGTGAGTAGATAGAAACCTTTCCTTAAAGTAGTTAGCATCAAGATCGATCCAGAAAAGCAAGAGTCAAACTATCCATTTTTATTTTCTTTTAAACCCCACCGATCCAGGGGGTGATACCACAATCAAAACTATACTTGGTGGTTCCTGTGGATTCGGCTTGGTGGATTTCCTTATTATCTGTTCTCAATTGGTTGTAACGAGGTTCTATTTGATTTCTTTCCTTCTTGTTCACTGTTGTTAATTATTGTTAAAAATTGTTGGTTTGATTTATTGATTAATCGGCTAATTAGATTTTTATTCTTGATCGATTATAATTTTTTTTTTTTTTTTATCAATCGACTAATGATATTTGGGATAGAATGGGTTGTGGTTAAAATACAAATTGGGTGGTATAGTTTTCTTTAAAACCGAATGGCTTATTGGCTGAAGTAGTACTTAATCTCGAGTTTTGCTTATTTTAATGTTGCGTTGGATTAATCCCCTGGTCGTGTATTGTTTGGGCAAGCAGTCGAAGTTTTGTAGTTATAATCTTAAGTTGAAGATGTTGAATAAGGTGTTGGATTTCTTATTGTTAGATTGAACAATTTTTAATAATGGTGTCAAATGCATATATATTTGGAACGGTTGCTAAAAACCGTGCCAAACACGCATAAGTATTGGGAGCGCTTATAATATATTGTCATAAATACCATTATTTGGGACTGTTTATATAGAACAATAAATTATTAAGAATCGCTAAAAAGAATTTCAAAAAAATCGTTTCATGGTTAAAAGGTACTGTGAATTAGCGTTAGATCTTGACGTCACATCATATCACATTAACTTTCTTTTGATATCACATAAACTTTTTTTTTAAATAAAAATCTTAATATCACCGTGTTTTTTTTTATTTTTTATTTTTTATTTTTTTTTTTGTTAATATAACAATGAAATCAACAATAATATTAATATTTTTCACTAATATCACCGTTTCCTGTTGTTGATATCACGGTTGATTTTATAATATCACTGTCGGTCTCCTAATAAAAAAAATGTGCTCAGAAAAATATTAAAAATTAAAAAGAAAAAATGAAAGGAAACAACAATAGTAAGGATCGTTGAAAAGGAAAAAACTTTAAAAAAATCATTTTCATGTATTTTAACCAATAAAAAGAGGATTTAGTAGAAATAGATAATATTTGATTGATTGAAAGTAGGGGTGTCAAAAAACCCGACCGACCTGGACCCATACCCGAATAAGCCTATTTGGATCGGGTTACTCGGGTCAGTAATTGTATTCGGGTCAACCCAAGTAGCCCGAACATCAAATAGGGCCGGGGTATTTATACTACTGACCCATACCCGAATAATGCAGTAAATGCTAATTATTGTGAAAGTACACAAGGGGTATTTATACTACTGACCTATCACTGTTTACCACTTGTAAGTAGGCTACTGTTCCTGACATATAGGGGGTGGCGTTGTGGGCCACCCCTATGCTAGAGTGTCAGACCAGATCGAGTCACGTGTCAAGCATGTGCTTTCTGGAGGGAGGGATCAATCGTCCGGTACCTTTGGGTAATCGTCCGGTATATTTACTTTGACCGTCCGGTCATATACGCAATCATGTCCCCCCCCCCTAGTATCATGTCGCATGCGGGACATGATAGTTTGTGTCTTCGGAAGTTACCCCCGGGGCCAATCCTGGAGATTAAGTGTCTTTCGTTGGGCTACCTGGGCCTGCATGGGCTGGATCTTTGGGCCTTGTTTAGGTTTGGGCTCAAGTTCGTTGTTCTGAGTAAGTTTGCCTATTTTACCGTGATGCATAAGATCCTGCCACGTGTCCAAGGTGTGCGCGTTGATGGTCCAGATTTAACCGCGGGTACATCTGTCTTGAGGTGACGTTTCACTTTTCCCCATGCCCTCCCTATATAAGGGTTTTGTTTCTCATTTTTACATTTTACTTTTACTGCTTCTCTCATCCTACAGCGATATCTTCGGCTTTATCTCAGGTGCGTTATTCAAACTTCTTTCCTTTCTCCGTTTAAGAGTTGCCTTCCCCTCCGTCCATATATCATGTCTGCACAAGAGAATGTGCCCTCCGGTTCTGGTTCCACGGACGTGACTCCGAAGTTTGACATGCATGTGTATACGTCTGTTATGACGGAGAAAGATGTGACGGATGCCGCTCGCGTGTATGGGATTCCTGCAGATTTGCATCCCCGGTTACCTCCTCCCGGTATGACTATGGACCGTCTACCGAAGGATGCTATTGGTATATACGAGGCGTATCTAGATTTTTCCGGAGTTAGGATTCCCTTTTCTACCTTCCTTCTTCAAGTCTTGAATCATTTTCGGGTGCATCTGTCTCAACTTGTTCTGATCGGTTTGACGAAGGTTGTTCTTTTTGAGCTATATTGCCGGAGTTTGAACTTTGCTCCTTATCTTACCCTGTTCCGCCTGTTTTATTCCCTTCAAAAGCAAGGGCATTGGTTCTCCTTTGCTCGCCGGACCGGAAGGAATGGTCAGGCGAGGATTTTTAATGAGACGTGCTCTAGTTTAAAGCACTGGAAGGATAGGTTCTTTTTTATTGACCGTCGTGCCATTCCGGATGGCATGCCCTGGCGCCATCCGGACTCAAGCGTATCGGAGCTACCACCCTTTGGAGGCTATCAACAAGAGCATATTGATGCTTTGATCGAGGTGGTGGTTGACATTCAGGCAGTTCATCCGGCTCTTCTTTTTTAGGCTGGTTTGACGAGGGTTTGGAAGTATCCCAGGCATCGGCCGGTTTTTAAGGACAGGGAGGGGAATGGTAACTCTCAGTTATTTCTTTTGATTTGATGATGATGATGATTTTTTTTTATTCTTATGTATTCTTTCTATTTCTTGCAGTGATAACCATGTCTCGCTTCCTCCGGATTCCCAACACCGTTCTTTCCCGTGTTGGCAAGGGGCCTTCCTTGGCTGAAGGGGGGGACGTGGAGCAGCATGTTACGCCGCCCCTCGGCCCTAAAAGTCCTCTGCCGAAGAAAACGGGGCTGCAGAAGATCGTGGAGAGACCTAATCAGAAGATTCTGGATGCTCGTGCGGCCAAGGAGAAGAAAAAGCAGGCCGCTCCTCACCGTGTGACGAAGAAACGTCCGGCTGGTGACATTCCTCATTTCCCCTCGAAGAGGTCGGGCGTTTCTAACGTGGTGATATCCGAAGACGAGCTTTATTCGGATGA
Organism: Artemisia argyi; assembly: GCA_030686995.1. Lineage (NCBI taxonomy): Eukaryota > Viridiplantae > Streptophyta > Magnoliopsida > Asterales > Asteraceae > Artemisia > Artemisia argyi. Next base: position 130,809,587 of record CM060709.1, read on the forward strand.
TGATGATCGTACCCGGTCTCCATCTCCTATCAACATTAGCCAGCCTATTTCTGAAAATTTGGAGAGTCTCGTGAACGAGCAAGAGAACATAGACGTCTCTGTTCAAGAGAATGTTGAGGGGCCGCATGTGGAGGCTGCTGAGGAGAATGTTGTAGATGAGAATGTGGGTCATGATGATGGGGATTTTGATGACGGAGGGAATGGCATTTCCCTAGAGAGTTTGATGACTGAGCCCCACGCAGATTCCAACCTTCCCAACGTTGCCAATCTGGCGCATGGAGGTAATTCTCTAATTGTTCCTTTCTTCTTTCTTCTCTTTTCTATATATATATTTTTTTATAGTGTTCTTATCGCCGCACATGTTTTCTGGTTGTAATAGGTATCCGGGGTACTCCCTCCGACGGGTCTCGCCGTCAAGCGTTTAACGCTATGGGGTCCGGAGGTATGATCTTTTCTCTGTGGAATTTCTGTTTTCTGTTATTGATAAGTGTTTTGATTGGCTTTCCCCCCTCTTTTTTTGTAGAGCGTGGTGATTCTTCCGAGCCATTCGTTCCGGGTTGGAAGCTGACTGCTGGAGCAAGTTTGAACGATGCAGAAGTGTGTCGTGATCTGATGGTGCATTTGGCCCCTCCTGCCGTCCGGTTTGAGCAATCAAGCTTAACAGACTATCAGGCAACTCAACGGGCTTGGTTTGAGTTGGCCCGGAGTTCGCTTGCCCAGGCTGATGCGATACAACGGTTCGAGAATCTGAGTTATCATTATGGGCAGTTGTATCAGACTCACCAAGCTTGTGAGGATTCCGCTGGCAAGTTAAGGGATGCCAAGGGTCGTTTGGCTGAGCAGGTCAAGGCTGTGGAAGAGTTAAACCAATCCAACAGGGAGCTTAGCCAGCAGCATCAAGGTTGTGCCGGCCGGGAGGCAAGCTTATCTAGTCAGCTGTCATCCGTTCAGCAGGAGAGGGATGAGCTGAAGGGTAAAGTTCTGGAGCAGACTGATTGGATAAAACAGCTTGAGGAGCTGCTGGCGAGTAAAGACTCGGCTCTGGAAACATTTGAGAGGAAGGTTGCCAGCTTGGTGGGGGAAGTTGAGAAGTTGACTGTGGGAGCCAGCCAAGCGGAGATCTTAAGGCATAACTATGTACGGCAGTTAGTCCCGAAGGTTGTGAAGAGGTTCCGAGAGAGTGAAGAGTATCAGCGGGTTTGGGGCGAAGTGTTCGATGCTGCTTTGGACGCCGGTTGGTTGGAGGGTGTGGGGCTTGACCAAACAGAGGAACAGGTAAATGCCTACATTGCTGGGCGCGAGGGTTTTGATTTTGAGGCTGTTCAAAACTTCCGTGCCTCCTATGATGAAATGTTCCTCCGTCCCTTCCCTTACCTCGAGAGGGTGGCCTCTTCCTTTCGCTTGCCTCTTGCTGATGTTATGAACCTTCTTCCTGCCGGCGAGGAAAATACCGTTGGTGCTAGTGCTTCCGGACAGGCTTCCTCTGATCATACTTTACCTGACCCTTAGTTCTCACCTCTCTTCTTTTTTATATGAATGTATGTATTCAACGACCTTGGGTCACTTACAATTTGGACATGTATCCGTAAATTTGTTTATAATATTTATTTTGGAGGCCTCAGCCCGTATCTTTTGTACCCTTTTGTCCGTAGTATCTCTTTTATGTTGATCATTGTGTGTATGCATTGTGTTATAAGTATCGAGTGTCGCCGTTGCGTGTGTCGGACGGATATTTGTGCCGTAGTTGTGGGCATTCTTTGAATGTTTGCGCCGTCGTTGTGGGCATTAAATAATTTTTTGCGCCGTCGTTGTGGGCGTTTAATAAATGTTTGTGCCGTCGTTGCGGGCATCAAATAATTTTTCGCGCCGTCGTTGTGGGCGTTTAATAAATGTTTGTGCCGTCGTTGTGGGCATCAAATAACCTTTTGTGATCGGTACTCGAGAGAGGTAGCTAATCTCTTCTCGAGTTTCCATTTCTTATTATATATGTTTTACTTGTTTGGATGATGGAAAATTATCCCTTCTCTTCGTCTGAGGAGGGATGATTGATACTGATACTAGTAAACGTACATAGGTAGCGGTTATCAGTCTTGCGTGAATACAGAATAAAAACTATAAGTAACACTTCCGGAGGTTAAGAGCGTGCCACTTCCAGGGCACCTCTTTATCGTCCGTTGTGTATAGCTTATAAGACCCATTCTGATATGCTTCTGTCACTCGGTACGGACCTTCCCATTTCGGGCCTAGCTTTCCTTGATCTTCTACCCTACTAGCTTCATTCCTTCTGTATACAAACTCTCCGGGTTTGAAAGTCACCGGTCGAACCCTTCGATTGTAGTATCTTTCCACCTTCGCTTTGTATTTGGCTTCTCGTATAGCGGCTTCTTCCCTTCTTTCTTGCAAAGTCACCGGTACGGACCTTCCCTTACCATCATGGTCCGGTGGGTCGGTATACCTATTTCTGCTGGAATGACCGCTTCACTGCCGTAGGTTAGACTAAACGGTGTCTCGCCGTTACTCATCTTAAGGGTTATGCGATGTGCCCACAAGACGTTGGGCAATTCTTCCACCCATCCGGCTTTTTCCCTTCCCAGCCTGGTTTTTATACCATACATCAGACTTTTATTCGCGGCTTCGACCAATCCGTTTTCCTGGGCATGCGCTACTGCTGTGTTAATTTGTTGTATTTCCAACTGCTCACACCATTTTTTGAACGGATCATTTACGAATTGTGTCCCGTTATCAGTGACAATAATCTTCGGCAATCCGAACCTGCAAACAATATTTTCCCAGGTGAATCTCTTAACCACCTTCCCGGTTATTCACGTCAGCGGCTTGGCTTCGACCCATTTGGTGAAATAATCGATGGCCACGATCACGTACTTTGCTTTACCGGACGACTGTGGTAACGGGCCTAGGATGTCCATTCCCCACTGGTAGAAGGGCCAGGGCGCCATTATCGATGTCAATGGCGTTTTTGGTAGCCTCGGAACCTTCGCGTGGATCTGACACGCATCACATTTCCGAATCTCCTCTCGGGCATCCCGATGCATTGTAGGCCAGTAATATCCCTGTCTCATGGCCTTAGCCACGACCATTCGGGGCTCCGAGTGCATTCCGCAGGCACCCATGTGGATCTCCCGGATGACATAGTTTGCTTGTAGTGGCCCCACGCACCTTAGCATGGTTACCAAGTAAGATTTCTTGAACAACACCCCTTCTACCATGACATACTGGTTTATCTTCATCCTGAGCGTTCGCGCCTTGTTTTTGTCTTCCGGCCAGATCCCTTCCTCTAAACATTTGATTATGGGTGTCATCCAGTTGTCCCATTCTTCTTCCACCACGGTGTTCACCTTGGCTTTTTCGATCGACCTTTCCTCCAACACTTCGACAAGAACTTCTTTCGTGAGGTGGTTAAATGCTACGGTGGCCAGTTTGCTTAACACGTCCGCCTTTTGATTTCGCGCTCGAGGAATATTGATGATGGAGAAGTGCTTGAATCTGGTTATCAGCCCTTTCGTCTTTGCTAGGTATTTGATCATGTTTGAGTTTGTGGCCACATAATCACCATTAATCTGGTTGGCTACTAGTTTGGAATCAACGTACACCCTTAATTTTTGCACCCTCATGTCTGCTGCTATTCTTAGGCCAGCGAGCAATGCTTCATATTCTGCTTCGTTATTTGTTGTCTCCTCGAAGTTGAGCCAAAGGGCGTATGTGTATTCTACCTTAGTTGGGCTGATCAGTACCAAGCCTGCCCCGACACCCTTTTGATTGGATGCCCCGTCTGTATACAACGTCCATCGTGCGACGTCGTCTGCATTTGGTTTTAAAGCTGGTTGTTGGAAGTAGGCTGTTGAGTTATTTCCGATCGGTGTTTCTAAGAGGAAATCTGCCAAGACCTGCCCCTTAATTGAGTTCCTCGGTATATATTCTATGTTGTATGCTCCCAATTCCACCGAGTACTTAGCCAATTTTCCAGATGTTTATGTCTTGTTAAGTATCTGTTTGAGTGGCTAGTCCGTGATGACCTTGATTGGATGGGCTTCAAAATACCGACGTAACCTCCTGGATGCGTGTAAGAGTGATAGGACCAGCTTTTCCATGGGGGCATAATTTTTTTCTGCATCGTTCAGAGTCCGGCTGACGTAGTGGATCGGACATTATTTACCCTTCCTATATGCTACTAGCACGGTACTTACTGTTTCGTCCGTAGCCGCTAGGTATATGTACAAGGTCTCCTTGGCGATCGGTGTCGTTAACGAGGGGAGGTGTTCGATGAGCCGTTTCATTTCTTGGAAAGCCGCCTCGGCTGCTTCCGTCCACCGATATTCGTCTTTGTTTTCTCTAGTAATGCTCTTCAAAGTTTCGAAGAAAGGTAGCGATTGTTCGGCAGACCGGGACAGAAAACGATTTAGGGCAGCCAATTTGCCGCTGAGGCTTTGCATTTCCCTCAACGTTCGGGGAGACTGCATGTCCATTATGGCCTTGGCTTTCTTTGGGTTTGCAAGGAAGTGACCAGGTATCCTAGGAACTTCCCTTCCTCCATTCCGAACGAACATTTCTTGGGATTGAGTTTCATATTGATCTTCCGGAGGTTGTCGAATGTTTCGGCTATGTCCTCTATCATTCCCCTTTCTTCCTTGCTCTTAGTCACCATATCGTCCACATAGGCTTCCAAATTCCTCCCCAGCTGTGTTTGGAAAGCCATGTCTACTAACCTTTGGTATGTTGCTCCGGCATTTTTGAGGTCAAACGGCATCTTGGTGTAACAGTAGGTTCCCTGGTCCGTGTAGAATGCTGTTTTTTCTTCGTCATCTTTGGCCATTTGCACCTGATGGTAACCTTTGTAGGCGTCCAAGAAACACTTGTATTTGTATCCTATAACCGATTCGATCTTCCAATCGATGTCCGGGAGAGGGTAGTAATCCTTCGGACAGGCTGAGTTGATGTTCTTGAAGTCTACACACATCCTCCAAGTCCCGTCCGCTTTTTTGACCAGCACCGGATTAGAGATCCAGGTCGGGTACTTCACCGGTCGGACGATTCCGGCCCGTAGCCATTCTTCCACTTCGTGCAACACTGCCTGGCTGCGGTCCGGGGCGAAGATTCTTCGCTACTGACACACCGGTTCTACTATAGGATTAGCGTTGAGATTATGTTCTATGATTCGTCGGGGAACGCCTGTCATGTCGGCCGGTTCCCAAGCAAACACGTCCATGTTCTTCACCAACAGAGCCCTCAAGAGAGCCTTGCACTCTAGGGTCAAATTTCCTCCGATAGTGACCAACTGATCAGGATGTTCCGGACTAACCATAATCTCCTCCGGTTGACTTTCCTTTAACTCTATTTTCTCGCGCATTTCATCGTCTTTCTTTTTCCGGCATTCTGACACAGCGGCAGATCGGGTGAGTAGAGTGGCAATTCCCCGCGGAGTGGGAAACTTCATCATCGCGTGGATGGTTGATGGGACCGCCCTGAGTGTCTTTAGTCCACTCCGGCCGAGGATCACATTGTAAGGGAAGGGGCTCGGATTATGGTGAACTTCATGATCGCCCGTCTAGACAGGCCTTCATTTCCAAACTCTACATCCATTTCCAGCTTGCTCAGGGGTTTTGTAACATCTTCGGCGAACCCTAGCAAGTCGGTATGTGTAGGCCGTAAACAGGATCTGATCGATGAGTGCAGATTGTTGAAACAGTGTTCGAACATGATTTCCACCGACGCCCCTTCGTCTACGAGAATCCGACGCACCAGATATCCTTCTATCATAGCTTCCACAATGACGGGTTCCTCGGATACATCATCCGATAAAATTGGAGGGAAGGTGATGGGTACATTCATCCACTCCTCTGTCCTTTTCTGATTCTTCCTTTTCCTTTCATCAGCGTTTGTTCGGGCCATGTTAATGATTTTGCCTTTTCAAGGTTCCTCTCGCTGGGCCACCCCTTTCTGTCTAACGTCTTTGATGAGGTGGTTGAGCTTTCCCGATTCTAGTGCCTCTTCTAGCTGTTTCTGCAGCTGCCTGCAATCATTTGTGTGATGTCCTTTCTCCATATGGTAATCACAATATTTGTCTTGATTTTCTCTACGTGGAGGATAATTCATGGGCCTGGGCTGTGGGAGCTGGAGTTGACGCTCGGTAGCTACGATTTCCTTAGGGAGTTTGGTGAGGGCGTTCAAGGTGAGCCTCGGGAGAGGGTTATTGGGACGTGTATGATAATCGTTTCTGGGAGGGAGTAATGGTGCTTTATCTGTGGGCCGGTATGGGGAGTATCCGTCACGTCCGTGATAGCCCGTTCTATTCTCACCATGCCTCCGGTCTCCACCGTATGGCCCCCGAAATGGTCTATCCATGCGACGAGGACCGCTATCCGAAAACTTTCTTACTGTTTCTGACCTTTCCCCTCGAGGCAGCTCCGTATTAGCGAAAGCCTTCTCAGCTTTGACAAAGTCGTCTACCCATGTCATCATTTCTTCCACCGTCTTAGGTACTCTATCCGCGAAGCGTTTAGCCAACTCCGGGGTTTTACATGCGTCCATGAACGACGAGATCCTCATGATTTCCAGCACCTCTTGTATGAACCCTGTCTTAGTGGTCCATCTTTCTTTGAATTCCGGCAAAGATTCATTTGCGTGCCTTACAATCCGAGTTATTTCCGTAGGATCCCTGAAACACTTCTTCCTCGAGGAGAATCGGGTGACAAATTGGTGGCGGAGACTGATCCATTCGTCGATGCTACCCGGCGGGAGTTTGTCGTACCATCCCCTGGCACTGCCGTCCAGTGTTTGTTGAAACATGCAACACCACACAGGCATGGGCCACGACCCCTGCATGGCTGCACCGGAGAATCGGCTGAGATGATCCTCCGGATCTGTAGAGCCATCATAAAGCCTAATATGGGACGGCATCTTATGTTCTGGTGCAGAGAACTCTAAAAGCCGTCGGGTTAAGGGTGAATGGGACAGCTCTTTGAAGGGTTTTCCCAAGTCCTCATCGGATACTTTCTCCCCGGTTGCAATTTCGTTTCGTCTCCCATCCGGTTCCCGATCATCAAAATTCAACCGAATGGGAGAGACATTTCTCCCTCTATTATACGTCGTAATCAGGGATCGGAGAGTGGAAACGTGTCCTTCGATCTGTTCTTTCGTCAGATAAACACAACGGACGATAAAGAGGTTGACCCGAACCCTAATGGACCTGACCCGAATTGACCTGAACTCGACTAACTTGAATTCAAATAGGGTCGGATTTGTGTATGTTACTTTTAGCATTGACCGACTTTGACCCGACCTGAATTGACCAGAATCCGACAAACACGACCCGATAAACACCCCTAGTTGAAAGTATAGTTGGTGAGAATTTTTAAAATTTTATGCAAATTGAAAGTGGACAATTTTTATGGGACGGAACTCAGTTTATTAATATCCTTTTTTTACAAAAAAAATATATATATATAATAAAAATAAAATAAAATAAAGGATTACGATTTGAATTTTTGTGTGTAACGTAATACAGCTATAAGCTCAATATTTAAATTTAAACTTTTGCCCAAAATTTGAATACATACCGCGTCAGATTTCACATATGCTTTATTTAATTTGCAACAAATTGAGTGCGCCCCCTTAATTTTATTAAGCTATCTCATACCATTTTTCCTAAACTAAACCCTATCACTTCTAATTGAACATTCCAGCACTTGGATCTCGTTTAACCCAAACAAAAACAATACAAAGCATCCAAAATCTAATGTCTCTGTTCGTGATTACAAGATTGGCCCTTCTCACTAAATCTTGGTATATACATGTGTTGATCTTTTTTAGTTTTGAGCACATATATACATGTGTTGATCATAATATTTTATATAAGTTTTGCAACTTTGCAGTTTTGATTCTCATTTTGTTTCATGTAACTCGTTTAATTATTATATTAGTTAATTGTTGCAAATTGATGTTTACCAAGATGTGTAGCATCTAATTTTTTTTTTCCTTGTGTATTCAGGGCTCAACCGAGTAAATTACAACATGTCGATTGTGGTGTTGTCTTTTGATTTATCAATTAAGGTAGTGTTATCTTAAGCATTTTGGTTTTTCTACCTTTTATACTTGTTGAATTTCACTTTTATATGGTTGACATTATATGAATAGACGAGTACCCGTGCATAGCAACGGGATTTTATAGTGACAAATAGTTTATTGATAAAAAAACTTTTGTAGGTTATAAACGAAAAATAATAAAAGTTTGAAGATTTGAGAATTAAACATAATGTTTTGAAACCCGGTTCTACCAGGGTGGTTCAACCGGTTGAACCATTCCGGTCGAAAAATGGGTCGATTTAAACCGGGTCAACTTGCTAGGTTGGGTCGAAAACGGGTCAAATTAAACTGGGTCAACCCGCCGGGTTTGAAGCGTCCCGGGTCAACCTTGTTTGTGTTGTAATTGGTTGTATTTAATTTGGTAGATATGTTTTAATTGGTTGTACAATGTGAATAAATCATTGTAAGTAATGGATAATGTTTTGAAACCCGGTTCGACCCGGGTGGTTCAACCGGTTGAACCGTTCCGATCGAAAAATGGGTCGATTTAAACCAGGTCAACTTGCTAGGTTGGGTCGAAAATGGGTCAAATTAAACTGGGTCAACCCGCCGGGTTTGAAGCGTCCCGGGTCAACCCGGTTAGTGTTTTAATTGGTTGTATTTAATTTGGTAGATATGTTTTTAATTGGTTGTACAATGTGAATAAATCATTGTACTTTTTTAAGTAATGGATAATGTTTTGAAACCCTGTTCAACCCGGTTGGTTCAACCGGTTGAACCGTTCCGGTCGAAAAATGGGTCGAGTTAAACCGAGTCAACTTGCTATGTTGAGTCGAAAACAGGTCAAATTAAACTGGGTCAACCCGCCGGGTTTGAAGCGTCCCGGGTCAACCCGATTTGTGTTTAATTGGTTGTATTTAATTTGGTAGATATGCTTTAATTTGGTTGTACAATGTGAATAAACAATTGTACTTCTAAGTATTAGGGTGTTTTAATAAGAGTATTAATTACATTTCACTTTCTCTCTCATTTGACTATTGTTGAAAACTCAACATTTCACTTTTGACCATTTTTTCATTATAGATAGTATAGATACCTGTAGCCCTGAAGGGATGATTCCTAACATTTCATTTCACCAGGTTTTTAATTGATTTAACACATATATTTTGTATAAAATCAAATACATTTTACATGTATAAACATATTTTGTAAAAGGGAAAAAAAAGGACATATGGTTGTTGGTGAAGATATCATCTCCTATACCATCTTCTTGCCCAAACCTATTATGCAAAAACAACATATATAAGATTACTAAAAATCAATCATTAATAATACAATCACAAACAAATACCCATCTGTCAGCATGTTTGCCAACGTTATTAATCATTTTGGAGCTGCTCATTACACACGAAAACAATCAAAACTAAACTTAGTATCATATCACATTACCAAAAGAAACAATTCAAATAAATAAATATACATCACAACCATTTTTCAATAACCTTCTTCATCAACGACTCATGCACGCCACGATGACTAAAATGAGTTTGGTTGAACGTGGTGTCGGTGGCGGAAATAGTTGATGTTGGTCGGTTCCGGTGGATGTGGCGGTGGAATAATTTGTTGTTGGTTGCTAAATTTTGCTATTTATACTCAAAAGAAGTAGTTGAAAGAGTTACCCAATTAATTTTCCTATTAAAGATCAAGTAATGCATACTCTAATAATTAAAATAGACTCTCCAAATGCCTTATTCCATGTAACCTCTACAATCATAAGTACCTCAATGAATACATGAACACTTCGCATGCCCCTCATAAACATGGATGCTTGACATGGACATGACATTAATCTTGATTCTCGCATGGCTACATTTTTCACTTCTAAAAACTATGTCATCAATGCTCCTCAAAAAATTGGTGTCATTAATACTCCCCTTAAATTTTAGGACTCAATCTTATACGTTTATAGACTAGGCATTCAGACCCGTGCGATGCACACGGGCTCAATCTATATGTTCATAGCATATTGTTCAACACTAATTTTCGATCATGGATGGATTTTGTTGGTCAATAAGTTTCTAAGTTGTGTTTGTTAGCATGACATGAAAAATATCGATGCCGTTATTTCGTTACTTTTAATTGAGGTCGAGTCAAACACTCAAAATACAATATATAACTCGGGCTGCCTCATGACCCGTGTGATGCACACAACTTTTTTATTTGTTATTATAATTTATAAATGACTGCGAGCCAAAATTATGTAATTTTTCATTCTATTCATTATTCAATGTGATATTTTTAATATGTCGTATTTTGTTATTTTAGCAAACTCTGAAAGGCCGTGCGATGCACATGGGCTGTATAGAAGTTTTCAAAGTTTAATATCCGTCTTTTATTTTCGTCATTTTATATTCGAGACATATTTTTGTCATTATATATATAAGTTGTCATGGTAGCCTACATTTTGTAAGCATGATACGTATTTAAAATAGTTTATTGACATGTAATCTTTTAAGATGTATTTTTTACGTAATATTTTTTGTCTATTTATTTTGGTATTGACTCCATCGTTTTTTATTGGAACTAACTAATATTAATACATCCTGTTTGTAAAGTGGACATAATGGAAGGAAATAACAAAAGAGCTACTGATTGTGTAACAAAAGAACATACATATCGGTAACATACATCGGTATATTGCCTAGTTTTGCAATAGACAAGATTTGAATATTGATAGTTTATATTTTGAAGGAAACGCTATAAGAAGTTGGAGCGAGAATAACCTGCTATTGATTGTAGCATAGCCTCCATGTCTTAGTTATATTGGGTTGTTTCTGTCGACATTATCTTGAACCCACCAATCCGGACTTTACTCTTCGCCCTCATTATTTTCACTTTAACAGTTGCTATGTTCCAAGTTTCCTTTAGTGTGGCCTTTGTACCAATTGGGACTTTACCAATCGAAGCAGCAGAAGTTAGAGTTACTGTTTCGCAATGAGACTTAACGGTAACATCAGAATTGACAGCGACAATCAGATATGCGATTCCAGCTCCAATAACTTCTGTACCATTGAAGCTGTAGTAATCAAAAAATTAACGGTTCAGTAACATTATCCTTATTAATATATTATACAGTTATAAAAAAGCCCTTACCAGCCTATACATTTTCTAATATATCAATATCTTACTACAACTAAACTCTTCTCGGTCTCTATCATAAGAAGCCTCACTGATCCACTGAATGTTTTAAGAGTTAAGGTGCCTACTCTATCACTACACAACAAATCCATTCCATCCATTATATGAATTTTAAAAATCTTATAATGCATGTATGTAAGTTCCAAATCCATAAGCTTAACTAAGCAACTCATAAGCTTAAAAAGTAAGGTTAATAAAAATTTATCATTAACCTTCTTTAACACTATCATTAACATTCTTTAACAAATTTTAGAACAACCTTGACATAAAATTAAGATCCAATAGGTTGCAAATGTATATAAAGAAACAATTTCTACATGACATGTTCACACCATGAAACATGACACAAACATAGTTATCTTTATTCACCAAGTCACCTGTATAACTAACATTAACGCATATAACGACGAAAGCGGCCTACTACAACTTACTTTTTCTTGATCCTAAACTAAATTATTAATATCATACTCTATTTTCCCTTTAAAGACCTTTGACTTTTGATCGAACGCATTATGGGCATCCGATAAATATGATTTATTAACTGTATTATGTTTAGGATAATAAATTATGAGATCAAAAAAAAAAAATGTGAAACTTGCTAATGGAGATGCATAGATAAACAAACCTGTAAACAATAATCTTTTGCGGCAACTCCTTCAACACCAATTCAACAACTTTAGAAAAAGAAAAAACATAATCATCAAAACATGGATAAATAATGTCAAATACAGAGCAACCATACCCAAAATTATTGAAAGCTATGATTAAAGTCCATAACCTTAGATCTGTGAAAAAGCTAATCTAAATTAATGCAGGACATAAAAAAACACATTAAAGCTTTAAAGTTTTAAAAAACCAAAATTAAATTGAACCACTATTGATTGTAAAAGTTACCTCATATCAACTTTGGTTTTTTCAAGTTCTTGAAAAAGGATACAATCTGATTTGTGGAAGATGGTTTATCCGCAATTTTTTTTATGGATAACTTCGATTTCTTATCCATTTTTACTTAATTCGATATTCTAAATTTACTCCATTGATTGATTGATTTATTATGGGTTTCGAGTAAACCTAACGATCGATCATTGGTATGAGGTTGAGTCTATTTAAATAGATTGATATTGAAGGTCTAGGGTTTACCACAACACCGGATCTCGCCGGAAAAAAAAAGACCCGCTATCCGTTGAGATGTGCGTATGCGAAGATGAGGAAAAAGATAGAGGGAGTGTGTGTGGAAGATTATAGAAGGGTCTTTGTTTCCTGTGTATGTGCTTGTGAGTTTAGAGAGAAGAAATATCTAGAATGGGGAAAACGGAACGGGAATCAATGTTTTGAAAGGCTCAAAGCGCACTAAGGCGCAAAGGAGGTTAAAGAGCCTCGAGTCGAGGCGCAAACCAAGGCGCGGGATTCATAAATATGAGGCGCACTATATATTTAGATTTTTTTTTATAACATATGTGACAACTTATGCAGCTTAAAGAACACAAAAATATCAATATTCAATGCATAATGCCACTTAATAGTTATTACATCTAACAAAGGTTGCATTTAAACCCAAAATATTAAGCAAGCAGCATATCAGAATCTATGAACTACCCTAAGTTCCTGAATATACATTACAATATATGAATTTATGACTCATAAAATTTAACAAATTACCATGGATCAAACTATCAACTACCAACAACAAAAAATGAACATTGGTATACATCAAATGATAAAACTCATGTAGGTCCAATGGCCGAGATAAAGGGGGGCAATATTAAGAGGATGATAGTTAACTTCGATAGTGTTTGTGTTTTCAAAAAGGCTCTTAACAGCCTCTGAATCTAAACCGTTCAAATGCGGTCAGACATTTTGGCTGTTCAGACTGTTTTTTTCCCCTGTTAGGACGCGGTAAGAGGCAGTAAAATCTTAATGGTCTAGACTTGAGAGGGGTGTCTTAATACCTCTTGTTGACACAGAAAAAAAAGTACGAGCAAACAAATGTGTTGTTCAAACATGAGTTTTTTTTTTCCGTTCAAATGCGGTCAGATTCAGACATTTACACCTCAGATTCATATTCAAATATGCGGTTCAGATTCAGATCCACTTAAAAAATAAACACCACCTTCATGTGAATGATGACGGGCATATGATTTATACTAGTAGGGTACCCGCGCGTTGCGGCGGCGGGTACCCGGAAAAATAATTTTCCGGTGAATCGTATTTTAGTTTATTATATTCTTTTTTACAATAAATTTACGGATATTGAGAATTTCGTTTAGCCTGTGCTCGAGCCCGTTTGGCCCACGCCCGTTCAGGCTAAATCCCATTTGGCCCGTTGCCCGTTCAGGCTAAATCCCAGTTTGAATAAATTGAGTTTGTGAAAGTCATACGTATTTATATTCGTTTTTATTGAAAAAATGATTTCGAGAACAATGACGCAAGTTTCATATTTTTTTGCGTCCGTTTGGTACGTCAAATGGGTCCCACAGTTAATATTCTAAAAGTTTTACTACTTTGACACTTAAGCCCCTCCGCCCCTTTCTTTCACTCCCACCCTTCTTGTTTTGATTGTCCACTTTTAGTCCCTCCCATTATTTTAGAAAATCTCATTTTCTCTCTCTACCTCACTTTTAATAGACACACCTCACACACTCACTCCTTTCTCTCTCTGCCACATCGCCGGACCACCACCCTTGCCGGCCGGCCGCCACCTTCCGCCATCGGAAAATTTTCCGGTCAAAATATTAACTCCCCGAATCGATAGATCTATCCATTGTTCCCATTTCTGGAGTTTTTTTAGCTCTCGACGCGCTCGTTCGACACCCATCACCATACAACTGCCATTGCCACCGCCTCACCACGACGTCCTTTCTACTCGGTAATACCTCACGCACCTTTCTCCTTTTCCCGTTTATATTTTACCGATTCTTTTTGTGGTAAAAACATTCTCTTTAACCTTTTTTCCGTAGATTTATAGTTTTTTTTATGGATTCGTATAGATCTATATGTTTTTTACAATCTCAAATTGATACAAAAAAATTATTATAAATCCCAGGTTTTTTTTATAATATTGTTGACATAAATAATGTATGAAAACGTTATTTATATTTTTCGATATCACTATATTTTAACGATCACAAAATGTAAACTCATCAATCGTAAGATTACTACGTAAACAAGTATTAAGCTACTTTATATCATTCTATCCAACTTAATCACTTAAGGTATGGATAAACAAGTGCTTAATACATCTCATGATCAAAGGGGTATTTAATTAACTAATACAAAGTTTATTTAATTATATAAACATATTATATATTTTTGAAAAACACTTTTGGTAATAAAGAAAAATGTTTTAATCATACTAAATATATGATTTCAAATTTTTAACCAAAATCAGTTAGTTTTTCATCAAATAAACTTTCCCTACTAAAAGACAAGTTTTATGGCCGTTATAGCTGGGCGGCCCCCTTAATTATAAGGGGCGGTCCCCTTAATTTTAAGGGGGCCGGCCATGGTTTAAGGGGACCGACCAGGCTCCTGTGTCAGAAATTGTCAGAATTTTTCTCCTATAAATACCATCTTAATTCTGGAATTTTGCCCCACCTTTTGCACGAAATTTTCAGATCTCAAACTCTCTAAACATCCTCCAAAACCCTTTGGTCATTAGTATACTAATCCTTGTTTCAAGTGATTCAATCCCTTCTCATCCATCCTCATCCAAAATGCAAAAGAAGAACACTCCTTCTACAACTAAGTTCAAGAAGTATTGAAGAGTAGTTGTGCATAGTGTATATATATTATTTGTGAAGTTGTGTTGTGTTTGTAATAAGTAGTTTAGAAGAAATAGAAGTTTTGTAGGAAGTAGAAGTTGATTAGTAGTGAAGTAGTGTAGTTGTGAAGAAGATAGGTGTGAAGTAGATTGAAGTGAAGAAGATAGGTGTGAAGAAGATAGGTGTGAAGTAGATAGGTGTGAAGAAGTTGTGATCAAGTTGTGACGTAGTTGTGGTGTGTAAATTGGTGTGTAAGCTTTTCTCCGCCATAAGGGAGTTTGTTGACATAGTGAAGAAAACTCTCTAGTAGGTGACTCGAGGAGTGGAGTAGGAACAAGGAAGGTGACCTTGTAGCGGAACCACTATAAATCCTTGTGTTGTGGTTTGATCTATCCAACTCTTTTCATTATTTACTTATTTACCTATATTATATTAGGTTAGTTAGTTAGTTACTATATAATTGTTCATATAGTGCAAGTATTGCGATCACATAAACTAGAATCGAAGTTTTTAAAACAAACTTGTTTTTATAAATTTTAAAAGGACGTAAAACTATTCAACCCCCCTTCTAGTTTTCCACAAATATCACTGGTTTTTTAGAATCTCAAATTTATACAAATACAAAAAATTATTATAAATAACAGGTTTTTTTTAAATATCACAGGTGTGAAAAAGGAGATCAATGCTGGAAGGAAATATTGTACTGGTGTGAAAAGGGAGGTCAAGAGAATTGTTGTACATGTACAAATACTTGTGCTTTAAATTCTTGTGCATTGTGTTTAATAACTTGTATTAATATGTGATAGGGTGTATTAATTGTAAGAGATATGTGGTCCTTAAAATATTTTGCTTTAAATACTTGTTATTTGTGTTTGATAACTTGTATTTTATTTAAAAATCTAAATATGGAAATCTTAAAAATTAAATAGGAGAGAAGTTGCAAAATGTATTATAAGTAATATAGATTAGGGCAAATAGCATAAAAGTGTACCCAACTTATACTTAATCTCAATCTAAAGTACTATACTTTTATTTATTTATTTATTTTTTATTTTTTAAATTTAGTGTACTCAACTTTTTTTAGTTGCAATGTTAGACGATTTATAGGTTACCAGGTTACTATCTCCATACTTCATCTGCTCCGACCAAATTCCGGCTAACTTCCAGCTAGTCTATTTTAATCATGTTTTTTCACTTTTAGCGTTCATAAACTTTTAATTAGCAAATAACCAATCACAACATGCGTACAGTAATTGATCAATCTAAATGTACCTCAAAAATATAAAGTTAGTACTATCCCAAGATTGTCTTCAACAGTAGTTTCTTTATAGCACTATCTATATGCACTTTGATTCAGGAGCTAATTTATAACTAATTTGATGACTCTGATAGAAAACTGAGTTAGGGCTATCCCAAGATTGTCTTCAACCTGCCATACAAGAATTAAATAAACATAAATTCCTCTTCTCCCCCTGTGTGCCGTCATCTTTCAGTTGACGATGGTGATGGGAAATAAAATGTCCATAAATATAAGAGCAAATTACATGGTTCGTCCTTGTGGTTTGGCCAAAATCCCTAATTGAGTCCATATCTTTTCAATTGCGCCAATTGAGTCCTTATTTTTAAACTGTGTAACACAATTAGTCCTTATCGCTAATTGTCGTTATCAGAGGAAAACGTAAGACAAAGAACGAAAACGTAAAAAAACAGACGAAAACGTAAAAAAATTGAGAAAAACGTAAAAAACGGAGGAAACATAAAAAGCAGAGGAAAACGTAAAATATCGGACGAGAACATAAAAAATGGACGATAGCGTAAAAAATGGATGAAAATGTAAAAAATCGGACAAAAACGTAAAAAATCGGACGAAAACGTAAAAAATCGTAGGAAAACGTAAAAAAACGGACGAAAGCATAAAAAACGTAAGAAAACAGGCGAAAACATAAAAACGTTTAAGAAAACCAAATTTTGAGTTAATTAGAAATGATCGTTAGTAAAAGGACTAACGTTGCAAATGATCGTTTGGTTAATGGACTAACTTTGCAAGTTGAGGACTAGGAGCTAACGGAGAAGATAACGACAGTTAACGATAAGGACTAACAGTGTTACATAGTTTCAGAATAAAGACTCAATTGGCGCAATTGAAAAGATAGGGACTCAATTAGAGATTTTGGCCAAACCACAGGGACGAAGAGGAATTTGGTCGGAGAAGATGAAGTACGATGGTCTAATATTGCAACTAAAAAAAAGTTGGGTACACTAAATTGAGAAAAAAAATATATATATAATACCTTAAATTGAAATTAAGTATAAATTTGGTACACTTTTATGCTATTTGCCCTTTATATTACGTACTATATTAGTACATGCTTGTGGTTTTGCCACAATATAATGGCCAATAGGACAATAAGAACTAATTAACATAATTTTATACGTAATAGTTGTGTTAGGAAAACAAATCCAAATGCTTAAGTGATTGAAAATACCAACAATCCCATCTTCTTTCGGCACCCTTCTAGTTGAAAAAAAAAAAAAAAAAAAAAAAAAAAAAAAAAAAAAAAAAAATCTCTTTTTCTATCACTAATTTTGTAAAAATTTGAAAAGAAAATTTATCTCTACAAAATGCTTGAAAATATAGAAAACGCGTTTAGTTGATGTTTATATTTTCTATTTTGAATAATGGGAAGGAGGGTTGTGGGATATAAAAGAAAACAACTAAAATTTGTTTTTTTAGTTTTTCTTGTTAAGTTAGGAAATAGGGGATTATGTGTTTTGCAAAACATTTTGTTGAAAAACGTTGATTTAAACGTGATCTTTGTTTCCTTGTTTTCCACAAAACACTCTGTAGAAAACAAGGGTGTTTTCCCCCAACTAAACGCACCCTTAAGTTACCGAGCTTCTAACCGTTTCTTTAATCTACTTGTAAAAATTACGTACGCTGATGCAGATGACAATGCAGAAGTTCACAAGAAGTTCGATGAAGAGCGAAAAGTTGTTCAAGTCGCAGCAAGGCAGCCCAGTTATCCTCTCTCAGGTAACTTGTCAAGATTTTGTGTTTTAAAATCAAAGTTTATCGCTCTTAACTTTTACATTTTGATGTTTTTGGTTAAAAGTATGTAACAAGTTGTTTAATTTTACATGAAAATGGCTAAGCGTATCATCAAAACTAGCTAGCGACATATACGGCAATGTTTATAAAGTTAGAGAAAACGATAAGAGTCTAGGAAAAATACAAGGAATAAATACAGTGTTCAACTTAAAATATAAGTAAAGGTGCAATTCTAACAACGCATAGGCAGAAGACTACTCAGTTCATGACCAGTACTCACTCTCTCAGCCACAAATCTGCATGTGTTGTGGAGGACTATAAAGTTAAGACAAATATAAGATCACAATTTATTTCTAGCTGACTAACCAATCTATCATAGCCAAGAAAGTAGAGGTGGCATGATGGATGACTCTATAATGGGTAAAAACGGGTTCGGGTTGAAACGGCTCAATTCTGAAAGGATCAGTAAGGTCCACACGTGGTTGCGTTGAAACACTTTCTTGATCATGTTTTTTTACTCTATCAAATTAACAAGATATTTACGATTACAATTGTCACAAGAAAAATTAAAATCTATAATTAAAACGGTTTACGGGTCGGTATGCGTAGGCGGTTTTCACCTGTTTGACTCTTGCCCCTGTTAGCTACTTTATTTATTTAACCCATATATAAGTATATGAGTTGAAATTGCCATCTAAATCTAAGTTACATACAACTTAGACTTTTGTTCTGCATTCACTACAATGTTCTACGTACCTTCATCAAAGCAAACTACCAAAGCCTCATGACCATGTAAATATTCTGGTTAATACATACTTGCTAGCTATGGTTTCTGCTTTGCAGCCTGAAAACTATTGGTACAAGCTACCTTCCATTGCTCAAATTCAACACAGCTTAACATGAATGAACTTGCATTTCGATGCCCACCACCTCCATATTTCTGTAATGATTAGAAAAGATTATGTAAACATTCAAGTAATGAGATGGCTGACAGATGAAAAGTGAAACAGCAAACCAAAACCTGTGATATAGTTGTTGTATCTTCACTGTCTAAACTTCTGAGGCTTATTTTCAGAATTTGGTCATCTTTGAGCTCAGGTACCCTATACACTACTGCACCTATGCCCCTACACAAGATATACACACCTTATTACTAAATTTTCTTAAAAAAATCAGCCAGTTTTAAAAAGTTATAGTTTTAGTGGCACCATGTGATCTCAGAACATATCGTTAGTATGATAAATAAGCACTACGTGATCAGTCAATACAAGGTTGGAGATGAGACAAACCTCAGGTTATGATTTCGGCTTTTTTCAGCTAATTGGTTTCCAAGCTCACTCCTCAGATCAGACACAGCATCAGCATCAACAGCCTGAGAAAAATGGAACGCTATTAAAAGATAGGAACTCGGATTGGTTTTTAATTCCAATTTTTTTATTTTATTTTAGATTGAAATGACATTGTTTTAGGTTTACAGTTTAGATATTGAAAGAAGCCTAGACAAAGTGGTTCTGAAACAAGTTTATTAACTTATGCAATAACCTTAAGACTTGGAAGTGGAATTTACCAGGCAATGTCCAGATGCTCCATCATCAAGCACAATCTCATACGACTGGTCCAGGACCTCATTTATCAAAGTTTGCTTCTGCGCCAAGCTACTCAGTCCTTGATTTATGACATGTTCCACATCCAAAGATAGCAACTACAAAGTGTTGTTCATATATAACATCTTTAACAACAGAAGATAGCACTAAAATGACAATGTGTAATCTTATGGAAACTAAACCTAATGCTGTTTTAATTTTTTTTATACCTGCTGAAATATAGAGGGGTTCAACGTTTCATTGAATTCAATGTTCGTATCTTTCAAACCACTGCTGAAAGCTTTGCTGTTGTGAAGTTGCCACCTCCACAGATCTGCATCTTCGATATATTCAAACAGCTTCCGAGAACATTCAAACAGCTTCCGAGAACATTCAAACTTATGAATACCAGATTCACCACCTCTCAAATTGTTTCCATTTTCAAGAGCAGATAGTTTCTCCTTGAAATAATCATAGGCAATGGTAGCCCCACTCCTTCCCATATCTATCACTTTTGTCACATTCTCACCGGAAAACTCACCTTCATCAAGCATCTTGAGTGCAGTTTTATGATGATCTAATATTATCACTCTGCACGAATCAAAAGAAGACAAAAGCAGCTGAACAAATGTTTAAAAACCAAAATGGACAGGTAGGCAACAATTAGGACAGGTTTGGGTTGAAACAAGTTGTTATGTGTACAGGTCAAAATGGGTGCCTGTTATGCTTCCCTGCAAACATTTATGTCCAAATCTTAATTACTGTCAAGGCATTAAACGTAACAATACAATTTAAGATCTTAGATAAGCTGTATAGTTGTAAGAATAACAAAAATACACTTTCGGCTACTTTCAGCCCATCATTTCCTTTTAAGGTAAATTTTTTATTTGACCCGCTAGGGATAAAACTAAATTGACACGTTCAAAAATAAATGGGTTGAAAATGCTGCATACACATATAACACCTAGTATAGTAGGTCTGTTTTCATTACAGGGAAACGTCCCATCAGCTGCATAACGCCTCCACGACTTTGCAAAGGGGGGAGGGAGATTCATAAACAATACGTAATAGCAAAAGTTAGAAGAGTACACTTAAAAGAGGAAACATAGTATATTTCTGAAACTTTTTTTTATCTATAGATATCACAAATTTTTCGGACCCTATCACAGGCTCCTCTCAGTTTAAAAGTAACACGTATTTGAAGTTTGTCCTTTTCCTATTATTCCAAGGGCATATGGGCTATAAGGTGTTCGGCAATGATATGTACACAACCTTGTTTTCACGATTTTAGTATATATAAGCTGTACCAAGTATATCCTTAATAGTTGCGCTAAAAATCAAACAATGGTATGACGGGGATAAAGATAGAAAAAGAACAAACCGGTCAACTTTGGGAGAGAGTTGCTGAACAAAACCTGGAGGTCCAACAAAATCAAGGAGATAAGCATCACCAATTTGATCAAGAGGAAGCTCTTCAACTCTGAAAATATGATGATAATTGCATCTTAACGAATGAACCAAAATTAAGATAATATATGAATTAAAGTCAAGGATAGTTAGTAAAGTATTTATTTCAATAACCACTTTTCTAACGAATTGCCTTGATTATTTCATCACTTTAAATTATAAAAATCGTCATCACCATCTTAACGCAAAGCTATTTCCAGCAAATACCAAAGTTTCACTCTATTCTACTTTGGTCATTGGACTTTATAAATCCTTGGTAAACAAACTACTGCCCATTTTAAGATTATTATTTTGGGGGCTTTTGCCTCGTAAAGCTTTAAATATTGATGTACTTGACCTGTATCCATAATGGTGGAAAGTTTTCGAGATATAAACGCTTTATGTTATAACTGTGGGCCTTATGCTGACAGATTGCAAGCGTTTTGCTAAATAACGTAACTTCCACTTTTGCTAGAGTCGAAACTAACAATGCAACATCAACAATCTTGCAAGTATATACTGAAATACAGTTTGATCGTTTGACATAGTGCATAAAAAAACAAAGTTGGTTGCCATTACTAATACTTCGTTTTAATTGAGTGCAACGAATGGCAACCGTTAATTGAAACTCTGTTTTCTAAATAGCAAGAGAGAGATTACTTGATAGGGGAATAAACAGTGTTGGGAAAGAAGCGAGCCGAAAGCGAGGCAGCAGAGAAGTAAATATGAGCAGCCAAAGCAGCAAAAGCCCCATCCGGACACGGGTAATGATACATCACCGCTGTTTGCTTCAACGATGCCATTCCACTTACTGCTCCTTAAATCCAATCTACAATTACATAAATCACAATCAATCTTTGGACGAATAGATACATATCAACCCAGTAATCGAAAAAAATTATATTAAATATCACATCTTCAAAACCATTAAATACCAATAATATGATTAGAGGGTAGCTGGAAGTGCTAATATTTTCTGCTAAGTTTTAACTTTTTAGGGAGATAAGCAGTTCAAAGACTTTGGGTCAAAATAAGCAGTTTCCAAAAAGTGGTAAACTTGAAACTGCTTCTACTACTAATCTGCTTATTTTGGGTCAAAATAAGCACTTTTCACAAAGTGCTTATTCGAGAATCTAAAACCCATTACATATAAATCAGATTGAAAACATCTAAAACTTAATAAAAAAGATATCTACCGAAGTGCTTATTTTTAAGCATAAGCATAAACACCCTCTTAAATCTTAATTAAAACAATACCTTGATTGAAGAAGAAGAAGAAGTAGAGCTGTAATTAATGAGCCAAAAATTTCAATTTAGGGTTCCTTCCTTCTTGTGAAAGAAGAAAATAAAAAGGGTTATTATGTTTCGCGGGAAATATGGTCACACTTTTCACAAGTCACTTTAAGGGTATGTTTGGGAGGTATGAGAATGAGTTTTATAGTTTAAAAAATGTTGGTCGGTTATATACTTATATATATTTGAATTTTGTTTGATAAATATGAAAAAAAGAAAAAAAAAAAATTGGGCAAGTGAAATTAGTGATGGAATAAAGTTCACAGAAATAGTTTGGCAAAATCCGCCAAGTCCAAGTGCCAAATAGACTCATACCCTGATTTCTACACCCATGTACCAAACAGACTCTTAAATTGAATGAAATGTTTCGGTTTCAATCAAAATATTAATCCGTCTCATAATATTATTATATACATTTTCATTATGCACAAAATTTTAAAAAAGTCTCACAACCCAAGAAGAATCGGTTTGGTTTATAAGTGAGTTTGGATTAGTATTTAGAAATTATATTTAATTAAATATATTTTATAATAAATTTTAAATTAAAAAATATTATTTGATAGTAAGAAAACAAGAAAATAATAAAATATTATTTGATACAGTAATAAAGAAACAATAAAGTGATAAAACATGAATAGTGACCCACAAAATTACAAATCCAAGCAAAACCTATCAAGATAGTTTATTTGTTGCATGTTTCTTTTAGTTTATTTCATTTTAACATACCAAGAGATATTGTTGTGATTGTTGTATGTTTCTTTTAGTTTGATAATATATTCTTGATGATTTATGTTTAATTTCAATCAATGTTTTTGCATGGGCTTTGGTTAAAGATGAATAGTATTGTTGATAATAGTATGAGCGAGTCTTCAAGACCAGTACGGGATAACATGGCTGAATCACCAGGGGCCGTTTGATAATACATCATGATTTAGCACTGAATGATTTAAAAGCCCTAAATGATTTAAAGTCTTTGAATGAAACTGAATCTGAATGATACATACTATTTGAAAAGTGTTGTGAATAAGTACTCTAAACAACATATAATTTGAATTATTAATAACTGTTTTTTATAATAATCATGTATAAGAGGTATGTTCTTGTAACTTCATTGTATGATTACTATTTTGAGTTAATGTTGTAGGACCGAAAATATAGATTATTTATGTGATTCGGAAGGTCTAGGTTGATGATTAAAGATGAACTCCATATTTGTTTAGAGAGAGAAAGTAGAAAGAGGGTTAAGAAAATGGAATATATTAAGATGAAAGAATGAATACACAATTTCCCACACCCCTCATGGAGAGTCATGAGGGGTATTTATAGGCTCATAACAACAATACTATGCCTAGTGTACAATAATAGTCCCTAAAGGTACTACTTGTTACTAATCTAGTCCATTTCACGTATGTGACGTTATCTTTATAAAAGAGCGAGGCTAACAATCTCCCTCCAAGATATCGTCACACGTGAATGGTTACAATGAGACCTATAAATACATAAAAATGTAAGTAACAACAATAGTAAACTTTGTTGTCGTTGTTGAAGCGCAGAGTCTCTGTAGTCTAGATACCGAGGCAGACTTGAAGTTCTCTCTTCCGACGATCTCGGCGTACTGACTACAAAGGTCTTTGTAGCTCTTTTGTAGCTCTGAACTTCAACTGTAATGGTCTAGTTAGGTTATTACTCCCTCCTAACTAGTGAGCCTTTATTCTTTTTCCTGCTCCCTCCTGAACCGACAACTCTCTTTTCATCACGCAGCGGATAAAGTAGATTCATAAGTGTAGGCACATGGTTGTCGTTCAGGGAGCATCATGACAATATAACTCACATAATATTGCACAGAAGGTTGGTAATACGCTCCGATGTACACATCATTAGTACTTCTTCGATTCCAGTGTAAGCACAATTCCCTCGAACAACCAACATACTAGAGATGAAACACTACTTCTTTTGGCATGTTCTTCTCCCTCCTGATGGTTGCGATTTGTCGAAATCATCATACTATTTTGTGTACATGCCATAATTACCCGTACTTTACACTTCTGATGCAATATAGATAGACCGTGTAAGCATAATTTGTGAGTATATGTCGCAAAAATATACTCTCAATACTATTCTCTCCAATCAACCTTTAATCAAACCTCCTTTGAATTCACTGGCTAATAGTAATGACCACATTTGGAGACAGCCCGATATGACCAACTTGAAAATGAAGTAAACATCCCATCTTGTGACTTAATCTTGTACGATGGTGTGACTAAGAACCTATACTGAGCACTACAACGTAACTCCTTTAAGCATAGGTTGATCCATATACTCAAACGAGTAAACAGTATATGAAATCTCCGCCTCTTGAACTATCCACAACTGCGTGTGACACTGAGTACTACAATGTAACTCCTTAAAGTGATAGCTATAACCCGTGAGCACTACAATGTAACTCCTTACAGCGGGTATAACTAGATAATCCAAGTCTTAATCACTATCATTTCCCGTGAATGCACAAACAAGTATCTTCGAAAGTCATGCATCCAACCACCCCTAGACTTTGAGATAAATAAGTACACTTGTTGAAATGCCACTTCAAAGTCAAATCAATAATACCGTACAAAAACCCCGTAATCATTTTGTTAAACAAAACAATTCTAGCCGTGAATAATGTATCCCCGTGAAAATTTGTAACCCAAAATACCACTCATTCACCAAATTTTATCACAAAGTTATATATCTAAAAATGAAATTTTAGACAATAACTTTTGATAGTCCATGTATGCGTGAAATCAACCCACCTCATAGTCTAAAAAAAAGAAATGAAAGACATAGATCACAAGCCCAACATATAGCATCTCCATCAGCCCAAGTGCAATAATAGATCCCATCCAAACTATTAGGCCCAAATTCAATCTATTATAACTTTTAATACCTGGCATTGACCTAAACCTAGTCACATTCATCTTAAACAATTCTCCTACTCTCAACTTATTCTCTGAACTCATATCTACACCTCGTTAAATCCTTAAAGTGATCTCATCATCATCCTTATAATCTACTCTTAGATTCACGAAATACTTACACCCTTTCTTTTTAATAATTATTTTTGCTTTGACTAAACCAACAAAAATAATTTGCCTCGTAAGATCCTTGTGGTTCGAGTGTTAGCAAAGATGAAGTGAGTCTTCAAGATCTCTAAGCGAGGTCTCAGGTAGGATGTATATTACGTTTTGTTATCCGTTTCAACGAACCAAAGGAATGAAGTAACATACTTGTTATTTTTTTCATTCCTTGTATTCAGATAATATAATGAAGTGAAAGCTTCGAAAAGAAATCAGTGATGATATTTGTTCCATTAAAAAATCTTTGTAAAAGATTAAAAAAAAATGGAACAAGGTCTGAGATTTTGTATGATTATTCATAGTTGGCTCGGCTTTTAATTCCTTCCTTTTCAATTGTTTGACCATGGACTGATGATGTCTTGAGCTGAAGTCCAAATGATTTTTGGTATTATGGTTTGTGGTCAAAGTCTGTCCTCAGTCACTACTTCATCTTCTCGAAATTTTCTGTTTTCGAAACTTGTTCTAAAAATTTCGAAACTTTGAATAACTTGTAATTTCGAAACTTTGCATTTATCGAGAATACATATTTATCGCGAACATGTTTATCGAAAACGAAAAAAAATTTCGAAAATGAGTATTCTCGAAAACTAGTACTTTTCGAAAACATAATCTCGAAAAATAGTATTTTTCGAAAATGTAATTTCGAAAAATGGTACATATCGAAAATTTCTTATACAAGAAATTCCGACCAGATTCCGGCGACTTTTTGCAGATTCCGATGAGATTTCGACCACCTTTTTGCAGATACCGAATATCACGGACCATGTTTATGCCTTCATTTTGACCACAAAAATCTTCAACGGGATGGTACAAAAATCTCATAAAGATGATAGTCATAAAAACTGTTATCGAGGTACATAGATGACCACAATAAACAGATAACTTTGTGAAAGAATATGACTTTTTTTACCACATGGGATACATAAAAAACTGGTATGAAACTGTTGTGCATGATAAGAAATTTTTTTTGCTTAGTACCAAAAAAAATGGTAACACAGCTTCAAAACAGTGTACGAACCACACAAAATCATCAAAACAAAACACCATAGCAATGATACCAATTGTATAATTTCGTTTTCACGTGTTGATGAATAATTTCGTTTAATGACACAATATCTAGTCTAGAAATTGCATCTACAACGTCGTTAAAATAACATACATGTCAAAAACTAAAATGATTTGCCTTTCTTTAAAAAAAATGAACTAACGGAATGTGTTAGTCGTATGTTTATGTTATAGTATAGCCCATGTGTATTTGTACGGGCTATGGCCCAAGTTCTAGAATACTCTATGTATTGGTATTTATATACTGTGGTTATGATTAATAGGCAATCAATTGACGTATTTACCTACATGGTATCAGGCCTTTTTCTCGGTCCTGTATATCACTAAAACCCTAAACTCAGTCGCCATTTTAAGTTTGCTCTGTCAAGTCGCTGGTTAAGCTTCAAACCAGTAGACAATACTTGTTTGTTTTGTTAGAGATGATCGTTGGTTCGTTTGTATAACCAGTTGTCTAAGTCAGATTATTTATGGGTGTTTAATTATCAACAGTTTACACGTTTGAAACCCTAATTGTTTATCAATAGTTCGACACCATGACTACCTCTACTGCCCCTCCTACTATCCTCTTGTCTGACAAACTCATGACCATCAACAACTTGTCCACTCGTGTACCTGTTGTATTGGATGTGGATGAGATGAACTACGCATCCTGGACTTACTTTTTCCAAAACCCAGTTCGTGGCTATAACTTGTTGGACCACATTCTTGGTGATACGACGGGTGGGGATGCGGCTACGTCTAGCTCCAAGCCTCCTCCCACAGCCGAATGGCTTGCTCTTGAAACCATAATACTTTCGTGGATCTTCTCCACGTCATCTAAAAATCTACAACAAAGATTGGTGGTCGAAAACCCTAAAACAGCGAAGGAAAGCATGGGATATTCTTTTG
Source organism: Artemisia argyi (assembly GCA_030686995.1). Classification (NCBI taxonomy): domain Eukaryota; kingdom Viridiplantae; phylum Streptophyta; class Magnoliopsida; order Asterales; family Asteraceae; genus Artemisia; species Artemisia argyi. The sequence continues at coordinate 130,837,026 of CM060709.1, forward strand.
TTGATTTTCAATGATAACAAACGTTCTCGTTCAATAGCTATGAAGGCGGAGTTAAGATCCATGATGCTCGGTGACCTCTCCATTGATGCTTACTTCGCAAGATTGAAAATATTGTCGTTGTGCTTTCTAGTCTTGGCTCACCAATAAGCAACGATGATGTGGTTAACATTGCACTTGATGGATTACCCGACAAATATCAACATGTGTCCGACATAATTATTCACCGTGAACCTTTTCCTGATCTCAAAATGGTTCTGTCCATGCTCACGACGGCAGAGATGCGTTTGAAATCACGTACTGCTACAACCCCTATTGATGTTACCTCGTCATCTCCTATGGTGTTATTGGCGAATACTAGTGACACCTCACGAAGGTTTGATGAGGCGAAAAGTGTTAGGCTTTTAAGGGGTCATTTAAGCCCTAAGTCGTGATTATTTGATCAAATATTGCCCTAAATCGTTCCTTTTGTCATTTTAGGTACTTTGGAGAAGAAATCTGGAAAAGGAAGCATTTTGGACGTTTTTGGAGAGAAAAGTGAAGAAAACGACAAAGTCTCTAAATCAAGCTGGAAATAGTACTTGACGGCGTCACGCATTGCAGGTGACGGCGTCACGTTATGGCAAAGAGGTGGATAAAAAGGTTACACGAGACGCACCAGAATGATTTTTGGGATTTAGAGCGTGACGGCGTCACCAAGGCCGTCACGTGCAATTTACAAGAGACGGCCAAGAAACAATTTACAAGAGACGGTGTCAGAATAGGATCTAGGCAATCCGTGGATTTCTTTGGCGGCGAGTTGACGGTTTCAGGATTACAACGTGACGCCGTCAGACTTTAAAATCTATATATAGTTTTCTAATTTTCATTTATTGAGAGGAGAACTTTGGGAGAACTTTAGAGATAGGTTTGAAGAAACCCTAGGTCGAATTTTACAGGGTTTTTCACCCTTCTATCATCCATGTTTCAATAAAGATAAGTCTTCCAAAAATCATTCAATATGTCTATGTGTTGTTTGATTCTATCTTATGCTTGTCTTTACTTTAACATGCTAGGTTAGGTTTTCTTTGTTGTTGATATAAATAATGTTTAAAAACGTTATTAATATTTCTCAATAACTTTATGTTTTGATAATCACAAAATGTAAACTAAATTAAGTCAAGATTATGACGTAAACAAGTACTTAGTAACAAATATTTACTTCTACAACTAATATCACTTAAGATATGCATAAACTAAGCATCTTATGCATTACATGATCAAAGGAAGCCTTTTCTTAACACATAACATTTAATAAAATGACATTAACATTTTATATATATTAGTAAATCATTTTTGGTATTGTTTTATTAAACTACAAAGATATGATTTCAAATTTCCAACCAAAAAGGGCAAGTTTTATCCAGAAAAACATTCACCACAAAAGGACAAGAGTTTCCAATGTTCTGAAGGGGTGACCCCCTTAATGCATAAGGCGGCCCCCTTAATCATTAAGGGGACCGTCCCCTAATTAAGGGGACCGGCCACGCTCCAGAACAATATTTTGTTCCCCTATAAAGACTAGTTCATTTCACATATTTTCTTGACCTTTTTGCACTCAAAACTTTCTGATCTAATCTCCATCTCTATCTTAAAAATCCTTTGATCATATAATTCATAAGTCTTTGTTTCCAAGTGATCCAAAGCTTCATCCACTCAAGTGCAAAAAGAAGAACACTCCTCTACATCCATACAATTCTAGTAGTGTTGTGATTAGTTAATTTCATCTTGTAGTAGTGCTAGATACTTGTAAAGTGTTGTGTGAATTAGTTGATTGTAGATACTAGGTGTGTTGTAAATTAGTATAGTTGTTGTGATCTAGTTGTGCATAGAAGAAGGTGTGAAGTAGACTAGAAGAAAAGGTGTGAAGCTAACTTGAAGAAGTTGTGAAGGTGTGAAGAAGGTGTGAAGTCTTGAAGTAGTTGTGAGATTAGTTCTAGCTACGATTAGAACTCGACATTTAGCTTAGTGTCGTTAATAGGTGTAAGCCAAGGTGTGTAAGGTTTCTCCGCCATAAGGAGTTTGTTGACATAGTGAAGAAAACTCTCGAGTGTGGTACTCGGGGAGTAGAGTAGGGCAAGGAAGGTGTCCTTGTAGCCGAACCACTATAAATTCGCGTGTTGTGGTTTGATCTTTCTAACTCTATCTTTTCTTCATTTTATTTCAATACTTTCATTATTAGATTAGACTTGCTTGTATTTGTTGATACTTGAATTCACGTAAGATCGAATCGAAAGTTTTTATAAGCTACAAAAGATTTTGAAAATAAATTTAAAAAGGACGTAAAACTATTCAACCCCCTTCTAGTTTTCCACAATTGGTATCAGGAGCCACGTCTAACAAGATTTTTAAAATATATTGTATTTTAAAACTTGTAACGATCTATGAAATCTGAAAAATATTTAGAAGGGCAATCTATGCAAAGACCACAACTATTTGAAAGTGATGGATTTTTATATTGGAAAAATCGATTCGAAACTTATGTGAAATCAAAAGATCTAGATCTTTGACATGTTATTAATAATGGTGATTTTTTACCTATTCAAAATAACCCGGAAACAAAGAAAGATGAAATCGTACATTTTGAAAAACAAAATGATGATTTAAAAAGAATACTTGCTAAAAATAATGAAGCAAAAATGGTTATTTATAATGCGCTACCACGTAAAGAGTACGAAATGATCTTTATGTGTGAAACCACAAAAGAAATTTGGAACTCTTTACTAATAACTCACCAAGGTAATACTCAAGTCAAAGATAATAAGATAGATCTACTTGTTCAACAATATGAGCAGGATTCCGGAAGAGGAATCAATTGATAATGCTTTTGCTAGATTTAACACTATCATCACAAGTTTAAAAGCACTTGATGAGAATTTTTCTAGTAAGATTTTTTTAGGAAGTTTCTTAGGGCTCTTCACCCAAAATGGCGAGCTAAAGTGACGGCTATTGAAGAATCAAAGAATTTGTCAACATTGCAACTTGATGAATTAATTGGAAATTTGAAAGTCCACGAAGCAATTATAAAGAAGGACTCCGAAATGGTCAAAGGAAAACGAGAGCAAAGCAAGTCAATCGCCTTGACAGCTAGAAAGGAATCTAGTAACGAAGATAGCTCATCTTCCGAAAGTGATGATGAAGAATACGCCATGGCCGTAAGAGATTTCAAGAAATTCTTCAAAAGACGAGGAAGATTCGTTAGACAACCACACGATGAAAGGAGAGCATCTCAAAAGAATAAAGATGACAAGTATAACAAGAATGAGAGAAAGTGTTTCAAATGTGGTGATCCAAATCATCTCATTGGAAAATTTCCAATGATGTCAAGAGATCAAAATCAAAGAGCATTTGTTGGAGCAGCTTGGAGTGATAGTGATGAGGAGGAGAAAGAAACAACAAAAGAAGAGAAGTATTTTATGGAAAAAACATCAAGCGAGGTACATTCTGAAACCGAATATTTTAGTGATGATAACTTATCGTTAGACGAAAATGATTTAGATAATGAGTAGAATAGACTATGTAAATTAGGACAACAAGTAATAACTAAAAACAAATCACTAAAACATATAAACAACCAATTAGAAAATGAAATACTAGAACTTAAAATTAAGATACATAAATTAGAGAAAGGCAAAGAAATTATTGAAGAATGCAAATTATGTCAAGAGCTTAAATGTGAAAATGAAATACTTAGAAGAGAAATTTGTAAATTTGACAAATTTGAAAATAGTAGTAACTCACTTAAGAAAATAATAAGCATTCAAAGAATATTCGGAGACAAAACCGGTTTAGGATTTAACCCAATTGAAGCTTCATCTAGTGAAACTAAAAATGTTAAGTTTGAAAGTGAATCTAGTAAACCAACGTCCTTAGAAAAACATCCCAAATACATACTCATAAATGATAAGAAAATACCTCTTGCTAATGATGAAGAAATAAAACCTTTTTATAAACCATCTTTAAAGACCGATGTAGGATCGTCTAAACCTAAAACAAGATCTAAAACTCCACCACCTAGGAAAACAAATAACTCTTATCCTAGATCTAAAACACCTCAACCAAGGAGAAACCAAAATAAACAAAACTACAACAACCCTAGTAATCAAATGTGGAACTATCAACCAAGTTACAACCCTTGGGGAATACTACCACCTTTCATGCATCCTAGCCAAATGTTAAACATGTTTGGACCAAACAACTTTGGACCAAAGAGGCAATGGGGACCGAATAGCTAGATCAACATTCCTTGTGGCTATCTTGAAGTTTTCTCACCGTAGACTTTTACAAAGTTTATATGTCATGTTGAAGATTTTGAAGATTTTTGTTGAAGACCGCCGGGTACGTCATTCTTTCACAACTCATTGCCATGCTTAGATAGATACGCTTTGTTTGGTTACGTTGTTTGCATAGATATAGTTTATTATCTTTCTTCCTTTGTTTGTTCATATATATATATATATATATATATATATATATATATATATATATATATATATATATATATATATATATATATAGGGTCCCTTTCTTGCGAAAACCATCTTATGTGCAAGAACTGCGAAAACCACTCTTTTACAACTAATAATACACAATGTACATCATTTAATGCTCCATAGCATTTTGTTATTTTTATTTAATTCAAAAGGGTATAATAGTAAAAGACATTTTTATTTTTTTTTTAATTCCCATTTTTAATAATTCTTAAAATTCGTTTTTTTTTTTTTTTTTTTTTTTTTTTTTTTTTTTTTTTTTTAATGCTAGCAAGTTTTCAAATAGTCATGGTGCATACATGTTTTTTTTACGCAAATGTGCATACATGTTTTTTTCTTCCAAATAGTTATGGTGTATACATGTTTTCAATTAGTCAAAGTGCATACATGTTTTTTTTTTTCTTTTTTTTTTCAAATAATCAACGTGCATACATGTTTTTTTTCTTTTTTTTTTCCAAATAATCAACGTGCATACATGTTTTTTTAGCTAACACTTTTTTTTTTTTTTAATAAACTACCAATATTTTTATAAACACAAATTAAAGAAAATAAATCATTATAGAAAGAAAAACAAGATTGATATACTTAAATGTTACATTTCACTAGATTACAAGTACAAAAACACATGAAATAATCATATATCTCCAAAGACCCAAAGTATCTTCATGTATAATCGTGTTCATCCACTTCCCAGTCTTGAATGATATCATCATCTTCATCAATCAATCTGAAACAAGCATGCACGAAACATAAATGTATTATCATCATACCATTTCATTCATTTTACATTAACCATAAAACATGTATGTACCCCTTTCTAAAACATAAATGTTCCTTCAAAAAAACATAAAAACACATAAAACATAAGTGCACATCTTCCAAAAACATATATGTTTTGAAGATGTATGTTTGTAACATACATGTTTTGCAGAATTTAAAACATATATGCATCCATTTATCCTTGAATCTATATTTGTATTTTGTATTAACAAAGTTGATGTGTTAAACTTTTACAAACACACCTGTTACACCTATTCAAAACACCACTGTTAAAACCTATTCCAAACTCCCCTGTTACAGATTTTCCAAACACCCCTGTTACACCTATTACAAACACCCCTGTTACACCATTTCCAAACACCCTTTTAACACCTATTCAAAACACCCATGTTAGAGCACGCTTATCTTTTGTACCAGACATAAAACACCCATGTTAATGTACGAACAAATAAAATTAATATAGGAATATGGTAAAAGAAATCGAAAAGACGAGTGGTAGTAGTGTTGGAAGGGTTAAAAAAAAGGAAAAAAGAAACCAATATGAATAAACAATAAACAATAAACAGGGACTAGTAAACCAGCATCAAAAAAAAGTTTCATCAAACGGTTTACAAACGAGTTCTAGCCCAAAATCATTATACTTAGCCTATCTTTTGAAACACTTAAGCCAAAATCATTATACGAACAAATAAAGCCAAAATCATTATAGGAAAAAAGAAACCAAACGATTTCTGCTCAACACTTAAGCCAAAATCATTATACTTACCAGACATAAAACACCCATGTTAATTTTTTGAAACATAATTTTTTTATAATCTTTTTCTGCCAAATAAAATTAATATACGAACAAATAACAAACATGAGACAAAAATCAAAAGAATACGATTGATGTACCTTTGGATCCACAACGAACACATTTACCTTTGGATCCACAACGAACACATTTAATATGTTTTTGAGATTGATACCACCTGGCGCAATATTCTGATCATGGTGTTTATGGTAATTAATAAAGATGATGTTGTTGATGGCGTCGGAAGTGGTTGTATGGAAAATGATGATGGTAGACCAATATCGAATATATTGCTTGAGAATAAAAATAGTCGGTTACCCTTTTGATGTGTAGATGAAAATCGATTTGAGAAAGTGATTGAGAGAGGAGGGGGCGGCTAGGGTTGATGGGGAGAAGATAGATCTGAGAAAGTGAAAGAAATATTAGGAATATAAAACGGTTTTAATATTCAATCCCTTTTTTTATGGAAAAGTTAAATACCATGTTTACCCTTACATCAAAGTTTCCAGGAAAATAACTTTCATTTATTTACCAGAATGCCATGGTGCATTTAAATGATGTACATCATGTACTATTAGTTGTAAAAAAGTGGTTTTCGCAGTTCTTGCAGTTAAAATGGTTCTCATTTGAAAGTTACACTATATATATATATATATATATAAAATATAATATTACATATATACATATATATACATACTTGCACATAACCTAGATACGTCATTAGTTGACTTTCTAGAACTCCAGGAAATTGTTCGTTATCGAACCCTTTCCTTCCCCCTCTTGTTACTTTTGAACTTTAACGTTCAACACGAAAATCTCTTGTGCCCACTTTTAGAAAACTCATGGTGATGAAGAGAAGTGAGTTAAGTGGATCAACACAAGAGTAGAAAGAAGAACCTTCGCACACATAAACTATGAATGAAACAAACTCCTATCGCCGCTAGCTTCCGCCTCTCCCATTTCCTCATTCCATAAACCATAGTAACACAAAATATATATATATATATATATATATATATATATATATATATATATATATATATATATATATATATATATATATATATATATATATATATATATAAACATACATTCCCTCACATATCTCAAATCCTTGTAATCTTGACATCTTGATTATTTTATCCAAAATCATCAAGACATATCTTGAATAACGAAATGTTAATTAAACATGCCAAGTACTCTCTCCTCGTGCTCATAAACTCCAACGTAGTTTCGATATAACATAAATCTAAGTATATACATAAAAATATTTTGCTATCAAATTACAATTCGCAAATATTTTCATTTTTGGCAGGCGGCCCCCTTAATAATTAAGGGGACCGGCTTGTAATCGGGGGCGGTCCCCTTAATTTTTAAGGGGGCCGGCCTACTGTAGCTTCCAAATTCGTTTTCCATCTTAAATTCTTTCCCAAACACTCCATTTGTTCATAATTTCCTCCCTCACCACTGCTGTGAATGAACCAAAACAACAAAAACCACCAAAATCCTTCACCAAATCACCAATCCGGGGTTGTTTCCCAAGGGGCAATGTAACACCCCCAAAATTATCGCAGCGGAAGATTGTGTCACTGGAGTATTACTTCATAGTTCACAGTACAAGTTACAGAAAACGACTCTAAATGAGACGTTTTGAAATAAATTATCATTCGATTTATAATAATATCAGAATTCACAACAAGGTCCCATAAGTTTACAAAATGTACAACATAAAACTTGAAAGTTTTTCGAATGATAATATGCATTGTCTTCAAAATGTTTTCCGTGCACCTTCACATGCCAGCTAATTCCTTTCGTACCTGAGAGTACATGCTAAAAAGTCAACACAAAAGTTGAGTGAATTCATAGGTTTGTAGAACAGGAGTGGACAATAAAGTTCGTAGTATAATTGCAACGAATACAATCATCGGGTAAGTATATTATTGCATCTAAGCTCATAGAACTCAAACTGACGGTATATATCAACAATGATATATAGAATAATAATGGCCCCCGTGTAGGTACTTGCCATCTACCTAGAGTTACAAATATAGTGCGTTTGGTTACTTATCCAGCTAACACAAACGGGACTCGTCAATCCTGATAGGCCTATCTACTATATCAGCGTTCACTCGCAAGTGATTAATGGTCCATGATGTGGGGGACTTGTGGCATAAGAAACTTAGACATAAGCAATAATATATATTCAGGAAATCATTCAATTTACAAGTAATTGTCCATAGTAAAAACAGTAGCATGTATCTCCCCCAAAGAGTTTATATATCAGTTAAACAAAAGTAGGGGCTATGAACTCACCGTAGTAATCAGTAGTAGTTTAATACAACAGATAGTGTATGGCAAGACCACGATCTTTAATGATGACCTACGAGAGTATAGTGATTGTGTCTTAATATAATGTACGATAAGAGTGTACAAGTATATGTAAAGTCATTGACTTGATTAAGATGTTATACATATGTCTTATGTTGTGTAAAGGAGTGAAGCATCCTTAAAATGTGGTTTGGCTATTAGCCTTACAAATAACTTCGTACTACTGTTCGAGCTATTAAAATCTAGAGGTCATGTAGTGAACGTATGAGGAGCCAGGACACTTTAATTCGTAAATCCACAACTCATCGATACGACACCCCGAAGAGGCCTCTTATGATAATGAAACTCCCTACTATTGTAGGACTTATCATTTATGAGTAAAAGTAATTGACGAGACAAACGTTGTATATAAACATTTGTCGTGTTTCGTCAAAGAGTATTGGTTGAACTATTGTGGCGATGTGATGAGATAAGTTTGTGTGTTATCAAAAAGTTTAGCATAACATTAGTCAAGTGTGAATATTACCAATTTAACGGTCAAGTTTTTTTGCGATAAAATCACTAACGGCGTTTCATAACTTTATCGTGTAAAACGTTCAAAATGATATTTAGATATCATACTAGTTATTATAATTTCGCGAATCAAGCATAAGTTGTAGCTTTATGGTAATGATATATGTGATATGATCAATTTTTGTAAGTTGCCGAGGTCAAGAAAATGAGTCAAATTAATGATCAAGTCTTAATCACAAGTGTTGGGTCATCAAACCCAAGCTAACCGTGCGGCTAAATTCACAACCTTGAGACAACAACCAATACCATAGTCGTTGCTATGTCTCAGCTTTGAAGGGTTTGAGACAACAACCTTGGCTTAGTCTTGGCTGTGTCTTGGCCTCAAGATATTAAAACGCCACAAAAGCTCTTTAGCCATGACTGTTTTTCGGTCTAAACAGGTTCAGTTGGTTTCTGCAGTTTCTAGCCTTAGTTATTCACTTTCAGGTTACGTGTACGCGAGTTTTTGTATAAAACAACGTTCTGAGAAACTTTTGTGTTTTACACTTTCGACGATTCGGACTAGAAAAGGGTCGAAATCGCGATTTATTAATCAGATCAGAAGACTAGTTGTTTCACTAGTTGTTTCAGCACTATATTTCTTCTAGTAATCTTCATTTAGCTATAACTTTTGAACTATAAGCCCTTTTTAAGTGATTCAAAAGCTCAAGTTCTAGATTTTACTTCCTCCATCTGTTTCTTAAGCTTGTCCAAGTCCATGGTTCATTATTTTGTGCCAACACTTAACAAAATCACTAGTTACATCTAGTTGCTTCAAAAAGGTTTCTAGTGAGTTTTTATCAATCTTTTAAGTTATGTACAACATCAATCAAGTCTTATTACATATGAAACTTGTACAACATGTAAATTACATCAAAATGAATGAAAAGCTTGAAAACTAAATATAGTCTTACAACTTTCTTGGATGAAAATCACCAAAAACCCAAGAACCACTACCCTAAGCCTTTCAATCACCAACTAGTCTTTCAATCTTTAACCCAAGTTGTTGTAGCCTTATGAAACCTTGGACTTGATCTTCTAACTACCCTTTTTAAATCTTGTAACAGACCTTTCTACCTCAGCCCTTGAACCTCTTAATCACCTTGAATATCTTCCAACATAACCTTAGCTTTCAGGAGATTCGATGGTGTTTAGTGTGAAACAAACTAAACCATAAGGTTTTCAATCTTTGATCATAGAATAAATAAAAATAAGAGATGGAATTTGTGTTGGTGTTGGGTAAGCTACGGCAGCAGGAGGAGAACACCAAAGATGTGTGTGATATATTTTTTTTTATCAAATGAATGATTTTAGTTTATTTAGGCCTTTATCAGTATCATGAGTCATGCAAAGTATTTTACACTTGCCTCAACTATAAGAAAAGTGTGTCATATTTTTGTTGTGTTTGTACGGCAAGACCAAAAGGGAGGACAAAGAGAAATTTGTGAAGTTTTTATTACTAACTTAGATATGTATGAATGAATGAGATAAGGTAATGACTAAGTAGATGATTTAGCTTAAATGAGACACGTGTATATGTCTCATATTTAACGTGTCATAGAGATAGGATTAGGATAAAATTTGGTTACTTTTGTCTTAAGTCTTGTGTTGCATTGATGACTTAGAGTTTAGCAGGTATAGTTTGATCCCGGTAATTATTAACGTTAAACTCTTAAGTCACGAAATTTAAAACCGGGTAATGCAAAAATGTAATGCTCACAAAAATGTTAAAAGTTATCAATATACTTCAACTAAGTATATTAAAAGTGTGATAAGCCTAAGGGAGTGCGTTTATGATGTTAAACCTAATAACGTAGGTTTGAGCACGTGTATTACGCAAGAAATAAAATGCTCACACAAAAATGACAAAATGATAATAGTTCATATAAATATGACTATTGATGAATTTTGAGTATTTTGAACACATAGACTTATCATAATCTTGTGTTGGTCGCAAAGAAAGTTCACATAATTAAACTTTCGTGATTACTTATAAAAGTAATTTAAATATTAAAAGTAATATTATATGACATAAAAAAAATAATAATCAAATCAACTTGGTTGTTGAGTTTATTATTGTGTCAGTACGTGTTGTGTGCGATTTTTTTTTTAATTTCACGAGATATCGTCTCGTTAAAGAGACAGAGGTGAATGAAAACGTTCAGAGAGTAATAATTCAAAGTAGAGTGAATTATTTAACTTGAGAAGTTACCGGTTAACTACAGATTACATTATTTGCTTTTACGTTACGGTAATAGTCAAATAGTCAAAAGTCAAAGTCAAAGGGCAAAATAGTCATTTTGCCTTATGAAAATTTACGGGTTGCTACAGGCAAACGCTAACCAAACGTATAACAACATATTTTGTAAGTTTTCCAACATACATTTCATCACATTTCATTAAATTTGGTGTCTAATCAATAATTAGGTATTTTATTAAAATTTATTTTAATCCAAATTTTAGTAAAATTGAAGTTAGGAATTGAATAACCAAATGCTTCCCATAGGATTGGAATGTAGAATTGCAACTCAAACTTATTATAACACATCATATTGTCAAAATTTTTAATCACCCATAAACCCTTGTTAACTTCATTCTTCAAAAAACACATTGTTGATATAACCCTTAAAAACTAGTTAAAACTTACTACATTATAGTTGTTTAATGTTTTAAACAATTAAAACATACTTTTCAATTCATTGTAATAAGGTTCATGAAAACAATATGGGCGTTTGGTTCATGAACAAATCATACTTATATGAATTTATTTAAAACTTAAAACTAGCTCATTAAACTTACTAACATAATTTGAGTCTATAGATGTCATCAAGATATATAATCAATATATATATTGATGTTTTAGGCAATATTCATCTAGTTAAGGGAGCGTTTGGTTTATCTTGAAAAAGACATTTTGAAAACCAAAATTCATATCTTAACCTTTTAAACAAGTTTTATGTTAGTCAAACTCGTAAGAAAAAGCAAGATATATAATCTAATATATATCTAGTCTAATTTCGAAATGAATTATGATATCTAAAGTGATGTTTAGATAGTATTGATATTATATTGAACCTATTCCAAAACTACACATTGACATCATAAGATACATTCTAAACGAGTTTAAAATTAAAAACAAAGAACATTGTGAAACTACTTCCTAGGATTTTTTTTTTGTCGAAGTAGAATTCCGTTCCACATGTATTGCATATATATATATATATATATATATATATATATATATATATATATATATATATATATATATATATATATATGCATGTTAATTGTTTTTTTCTTAATTTTATTTTTGTCGTTATATTGTTTAGGTGAAAATGCCTAAGACCACGGTTGGTTATGTTTCAAAAACCAAAAAATACATTCCTCAAGTTTCCTCTACTCCCGGCATGTCTCCTTCAGTTGCATGTTTCTATCGTCCCATTGAAAATAGAAATATTCACGAAGGAAGAATTGTCGATCCATCCTTCTATGAATCCGATCAAATCGAACGAATGTTCTCCAATATTCGTCTTGAATGTCTTTACCAAATCAACGAACCAATCATTCCCCATTTTATCCTCGATTTCAATAGCCAAGTGACGGTGCAAACCGATTCCTATGGCCATCTCCTTATTTCCTTCATGATCCAAAATCAATTCATCACTCTTACTCTTGCTCAGTTTGGACAAATTCTTAGGATCCCATACAACGGCGCCGTATAATGAATGGGATCTTTCATCACTTGAAAGAAATCGTCCTCAGGATGGCCCATACTATTATGAGATTCCTAGTCCTGAAGACATTCGTCGACTGCTTGAACTAGAACGTGGTACGACTAGCCGCAAAATCAAGTCGAAGAATGTCGATATTCATGCTAATCAAATTATTCTCAAAGAGCTAAGCCCCGATATGAAAAATTGGGAAGAACTCATTCGCGAGAATGCGTTTGGTACCGGCGGTCACCGTGATCATGTCACGGCAAGCATTGCCCACATGTTATATTGTGTAGTTGCTGAAGAGAACTACAATTTGGCTTATCTCTTTGTTCATCGAATCATGTCCGCCAAAACCACTCCAAATGCCAACCTTCCTTACGGTATGTTCCTTACACGACTTTATCGTCATGTCATGGAACATTACCCACATCTTCGGAGAGATTTCTATGTGCAAATTCATCCCTCTTTGAACCAACTTACTCTTGTTCGTACTCGTCATTCTCGAAGTGACAAAGGAAAATCTCGTGGTCCTTTGTTTTCTATGCCTCGTGGGTCTAAGTCTTGTTAGAAATAGAAGTGATGATCATTTATTAAGTCATTTGGTCTTGTAATAATAATGTAATAGTCTTGTAGTTTAGTTAAGGGTAAACGGGCTTGGTTTAATCTAATATTGTATTAGTTTAGGTATTGTCCATTACATAAGCCCAAGCCCGGCCCATCCTTCTTTACCTATAAATACCTCCAAATGCTCCCATTTGGAGGTGTTGCTTCTAGGGTTTCTTGTATGTGTTTCTCTCTCTAAATCTAATACATCTTCCTTTCTCTCTCTAGAAGTTACCATATCTCTCTCTCTACTTATCTCTTCTTTAATCTTTAATAAACTTGTGTTAGATATAGTATTTAAGGGTCCTACACATCTCATCGAGGCAATGATGATGATGAGGAGGAAGACACCTCACGTGTTAGTACTCCATCCCCCAAGACCTTTGTTGATGATCTCCCTGATCTTGATTATACCGATTATCAAATTCCTCTTCCTCATGAACGTACCGATGAACTTCTCTTCACTCGTCAAACGTCCATTATCAACCAACAACAAAAAATGCATGAAGAAGTTCAAGGAGGATTCAAGTCTGTTGGAAAGATGTTCAGAAAGATGATGGGCAAGAAGAAGAAGTAGAGTTATTGATGTATTGCTACTTAATAATATTATTACTCTATTAGACATTTGTCTGGTTTGCTATTAGTCCGATTTGCTCGGAAATACTTGTGATCTTTCTTGTTTATTTCTTGAATGATGCTTAGATTTAAACTATTATCATGCTAGGATCTTGATCATTATTTAATGCTAGTATTATGCTTCTTTTAAATTTGGCTTATAATATATTTGTTTCATGCATGATTTGTTTATATATACTTATATCTCATCATTCCTAGAGTATATGCTTCAAATAGAGATTGCTGAAAACACACACTTGAAAAACCACCCATTTCTGCAAATTTTTGGTTTTTGGTTGTGTGGAGAAACACCAGATGGGCGGCCCCCTTAATTTTCCTAGGTGGTCCCCTTAATTATTAAGGGGGCCGACCTACAATTAAAGGGACCGGCCATCTGGAACTGGATTTACTGTTTTCTTTTGCACCTTGTGACCTCTTTCTCTAGTTTCAGCTACCATTTCTTCTTTTAACCCAACTGATTTTAGAATCTCCTTAAACCATTTCAAAAACATACCTAAATCAACCATATCCATACTATATATTCTCTCTAAATCACCAATCTTCATCTCATCATTCTTCATCTAAACCATCATGTCTCCACCAAGCACCTCAAACTCTAAGGCATCTAAGAAACAAAAGATTGTTATCATCCCTCCAAAACAACTCTTCATTGACTTAACAAATGAAGACAATGCTACTCCATCACCTCCTCCTAAATGCTCATCTCCAAGTGCACCTAATGCACCATCCAAAACACCTTCCACTCATGGAACTTCCTCATCCTCCATACCTTCAACCTCCTCAATCAATGATTACATTAATTCACACTTATCATCACCACAAGCATCATCACCACATCCTACACTAGAACCTCTTTCCACCCGTTTTACCATCTCACTTTCACCAATAACACCACTTGATGCTCATATCTCATCTCCACCAATTACACCACCATTCTTTGTCAATCCCGTACCTTGGAGATTACCTGAAGCCCATGGTGATACTTGCCTTTGTTGCATCTACAACCGAACCATAATCTTTGGTCTTAGAGATGAAATTCAATATATGTTTTCATATATTGAACATTTGCTTACCAACACACCTCCTCCACCATCCTCACCCATTATTCCCCCACCACAATCCTCACCCATTTCTCCACCATCACCATCATGCTCTCTAAATTAAGCATATAATATGCTTAATAAATAATGCCTTTACCACCCTTTTGCTTGCAAGTTCTATGAAGCCCATGTACTCTTTGCATGATGGAATATTATTCTAGTTGTTAGTTTATGTAGTGGTTATCCTATTTGTAATCTTTCTTGATGCTACTTGTATTGTTGTGTTTTAACACAACTTTTGCTTTAATATGTATGCTTATTTTTAATCATGCTTATTTATATTCTTGTCACCTTATATATAGTTGCATGTATATACTTGTGCTTCTAATATTTTTGTCTTGCAAGCATTCCATAGCTCGTCTACTTGGTGCCCCCAAACGAGGGGGAGTACACATCAAGGGGGAGTTTTCATCTCGTCAATATTTCACGGTTGAAATTTGTCGGCATAAGCTTTTTGATTCTACAAAAAGGGGGAGAAGTAAATATAAACTCACTAAATTACTTGTTTAAAAACTAATTTTTGAGTTAATGTGTTTAAGTTTTGTAATCATCAAAAAGGGGGAGATTGTTGATATAAATAATGTTTAAAAACGTTATTAATATTTCTCAATAACTCTATGTTTTGATAATCACAAAATGTAAACTAAATTAAGTCAAGATTATGACGTAAACAAGTACTTAGTAACAAATATTTACTTCTACAACTAATATCACTTAAGGTATGCATAAACTAAGCATCTTATACATTACATGATCAAAGGAAGCCTTTTCTTAACACATAACATTTTATAAAATGACATTAACATTTTATATATATTAGTAAATCATTTTTGGTATTGTTTTATTAAACTACAAAGATATGATTTCAAATTTCCAACCAAAAAGGGCAAGTTTTATCCAGAAAAACATTCCCCACAAAAGGACAAGAGTTTCCAACGTTCTGAAGGTGCGGCCACCTTAATTCATAACGCGGCCTCCTTAATCATTAAGGGGACCGTCCCTTAATTAAGGGGACCGGCCACGCTCCAGAATGATATTTTGTTCCCCTATAAATACTAGTTCATTTCACATATTTTATTGACCTTTTTGCACTCAAAACTTTCTGATCTAATCTCCATCTCTATCTCAAAAATCCTTTGATCATATAATTCATAAGTCTTTGTTTCCAAGTGATCCAAAGCTTCATCCACTCAAGTGCAAAAAGAAGAACACTCCTCTACATCCATAAAATTCTAGTAGTGTTGTGATTAATTAATTTCATCTTGTAGTAGTGCTAGATACTTGTAAAGTGTTGTGTGAATTAGTTGATTGTAGATACTAGGTGTGTTGTAAATTAATATAGTTGTTGTGATCTAGTTGTGCATAGAAGAAGGGGTGAAGTAGACTAGAATAAAAGGTATGAAGCTAACTTGAAGAAGTTGTGAAGGTGTGAAGAAGGTGTGAAGTCTTGAAGTAGTTGTGAGATTAGTTCTAGCTACGATTAGAACTTGACATTTAGCTTAGTGTCGTTAATAGGTGTAAGCCAAGGTGTGTAAGGTTTTGACATAGCGAAGAAAACTCTCGAGTGTGGTACTCGGGGAGTGGAGTAGGGCAAGGAAGGTGTCCTTGTAGCCGAACCACTATAAATTCACGTGTTATGGTTTGATCTTTCTAACTCTATCTTTTCTTCATTCTATTTCAATACTTTCATTATTAGATTAGACTTGCTTGTATTTGTTGATACTTGAATTCACGTAAGATCGAATCGAAAGTTTTTTTAAGGTACAAAAGATTTTGAAAATAAATTTAAAAAGGACGTAAAACTATTCAACCCCCTTCTAGTTTTCCACATTTGTGTTAGCTTAGATGTAATGAAACCTAGCTATTGATTATTGGTTGGTTGGTTGTTATTAATTGTATTAGATGAATGATATCAATGTTAGGCTTAAGAAAACTGGAAGACTTCCAATTGGTAACATGCTTGAACGTCTTAAGAAACATGAATCGGATATGTACTACGATTATTTGGTTATATTTAATGCATGAGTAACTACTAAGGAGGCTATGTTAGGAGTTAGTTTTCGGCTCGACATAGGAAGAGGTAGAAACTTATAGAGTTAGGGAAGATCGTACACGGCCCTACGAATAGTATTAAGGAATATAACCCGTCATCCACGCAATTGTAACAAACTAATCAACTAATAAAAGATAGCTAGGGAGTAGTGAAATCTAAGTAAAAACGTTTCTCTCATTATTGTTTTTCTCCACATTTACTTTCTTGTTATTTTATTTTATTGCATTTGTAGTTATTGGGTTAGTTGACTATCAACTAATTCCGCCCACTCTTACAAAACCCGAGATTTTTTCTTGCTTTCTAAAAAAATCATAAAAATACAAAAATAATCATCTCTCACCTCTAGACCTAGTTTAATTAAGTTTTGATCCTAGAGAACACTATTCCCTATAGAGAACGATCAATCCCCCGTACTTACCACTACACTATACTACATCGGTCAGGTACACTACCTGATGGGGAATGCAAGCTTCTCGAGATCTCTTGAGAAGTAAAACCTTTTGCAAGGTTGCAAACCCACGCATCAAGTTTTTGGCGCCGCTGCCGGGGAATAGTTATTGTTTTGGTTGAAACTTCTTTTTATTAGGTCTACTTGCTAGATTCCTTTCTAGAAAGATTTTTATTTTTATTTTTATAGGTCTTTTTTCGTCTATCTTATTTCTATGTTCCTTTGTAACCGTTACAATCCGACATCATGGAAGGTGGTGATATCTTTGATCGTATCAACCCACCACAACCAAACCAACCTCCTAGAACCCGCACTTTAGGAGAGTACTCCCATCCTAGCCAACAAGGCTATCGAAACACCATTGAGCTCACTCAAGGAGCCAATGTGTCTCCCCTGCGATCCGACACCATCCGGTTGGTGCAAAGCGGATGTGCATTCCATGGACTTCGTTCTAAAGATCCAAATCAACTTCTCAATGATTTCCTAAAAATCGTAGATTCCATAGACCTTGATGTTGAAACGCGAGAGACGACCCGATTGCGTCTCTTCCAATTCTCTCTACGTGACCAAGCTAGTCAATGGCTTGAGCGTTTACCCGCGGGATCCATCACCTCTTAGGATGATCTCACCACTCGTTTCCTTGCTCAATTTTTCCCACCGGGGAAAACCACTAAGCTAAGAAATGACAGCTTGATGTTCCAACAATTCAAGCACTCCCGACCGTAGGATCATGGAACTTGAAGACCAATTCAAGTTTCTCATGATATCCTACGAAGCTCCTAAACCTTCAAGCCAAGTGAACAAAATCACTTTTTCGTCCGAATTATGTAGTGGTCCCCACGACACTCATGATTGCATGGAACTCCCCGGACAAGCTTTTGCGGATTACGCATCCTCGCGTACCGACGGAGCGGGAGAAAAGTGGTACACTTTCAAACCCGAGCCAAACCCTTATGGTGATTCATACAATCCTTCTTGGAGAAATCACCCGAACCTTAGGTGGAAACAAAACCAAAACATTTCCCAAAACAATTCTTCCAATCCACCTAATCGTTTCCAATCAAATGGTCCACCCCCTAACCGTACTTTCAACAACAATCCTTCCAACAACTATGGTTGTACCAATAATTTTGAATGGTTGATGTCCAAATTTATGGCATCTCAAGAAGCTCGTTTAGCAAAGTTTGAAGCCGATTTCAAACAAAAACAAAGTGAGATGACAAATAAAATTGACACATTGTTGAAAGTTCTCAATGACCGAGAAATGGGAGCACTACCTAGCAACACGGTCAAGAACCCGAAACTAAACGTTAACGCCATATCATGGGTTTCGTCTCCTACTTCTTGTCCACAATACTATTCGGTCAATGTCATGAGCACGTGTTTCAAGCAAACCCAATTTCTTAAAAAGAACCAATTGAATAAAACACCCAACATTGAACCGGTCAATAGCATAGTTGAAACACCTCCTACACAAAATTTTGAAGAAGAATTCAAGGAACTCCACCTTGAAC
Source organism: Artemisia argyi (assembly GCA_030686995.1). NCBI lineage: Eukaryota > Viridiplantae > Streptophyta > Magnoliopsida > Asterales > Asteraceae > Artemisia > Artemisia argyi. The sequence continues at coordinate 130,856,075 of CM060709.1, forward strand.
GTCCGGTTATTGATGTCTTAGCTCGAGCTCCCTACTACAATACCCTTTTAGAGAAATATGAGGAGAAACTTAAGTAGGGTAAAAATGAGACTGCCTTCGTTCAAAACAAGTTGCCTAAAAAATTAGATGATCCGGGCATATTTGTTTTACCTTGTAAGATCGGAAATTCTGAGGCTTTTGACACATTAGTCGATCTTGGGTCAAGCTTAAATTTGCTTCCGTTTTCTCTTTACACCACTCTTAAGCCGGGAAAATTAGATGAAACGGAGGTAATCATAGGTCTTGCGGATGGAAGTGTAGCATATTCGGTTGGGGTAGTGAAGGATGTATTAGTGCATATAGGAAGGTTGACAAGGTTAGCCGATTTCCACGTCCTTGATATGGTTAGTGACACTACATGCCCTTTGTTAATAGGAAGAGGATTTTTAGATACCGCAAGTGCAATGATTGATTGTAAGGAATCTAAAATAGCGGTAGGAGAAGGAGAAACTTGGTCGGTATATGATGTTAAGAAACATGCCTATGATACTAATGAGGAACCAACATCTCATTGGGTAGATTTGAATAGGAGACCATCTAGATACGGACCTTGGGTTAATAGAGACTTCATAGTACCTCAACGCCCATTTTATTTAGAGGAGGAGTTCATAAACCGAACACATTTGGTGGAGCAATTCATAGCTAGGGATGAAGAACTAAACCCCTTTGAGGATCCCTTAGTCTTTAGGAAAATGATTGAATTCCTAGGAGTGATGCCTATCAACTTAGGGATGAACAAATGGAAAAGGGAAAGTGATAAATGTAAATGGAATTGGGACAAGCCACCTAAGGAAGGTGATGGATCATGGCATATGAAGATGATTCTATATGATCCGGATGGAGAAAAGTTTGAAAATTCATACCGTACTAAGCGTACCGATAGCAAATTAAAACCTAAGTTTGATCCTAAAGATGTCCTCGATGAGGATCTAACTCACATAGGATAGCCCGTGACTTTGAGTCTAGCTACAAGACTCGTTAATAAAGAAAAGCGCTTCTTGGGAGGCAACCCAAGTTTTATTTGTTTGTTTGTTTGATTTTATTTTCTTCCATATGCATGTTTTATTTTTATTGTTTGTGGTTCATATTTCAAATTAAATTGTGAAAATGCTTTATTTTGTTGTTTAACTTCATCTTAACTTCATATAAAGCTATTTTGCAAAAGATAAGTGTAATAGAAATCTAAATTTGTCTCTAAGAACGAGATTGGACATGAACCAGAACAATATTAAATGAATGTGCATATTAGTATTTTTGTAAGTCAAATGCTTGTATCGAGTCATAATGATATTTTGCAGGATTTCCAGGAAATAAGGCATGAGTTTTCCCAGATATTTTCCAGAAACTTAACATAAGATTTCTGTCAGAGCACTCTGACGGCGTCAGGATTATAACCTGACGGCGTCAGGTGTAAAGTTCTGAAAATTTTTGCGAGTTTTGTTTTTCTGCCGGAGTCCTAAATTTTTGTTAATTCTTTAGTTTTATAAACTCCAGGAAATCTGCAAATTTTCATTTCACAAGCATTATATCTTTATTTGCTTTCTAGTATATTTTAATATATATAGAGATGGCCGCCGATTTTACGCGAGGTTTGCCATGATTGTTTTCTCAGGTTTAACAGGTTATATATTGGACAAGAAGATGATTTATATTTCTGGAGAGAAGCTTTCAAAGTTCATTTTCTTGGAGGATGATCTAACCTTGTTAACGCCTTATCCACACCGAACAAATCAGGGGATTATTTGTTTCATTCTTTTACCTTTGTTACTTTTACATCTTTTTTATTGAACATTAGGGACAATGTTCAGCTTAAGTGTAATGGGAGGGTAAATGATGATACCTTAGAGAATACAATTTCACTTGATGTTTGTTTGTTTAATAGTAGGTATGTAATAAAACTAAGAGAAACACTTGTTAGGGCAATTTTAGCTCCAAATTTAAATTTTTTTATAACATTTAGGAGTGAAGCTTTAGTCTTAATAAGCGTCTCATGGATAGGAGTTGTATGACTAGCACAAAGACCGTACCACTCAAAAAAAAAATTTCCACCCCAAATATGTGAGGTTCGCCTTTAGATCTTTAGGAAAAAGCATTCATTGTTAGTGCTTATGAGTGTACCGGTAGTTTATAGATTCTAGAACTTGCATTAGTGATGTATTCCGAGACTACATGTGAGACTACATTCGTGTAGTAGGATTTACTGCATGATAAGAGGCATTAGGATAACCTTGTGTTAAACCCGTATCATAATTACTTGACCAATAAAGTCAGAATACTTGACTAGTAAAGTCAATTAATTTTTCCCACACCTTTGCGTTGTACTCATTTTCAGTACACGATACCCCTAGTACACCCCTCCGAGCCTATCTTTTTCGTTTCTAACTTTAAGCATTTTACTTAAAGATAGAATTTTTTAACAATCCACCCCAAATGTACACCCAAATCACCTTAGCCTTCCTTGTATGCACTCATCTTTAGTGCATTATTGTTATATGTTTAAACCCTTAATTAATTGTCTAATTGATTACATGGTTGCTAAGTCGAGTCATATCTTGTACATATTGTTTTGGGACGATTGGGACTCATGGGTAAAGTAATATTGTTATGGAGTAATGGGGAAGACGTTAACTATTACCCCCATATGTACGTTAATCTTAAAAAGTACTCCAAGTGTTTTGATTATCTTAATTCGAGTCATTAGATAGTTGATTGTAAAGTATGTAAAAGTTCAAGTGTAAGGGGAATGTAAATCCCCTATGATGTATTATTTTGGATGGTAGGGTAATAGTGTATGCACAAAAAAAAGGAAAATAAAGAAAGAGAAAAACATACGGACTACCATCCCGTTTCCTTCTATGTTACTTTTTATGTTTTTGTAGTTTTTCATTAGCTTAAGTTGAGTCGAGTCTTGGCTTAGCAACGCCACATTGTACATGTAATTGACCAAGATGATTAACTCGCCACTAGTAAAGGTTTCCTTTATCAAACAAAATTGTGTTTATCATATCCCTACACCTCACGTTACAACCCTTTTAAAAGACCTCTTTGATAGTTTATCCTAGGTGCTTACGCCAAGTGGTGGAGGTTTGATCCTTTCCCAAGCATATGGTAATCTATGTGCTATGACAGGTAGTGAGAGATATTTTCCATTTTCATTTGTGATATACACTTTTATTACACCCGAGAGATGTGAGTATCTAAACAATATTTGTGAGGTGCTAGTGTATAATTTCCGTGCTTGTTTTGATTGAAGTGGAATGATTATTTGTTGTAATTACTTTTATAATAGTGTTAAATGAACCCTAGCTTGTATTTTGATTAGAATAAAAGCGCATTTGCTTGAGGACAAGCAAATCTCAAGTGTAAGGGTATTTGATGAGGCGAAAAGTGTTACGCTTTTAGGGGGTCATTTAAGCCTTAAGTCGTGATTATTTGATCAAATATTGCCCTAAATCGTTCCTTTTGTCATTTTAGGTACTTTGGAGAAGAAATCTGGAAAAGGAAGCATTTTGGACGTTTTTGGAGCGAAAAGTGAAGAAAACGGCAAAGTCTCCAAATCAAGCTGGAAATAGTACCTGACGGCGTCACGCTTTGGAGGTGACGGCTTCACGTTATGGCAAAGAGGTGGAAAAAAATTTACATGAGACGACGTCACCAAGGCCGTCACGTGCAATTTACAAGAGACGGCTAAGAAACAATTTACAAGAGACGACATCAGAATTGGATCTAGGCAATCCGTGGATTTCTTTGGCGGTGAGTTGACGGCGTCAGGATTACAACGTGACGCCGTCAGACTTCAAAATCTATATATAGTTTTCTAATTTTCATTTATTGAGAGGAGAACTTTGGGAGAACTTTAGAGATAGGTTTGAAGAAACCCTAGGTCAAATTTTACAGGGTTTTTCACCCTTCTATCATCCATGTTTCAATAAAGATAAGTCTTCCAATAACCATTGAATATGTCTATGTGTTGTTTGATTCTATCTTACGCTTGTCTTTACTTTAACATGCTAGGCTAGGTTTTCTTTGTGTTTGCTTAGATGTAATGAAACCTAGCTATTGATTATTGGTTGGTTGGTTGTTATTAATTGTATTGGATGAATGATATCGATGTTAGGCTTAAGAAAACTGGCAGACTTCCAATTGGTAACATACTTGAACGTCTTAAGAAACATGAATCGGATGTGTACTTTGATTATTTGGTTATATTTAATGCATGAGTAACTACTAAGGAGGCCATGTTAGGAGCTAGTTGTCAGCTCGACATAGGAAGACGTAGAAACTTATAGAGTTAGGGAAGATCGTACATGGCCCTACGAATAGTATTAAGGAATATAACCCGTCATCTACGCAATTATAACAAACTAATCAACTAGTAAAAGATAGCTAGGGAGTAGTGAAATCTAAGTAAACATGTTTCTCTCATTATTGTTTTTCTCCACATTTACTTTCTTGTTATTTTATTTTATTGCATTTGTAGTTATTTGAGTTAATTGACTAGCAACGAATTCCGCCCACTCTTCCAAAACCCGAGATTTTTACTTGCTTTCTAAAAAAACCATAAAAATACAAAAAAAATCATCTCTCACCTCTAGACCTAATTTAATTAAGTTTTGATCCTAGCGAACACTATTCCCTGTGGAGAACGATCAATCCCCCGTACTTACCACTACACTATACTACATCGGTCTGGTACACTGCCTGGTGTGGATTGCAAGCTTCACGAGATCCCTTGAGAAGTAAAACCTTTTGCAAGGTTGCAAAACAACGCATCAAGGTCCAATACTATGTCGGACAAGATATACAAGCCATGCTATAACCTCGCTAGTGGTTCATGTCGGTTTGGGGTAAAGTCTAAATTCCTTCATGATGGTGTACATGGTAATACAGAATCTCACCCTTCTACTGTTCCTATTAACACTTGCAACAATTTGTCACCACATGACCTACTAACTCTACAAACTCTTTTGGCCAAGATAGGTACTCATGGGGGGGGGGGGGTTGGGGGCTACTTAAAATTACCAAGTTCTAATCCAGGTTTGCAACAATCCAGTGCTTTCGCCAACCCTATTGCATGCTATACTGCTCCCTATTACTCCCGTACGCATGGTCCACCAGGTTTTGTGACTCAGGCCCAAAACTTAACTTTGGCGGGCCAGAACATAAGAGGTCCTCAGTTAGCAGGTACTAATTCAATAGGTCAGACCTTGGGGGGGTCCTACTGTGCCATGTCAGAGCGTGGGTGGTGCAACACCAGGTCAGAATATGGGGGTTCAAAATGTGGTAGGTCAGACCATGGCTGGTCAGGGTTGTATTGGAGGCCAACACTGTTTGGCAGGTCAAAACGTGGGGGGTCCATCGACAGGTCAGAATATAGGGGGTCACGAAACTTTTTTACCAAGTGCTTTTAATATGGTGACACTACAAGATCCAACCGATGGTAACTGGAATATGGATACAGGTGTGTCCTCCCATCTTAATGATGAGGTTAACTGTCTAAGTGATGTTTTTAATTCGTGTATTTATCCCTCTGTTGTGGTTGGTGACGGGCATTCTATTCCCGTTATCAACTCTGGCCATAGCATTTTGTCTACTCCAACTCGAACCCTTCATTTAAATAATGCCTTAATTACTCTTAATATTGTGAAAATTTTGATTTATGTTCGTCAGTTTGTTCGTGATAATTATTGTATCATTGAGTTTGACCCTTTTGGTTTTTCTGTTAAGGAGTTTCAAATGCGTCGGGTGCTGCTCCGCTGTGATAGCAATGGAGATCTTTACCCAATCACTCAGCCTTCCACCATTCCACATGCTTTTCTAGCGAGTCAGTATACGTGGCATCAGCGTCTTGGACATCCAGGAAGTGAAGTGTTACGTCGTGTCCTTTCAAGTAGTTCTATTTCATGTAATAAAGAGAAGTCTCATTTGCTTAGTCATGCTTGTCAACTTGGCAAACACGTGAAACTTTAGTTTGTTAGTTCTAATAGTTTGGTTCAGTCGTAATTTGATATTGTACACTCGGATTTGTGGACTTCCCTAATTCCGAGTCTTTCTGGTTTCAAATACTATGTCTTATTTTTGGATCATTATTCTCAGTTTGTTTGGGTTTATCCTTTAGTTAATAAATCTGATATTTTATCTAAATTTATTATGTTTCGTACATTTGTTCATACTCAATTTAAGTGTGAAATCAAGTCTTTTCAGTGTGACCATGGTAGGGAATTTGATAACCACGCTTTTCATAAGCTATTTTCTGATAATGGGATTCACTTTCGTTTCTCTTGTCCTCGTACCTCACAACAAAATGGTAAATCCGAGCGGATGATTCGAACTATCAACAACCTTATTCATACCATATTATTTCAGGCTCACCTCCCACCCAATTATTGGACTGAAGCACTTAATATGGATGTTTATCTATTAAATATTTTACCCTCACATGCCATTGACAATGAAGTCCCTTTTACTCTCCTTTTTGGTTTAACCCCTTGTTGGTCCTATTTACTTGGTTAATGTTAACTATGGAGTTAAAACTAACCAAGTTCCATGGCATGAACAAAGATACAAATGATTAACAATAAGTAAAACTTAAAGATAAGAGATAAGATATTTTCAACGTTTAATTCTTATTAGAAGTTAATCAAAGAATTATACCCAAGTGTTTGCGGAATAACACTTGGGATTGAATGACAAGTATGGTAAATCTCCTCTCTAAACTTAAGCTAAGCTTAAGTAACAACTATGGTATATATGAGCTATCTCAGGTACAAGTATGTTATTTGGAGGAGAAAAGGGTTTGTGAATGTCTAAGCATTAATTGCACAAACTTTTCTTTTTCTCCTCTTTATGATCCTATTTATACACAAGTATGAACCACTAAATTACCCAAGAGACATAAGACATCCTAAGACAAAATCTTGATAGATTTTGTTCGGTGACATAAGAACCTACTTTGGGTTAAAGCCAAAATGTGCTTTCTTAAGGACAAACTGGATTTAGCCATTTAGGGAAAGTTTGACTTTAAAGTGATAAACACTTTTGCAAATCTTTTCAAACTTTCCCGCCTAGTCCCGCCTATACTTCAGTCTTCATGTCTTTATCTTCAGTCTTTATAGTTGGTGAGGAGACGTTGGGATCAGTGAGCTATTGTCATCACTCACTGAATCCATCACCTTCTTCTTTGGCTTAGGTGCCATTCACTGAGAGTCCGCCTCACTGAATGGAGAACCTTTCTTTTTAGGCTCGTCCTATGCATCCTCAAGATGACTCACTGAGTGACTTTTCACTCAGTGACTTGATAATGTTCAAGTATATTGAACACTTAGGTGATTTTATGTTCAAATCTTAGTTAGAGGAAGTTTGGGTTTTAACAGACCCAACAGTCTCCCCCTATTTGGATATAAAAATAGCCTAAGTGTTTCTAGGTTCCGTGAGAGATAACAAAGGTATTTATCTATGCTGGCTGAATTACTAAGTGAAGTTTAGGACACTGAATGTTAAACAAAACATCAAAATATTATACATAGTTATTACAATCCTTAACAAAACAGAGTAAGACAAGGATAGTTGTTGCAGATTCATTCAGGCTTCAAAACCTTAATCCCATGGCTTCAAGCTTTTGTCTTTTGGACTCAAGTACATGCTTTTTAGAATGCTCATGAATCTTGATCATCAGGTCATGGCAGAATCGGTCATTTGCTTTATTCCTGATAGGGTTGTCCATGAGGAAGTATCCCATCATTGCTTTGATTCCAACCTGATCAATATCTGCCCATCTTTGGAAAGCTGGATCAAAGAATTTATCAGTGAAGAAGAGATCTCTTTCAGATTTCTCAATGACCCAGTTATTCACAAATTTTACTCCTTCAGGGAGGGCTCTGTTGCAGTCAAAGCCAGGAGCCCTGATCTCAGGTTCAGTCTCAACCTTCTTTCTCTTCCGTCTTGAGAATTGAGATAGAGCAGCCTGAATAGCATAAGCAGATGCTGGAAGCAGTGAAGGAATGCCAAGTTCTTCATGCTTCTTGGCCAGGTGATCATACCTTGTCCTGAGAGATTTCGTCAGGTTTTTGACAACGACGTTGTTCTTCTTTGCAATTATAGGACCCAACTCATCTAGTTCAGTGATTCCAAATCCAGAGAGTTTGAAGGGATCACGAACTTCAAAATGTCATTTGTCTTGGCCCCTGAAGACACTAAGAACTGCTGGTTTGGTATTTTGATGGATCTTGACATCAGTTATGGGTTCAGGGTTCAGTCTCTGTGTCATGATCCATTTATACCTGTCAATGTTTTGTTGCCTGACTTCAACAGATTTCTTCAGTTTGGCATCCCTTTTCTTTTTAAGAGCAATCATGGCAGCATCCTGAGTCTTCTTAAACTTTTCTCCACCTTCCCTGGCAGCAAGATCCTGAGGTTTCAATCCAATAGCCTTAGCCTCTTCATTTACCACCTCAATGAGAGCAGCCTTGCTAACCTGTTCTTCCAAGGCAACTTTCCTTAATATTTCAACCCTGTCCATGTGAGCTTGGATTTCTTCCTCAGTCATTTGATAAGTTACGCCATTTATTTCATAGGTTACCCTGATAGGTGTATGAGGGTCTTGCCTAACCACTAAGGAAGCATGTACCAGTTGTGGTATGGGTTCAGAGATTGTTGTAAGTATGCTCTTACCCTTGTTCTATTGGGAGGAAGATGTTTCAGGAGGCTGATATGAGGAGATGGGAGTAGGCTGAATGATATGCTCCCCCTCAGTGTGAGAAGGAGGTTTTCCTCTTGAAGCAACATCAGTAGCCTTTGGTTGACTTGTGGAGGATTCAGGTGCTCCAGTGGAAGAGGCTTCAGTGACCTTTTCCCCCTCAACTGCTGCTGGAGCCATAGTGAGGGCAAGAGTTGGTGGATCCACTGAAGCAGTAGGAGTAGAGGAACCCTTGAAGGCCTGATAAAGCTCAGTGAGCATGGTCTTGAGGTGATGGGAGTAGGCTGAATGATATGCTCCCCCTCAGTGTGAGAAGGAGGTTTTCCTCTTGAAGCAACATCAGTAGCCTTTGGTTGACTTGTGGAGGATTCAGGTGCTCCAGTGGAAGAGGCTTCAGTGACCTTCTCCCCCTCAACTGTTGTTGGAGCCATAGTGAGGGCAAGAGTTGGTGGATCCACTGAAGTAGTAGGAGTAGAGGAACCCTTGAAGGCCTGATAAAGCTCAGTGATCATGGTCTTGATGTCAGAGGTATCCTGTTGTAGAGTAGACACCTTAGCATCAAGAGAAGCCTGAGTCGACTCAATAGCAGACATCCTTGGCCCAAGATTCCAGGCTAAAGAGTTCGAAGATTTAGCCTAAGCACCCAAGTTCTTCTCCATTAAGCTCAAGGAAGAACCGATTGAAGCCACTAAAGATTGAAGACCCTGAAGATTATGTTAGAAACTATGAACGCAACATTAAAGATAGTTTCTAGGACCGTTTTGGACTCCTGGTTGTTTAGTCCATGATCTAGGATTAATCAATAAGCATAGAATAACAATGATAAACATATATAGAATGCACAACGGAATATCAAACATATCATTGTTATTATTAACAAGACTTCGTCATCATCTCTACTCTACTACAATCTCCAACACAACCCCAATCCTAGACGATCAACTCTAGGACATGTTATCTAAACAAATAACAAGGAATCAATGATCCTTAAGGCTAAAACTACCCTAGGTGTTTTCCCATAAAACACCTATACACACGCTTTTCCTGGACTTTACATTGTGACACACGAATGATAAAAATCTGTACCCTATGTCTCTTTATATAATAGAGACATTAGGGTTTACAAAATACTACAAAGGACTATAATGCAAAAACTTCTTTGTAAATCAAGTCCTTGTCTTTTGCAGTTTCTTCATTCTTCACTTTGTCTTATTTAGTCCTTCATCTTTCACATGTTTTGTCTTATCAACTAAAGTATAATTCCCAACAATCTTCCCCTATTTGATATGACAAAACCAAGTAAGCATGAACTTCCCCTGAAGTTATTATGTATGAAAGATAATGAACTTCCCCTTAAACAATGCTATATCACCAAGGCTCTTCAAGTTGCAGCTTCTATGTATATCTTCTTCCCCTTTTTGTCATCATCAAATAGGGGGAAAATGTAAGCAACCTTGATCTTCAAAACCACAAATCAATATTACACGTCCAATCCATCATTCCAATGTTTCAAAGTCGCCCACCATTAAGTTTTCCGCATCTAAAAATGGACTTGAAACAATAGAATCAAAACTAGCAGTAGTAATAACAACTAGCAGTAGAAAAACCTTGATCTTCATAATCACCAACCAGTACCATACATCCAATTTAGTCCTTTAATGTCTTGAATTACCCACCATTAAGAACACCAAAACGCTTACTTATTAAATGAACTCAAGACATAAAAATCCCAAATATTCACTAAGAATACCAATGAATAATCATGAAAACCTTCGCCTTGATGTAGCACATAAATGGTTAAACATTGAAACATTTAGCTTCCCCTGAAACCCATATGTTAACCATTTGTTGAATCTTCTATTCTGTAAGCTCAATGTAATGATCACTGATGAAGAAAACTAAGTATTACCAACTTGATACTGAATTAGAACAACCCAAACTTGTATCTTATATCTTGTACTAAAACTGACTTCGAACGTATACTTAACGTATAGGGAGATCACAATCTCTTGACAAAAATCACTGAGCACAATAATGTAACTCCTTCAAGTGTTTGTCAATTCGTAGTCATTTGAACGCACGAACAAGTTACCTCATGCTGAAAAGGTATGATAAAACACAAACCTGTGAACTTCCACTTCAACTTCAAATAGGTGATAAAAACTTTTCTTCGTAATCAATTAAAACCAATAAGAATGAGCCATTTGAATCTGTTTAAACACTAATAAACCAAAAACCATAACTCCTGTGTGTATAAACCAACAACCTTCTGTGTGTGTCATCCAGTATCTCCATAAACCAATTTAATAATCTTGTACTAGGTTGCACATACTGACCCACAATATGCTGACTCACGATTAATCAAATAGATATAGATGAGTGACCATGTATATACCTTCGACCCATGTGCTTGACTGTAACCCAGCATGGACCTTCAACCAATCAAAACAACGAATCTTATATCTGCCACTGATCCACATAAGTACAAATTGTACATCAAGATAAAATAGTAGTCGGCTCCACATATTAAATCATCCATCGACAAATTAATTTGATAAGGATTTGTATCAGTGGTTATTAACCACTGTCCCACACAATTAATTTGTACAAGGTTATATTTTGAATTGATAATTCCATGATCTACTACAGACTTATCGTGTAAATAATAACCTTCCTGATCGATAATAAATAAATCTTTATGTCAACCGATCCATGATGACATATTGAACAATCAGTATTCACAAAATCAGTATGAGGTCGATTGAAGATACCATGTGAAACACTACAAACCATCATTAAATACGCATCGACCAAACAGATAAAATAGTAACTTCAGCTAGCTCTCATGAACAAAAACCTTCATTAGGGTTTGTATAAGTTTCTTCTTCAATAATTCGCAAAGAAACCCATTCAATGAGAAGTAGCAGCAATACGATCATGATCAAGGAAATATGAACAACAGTGGAAACATTTTAGCATAGCAGTGGAAAATTTTATGCTACCAGTGGAAACATGAACTCGAGCAGTGGTAACATGAAGCTTAGCAGTGGAAACCATAAAGTACCAGTAACCATACTTTGCTCTAGTGATCTCATTCTCCAGTAGCGTGAATAGACATAGCCATACTTCCAAAAACATACAATAAAAACAGTAACCTCATATGGGAAGTAGAGTTAGTCACAAAACCAGTAACATCATTAGGTCTGAGAAGAGTGCGCATCAAATAACCAGTAGACCAGTAGATCACGCAACATTATCAAGATCTAATATGCGTAAATTACTAGGGTTCATCGTTGGATTAAAACCTAACTCACCAATACTAGTAGTCTATGCAATAGCATCAGTAATAAGTCCCATCAAATTCAGAAAACATACCATCATGTTCTGATTATGGTTTTGTACAAACAAAGTTTCAATTCAACGAAACAAACCCTAATAAATCAATCATACTTTGATCCAAGATGAATTAATCGACTTCCATAATGAATTAAAGCCAGTAAACACAAATTTATGAAGTTGCATATCATAAAATTCCTAAAAATTTGAAATATTTTACCTCTCTCTACAGCAGTTTTCGACACCCTATATCTTACGCATAAAAGCTCCAATTCAAGATCCCTCCAGTGAAACGTTAGCTTGATATACCGAGAGTCTCCACACAGAATTCTAGCCCGATCTAACAGCTAACGAAAAAATTATCGTTGTTCAAAAAAAGCCCTGCAGTAAGTATTGAAGATACGAACCAGTTACGAATTTTTTCTTGTTTTCTTAGTTCTTTGACAACGAACCTTATAACATCCCTAGATCGAGAGCCCCCCTCTCCGATACCACATGTTAGAAACTATGAACGCAACATTAAAGATAGTTTCTAGGACCGTTTTGGACTCCTGGTTGTTTAGACCATGATCTAGGATTAATCAATAAGCATAGAATAACAATGATAAACATATATAGAATGCACAACGTAATATCAAACATATCATTGTTATTATTAACAAGACTTCGTCATCATCTCTGCTCTACTACAATCTCCAACACAACCCCAATCCTAGATGATCAACTCTAGGACATGTTATCTAAACACATAACAAGGAATCAATGATCATTAAGGCTAAAACTACCCTAGGTGTTTTCCCATAAAACACCTATACACACGCTTATCCTGGACTTTACATTGTGACACATGAATGACAAAAATATGTACCCTATGTCTCTTTATATAATAGAGACATTAGGGTTTACAAAATACTACAAAGGACTATAATGCAAGAACTTCTTTGTAAAGCAAGTCCTTGTCTTTTGCAGTTTCTTCATTCTTCACTTTTTCTTCTTTAGTCCTTCATCTTTCACATGTTTTGTCTTATCAACTCAAGTATAATTCCCAACAGGTTAGCTGACTTCAGGATGTTTACCAGCTCAGTGATTTGAGCAGAGTTTTGCTGGTAAGTTTGAGCAGCCTGAAGTAGCTTCCTGTTGAGCTCAGGATCATCTTTGACAGATTCTGGAATAGTTTTAATGCTCTTTGTAATTTGGCAAAGTGTGGCATTAAACTTGTTGAGATGGCTGTCAAGAGTTGTTAGGGAGAAGGAGATTGCAGCTTGTTGTTCCACAGTATTGTCATCAAAGGCTTCAACAGAATCTCTGAGGTTGAAGTAGTGAACGGCTTGCTTAGTGTGTATGTCGAACACGTCATCAGTGATCTCTCTGTAAAGAACATTACCAGCCCTCTTCAAGATCTTCATTAGCTTCATTTCAGTGAGAGGCTGGGAGTCATCATACTTTTCTAGCCTGGCTGGGGAGGAAGTCTCAGGTTCAGTATCCTGAGATTTAGAATCTTCCTCCTATTGGTGAGAGGGAGACTGATGTGAATGTTCAGTGGTTGTGGCATAAGTCACCATATCATCTCCAGCCTCATAAACTTCCTCCTCACTGGCTTTACTCATAACATCATCATCAGAGTCAAGAACAACCTGAAATGCAGCCATAGAATCAATCTGCAAAAAGGGTTTAGCTGGCTCCTCTTTATAAGAAGACTTGCCTTGTTTGTGGTCACTCCCTGAACCCTCAAATCCAGCAGACTGGGATTTGTCTACCTGGTCCTTAGGGTCAGTTTGCGAAGAATGCGTATCTCCATGAGGGGGTGTTGGTTCTGATGAGGCGAAAAATGAACCACTTTTGGGGGGTCATTTAAGCCCGAATCCGAAGTTATTTGATCAAATATTGCCCTAAATCGTTCCTTTTGTGATTTTAGGTACTTTGGGAGAGAAGTTTTGGGAGAAACCCTAAGTACGATTTTGGTGTAACTTTACAGGGTTTTCAAGGGTTCCAACCCCTTGATACCTTGCATGATTAATCAAGATAAGTGTTCTTCTAATTCAATCAATATGTCTATGTGTTGGTTGTCTATATCTTGTTCTTCTCTTAATTCCATCATGCTAGGCTAGATCTATCTTGTGTTTGCTTAGATCTAATGAAACCTAGATATTGATTATGTGTTGATTACTTGTTTATTCTTGTCTTGGATGAATGATTTATATGTTAGGCTTAAGAAAACTGGCAGATCTCCAATTGGTAACATGCTTGAACGTCTTAAGAAACATGAACCGAGGCGTACTAGGTCTTTATTGGTTGTATTTAATGCATGAGCCACTGTTTACAATCCCTATAGTTGTGCTGGGCATGGTGTAGGAGGAGATAAGAGCTCATAGAATTGGGGAGTTATGTGTGCCACCCCATGAATGGTATTAAGGAATACGATCCGTCATCCATGCAATTATAACAAGTAATTAACGTGTAAAAGATGTCTAGGGAGTAGTGAAATCTAAGTAAACACATTTTCTCCAATTACTGCTCACAACCTTAGTTTATTTAGCTTATTTTCATTTTTAGTATTTTATTTTGATTGCATCTTAGTATTGGGTTAGTTGATTAGCAACTAATTCCGCCCAAATCCTTCAAACCCCGAGATTTTACTTGCTTTCATAAAAATATAAAAATACAAAAATAATCATCCCTCACCTTTAGAACTAGTATTTAGGCTTTCTAATCCTAGCGACACTATTCCTAAGCTGAACGATCAATCCCCCGGTACTTGTCACTATACTATACTACAACGATCAGGTACACTGCCTGGTGGGGGTCGTAAGCTTCTCGAGATCCCTCGAGAGGTAAAGCCTGTTGCGATTCCCACGCATCAAGTTTTTGGCGCCGCAGCCCGGGGAATAGTTATTGTCTAAGTTAGAATTTCTTTTTATTAGGTCTACTTGCTAGATTCCTTTCTAGTAAGATTTTATTTTTAGGTCTTCTTTAGTCTATCTATTTCTTTGTGCCTTTGTTCGTAACTCTTTACCATCCGACACCATGGAAGGTGGTAACATCTTTGAACCCATCATCCCACCACAACAAAACCCACCACTAGAACCCCTTAGGCCCCGAACCTTAGGAGAGTATTCCCGACCTAGCCACCAAGGCTACCGAAACACCATTGAGCTCACCGGAGCCAATGTGACCCCCTTGCGATCCGACACCATCCGGTTGGTGCAAAGCGGATGTGCATTCCATGGACTTCGTTCCGAAGATCCAAACCAACATCTTAAGGACTTCCTCAAAATCGTAGATTCCATAGACCTAGGTGTTGAAACTAGAGAGACTACCTGTTTACGCCTATTCCAATTCTCTCTACGGGATCAAGCTAGTCAATGGCTTGAGCGTTTACCCGCGGGATCCATCACCACATGGGATGATCTCACCACTCGTTTCCTTGCTCAATTTTTCCCACCGGGGAGAACTACTAAGCTTAGAAATGACATCTTGATGTTCCAACAACGTCAGAATGAATCTCTTTATGAAGCATGGACTCGTTTCAAGGACTTACTCCAAAAAGTCCCTCATCATGGCATAGATCTTTGGCTCCAAGTCCAAATCTTTTATGACCATATCGACATCTCCACGAGGCGAGCCATTGACCAATCGGCCGGTGGTAAGCTACGTGATCTAAGTGCGGAACAATCATGGGAACTCATATAAGATCTTGCTCTCTATGACAACGAAAGTTGGAACGATCCCCGTGACTTGAACAAAACGGTCAAGGCAATATCCTTGCCTTCGAACAATTCTAGCACTCCCGACTGTAGGATCATGGAACTTGAGGACCAAGTCAAGTTTCTCATAAAATCTTATGAAGCTCCTAAGCGTTCAAGCCAAGTGAACAAAATCACTTCTTCATGCGAATTATGTAGTGGTCCCCACGACACTCGTGATTGTGTGGAACTCCCCGGAACATCTTTTGCGGACTACGCATCCACGCGTACCGACGAAGCGGGAGATAAGTGGTACACTTTCAAGCCCGAGCCAAACACATACGGTGATTCATACAACCCCTCATGGAAAAATCACCCAAACCTTAGGTGGAAACAAAATCAACCCAATTCCTCCAATCCGCCTAACCGTTACCAACCAACCGGTCCATCATCCAACCGTACTTTCAACAACAATCCTTCTAACAACTTTGGTAGTACCAACAATCTTGAAGGGTTGATGTCAAGGTTTATGGAATCTCAAGAAGCTCGCATATCTAAGTTTGAAGCCGTTTTCAAACACAAGCAAAGCGAGATGACCACTAGAATTGATGCACTGTTGAAAGTTCTCAATGACCGAGAAATGGGAGCACTCCCAAGCGACACAATCAAGAATCTGAAACTAAACGTTAATTCCATATCTTCAGTTTCGTCACCCACTTCATGTCCACAATACTACTCGGTCAAATCAACGAGCACGTGTTTCAAACAAAACCAAGTTCTTAAAAAAGACCAATCAAATAAAACATCCCATATAGAGCTAGTCAAAAGTATAGTTGAAACACCTCCTACGGAAGACCTTGACGATGAATTCAAGGAACTTCACCTTGAACGCCCCGTCATTGATGTCTTAGCGCGTGCTCCTTACTATAGTGCCCTCCTAGAAAATTATGAGAAGTTCAAACTAGGTAAAAATGGGACCACCTTCGTTCAAAACAAGTTGCCTAAAAAGCTTGATGATCCGGGTATATTTGTTTTGCCTTGTAAGATAGGAAGATCCGAAGCTTTCGACACACTAGCCGATTTAGGGTCAAGCCTCAACTTGATTCCCTTATCCTTATTCACCACTCTTAAGCTAGGAAAGTTAGAGGAAACAGAGGTATTGATAGGGCTAGCGGATGGGAGTATTGCCCACCCGGTTGGAATGATTAAGGATGTAGTTGTTCACGTAGGAAAACTAACTATATTAGCGGATTTTCACGTCCTAGACATGGTTAGTGACACTACATGCCCATTATTGGTAGGAAGAGGATTTTTAGCAACCGCTAGCGCCATGATAGATTGTAAGGAGTCTAAGATAGCGGTAGGTGAAGGAGATACTTGGTCGGTGTACGATGTAAAGAAGCATAGTTATGATTGTGATGATGAACCGACACCGCATTGGGTAGAGATGAATAGGAGACCATCTAGATACGGACCTTGGATAGAAAGGAACTTCATAGGACCTCAATGCCCATTTTATCTAGAGAAAGATTTCGTAGAAAAGACGCATTCGGTAGAACAACTCATAGCTAGAGATGAAGAGCTAGACCCCTTTGAGGACCCCTTAGTCTTTAGGAAGATGATTGAGTTCTTGAGCGTAATGCCTATTAATATAGAGATGAATAAGTGGAAAAGAGAGGGAGACAAGTGCAAATGGAGGTGGGTCAAGCCACCTAAAGAAGGTGATGGAACATGGCATATGAGGATGACTTTGTATGATCCGGATGGAGAAAAGTTTGAAAGGTCATACCATACTAAGGAAACCGATAGGAAGTTGAAACCTAAGTTTGATCCCAAAGATTTCCTTAATGAGGAACTCACCTGTATCACGTAGTAACCCATGACCTTGAGTCTAGCTACAAGACTCGTAAATAAAGAAAAGCGCTTCTTGGGAGGCAACCCATGTTTTGTGTGATTTTATTTGTTTGTTTGTTATTTGCTTCCGTATGCATGTTTTATTTTTATTGTTGGTTGATCATGTTTCTAAACTAAATAGTAGAAATACTTTACTTTGTTGTTTTGGCCTAGTCTTAACTCCACCTAAAAGTATTTTTGCAAAAGATAAGTGTAAGGGGAAACCCCAAATATGTTTTTAAGAAACAAACCGATCATGATTCTCCACAATATTAAATGAACATGTGTATTCGTATTTGTTAGAGTCAAATGCTTGTATTGAGTCATAATGAAGTTTTGCAGGATTTTCCAGGAAGTAGGACCAAGTTTTTCCAGAAATTTTCCGGAAACTTAACATAAGGATTTCTGCAAGTCAATTCTGACGGCGTCAGGGGTTTACTCTTGACGGCGTCAGGAGTTAAAATCTGGAAATTTTACCGGTTTTGTTTTTCTAACGGAGTCTTATGGTTTTTGTGAATTATTAAGTTTTATAATCTCCAGGGAATCTTTAAACTTCATTCCACAAGCATTATATCTTATCTTGTTTTCTAGGGTTTAGTAACTTATATAGAATGCCGCCGATTTTACGCGAGGTTGTCTTGTCTATTTTGTCAGGTTTTACAGGTTATGTATGACAAGAAGATGATTTATATTCTGGAAGGGAAGCTTTGATTGTTCATTTTCTTGGAGGAAGATTTAACCTGGCCACCCTATTATCCATACCGAGCGAATCAGGGGAGTATTTGATTTCATTCTCTTTACTTTTTCACTTTTACATCCTTTACTTGAACATTGGGGACAATGTTCATCTTAAGTGTAAGGGGAGGGTAAAATGATGATACCTTACATATGCACTTTCACTTGAGTTTGTTTTGTTTAATGGTAGATGTGTAATAAAACTATGAGAAATACTTGTTAGTGTAATTTTAGCGCCAAATTTAAATTTTTTTTACAACATTTAGGAGTGAAACTTTAGCCATAGCAAGCGTCTCATGGATAGGAGATTGTATGACTAGCACATAACCGTATATTCAGAAAAATTTTCCACCCAAATATGTGAGGTTCGCCTTTAGATTTGATAGGAAAAGCATTCATTATTAGTGCTTATGAGTGTACCGGTAGCATTTAGATTCTAGAACTTGCGTTAGTGATGCATCCCGAGACCGCTAGTGAGACTACATTCGTGTGGTAGGATTTACTACATGATAAGAGGCATTAGGATCACCCTTGTGTTAAACCCGTATTATAATTACTTGACCATTTAAGTCATATTACTTGGCTAGTTAAGTCAACTAATTTTTCCCACACCCTTAGCGTTGTACTCATTTTTAGTACACGAAACCCCTAGTACACCCCTCTGAGCCTATCTTTTTATTTCTAACTTTAAGCATTTTACTTAAAGGAAGAATTTGTTACACCCCACTTAAATGTACAACCAAATCGCCTTAGCCTTCCGTGTATGCGCTCATTTTTAGTGCATTGTTGTTATTTGTTAAACCCTAAGTTAACTTTCTAATTGATTACATGGTTGCTAAGTCGAGTCATATCCTTGTACATATTGTTTTGGGACGATTGGGACTCATGGGTAAGTACTTATTTTTTGGAGTAATGGGGAAGAACATCATTTATTACCCCCATATGTACGTTAATCTTAAAAGTACTCCAAGTGTTTTGATTTTCTTAATTCGAGTCATTAGATTAGTTTAATGTAAAGTATGTAAAGATTCAAGTGTAAGGGAAATGTTCATTCCCTATGATGTATTATTTTGGATGGTAGGGTAGGAGTGTATGCAAAAAAAAAAAAAAAAAAAAAAAAAAAAAAAAAAACGGACTACCATCCCTTTTTATTCTATGTTCATTTTATATTTTTGTTATTTTTCATTTATTAGCTTAAGTCGAGTCTAGTCTTGGCTTAGCAACGCCATATTGTACATGTAATTAACTAAGATTGTTAACTCGCCACCAGTAAAACCTCCTTTATCCAACAAAACCGTGTATTTCATATCCCTACACCTAACGTTACAACCCTTTAAAAGACCTCTTTGATAGTTTATCCTAGGTGCTTACGCCATGTGGTGGAGGTTTGATCCTTTCCCAAGCCTATGGTAATCTATTTTGCTATGACAGGTAGTGAGAGATATCTTCCGTTTCCATATTGTAATTTATACTTTATTACACCCGAGAGATGTGAGTATCTAAACACTATTTGTGAGGTGCTAGTGTATGACCTCCGTGCTTGTCTATTGGTCTTTAGTGGAACGATTATTTGTTGTAATTACTTTTATGTTAGTGTTAAATGACCCCTAACTTGTCTTTTGAGTAGAATAAAAGCGCATTTGCTTGAGGACAAGCAAATCTCAAGTGTAAGGGTATATGTTGAGGCGAAAAATGAACCACTTTTGGGGGGTCATTTAAGCCCGAATCCGAATTTATTTGATCAAATATTGCCCTAAATCGTTCCTTTTGTGATTTTAGGTACTTTGGGAGAGAAGTTTTGGGAGAAACCCTAAGTACGATTTTGGTGTAACTTTACAGGTTTTTCAAGGGTTCCAACCCATTGATACCTTGCATGATTAATCAAGATAAGTGTTCTTCTAATTCAATCAATATGTCTATGTGTTGGTTGTCTATATCTTGTTCTTCTCTTAATTCCATCATGCTAGGCTAGATCTATCTTGTGTTTGCTTAGATCTAATGAAACCTAGATATTGATTATGTGTTGATTACTTGTTTATTCTTGTCTTGGATGAATGATTTATATGTTAGGCTTAAGAAAATTGGCAGATCTCCAATTGGTAACATGCTTGAACGTCTTAAGAAACATGAACCGAGGCGCACTAGGTCTTTATTGGTTGTATTTAATGCATGAGCCACTGTTTACAATCCCTATAGTTGTGCTGGGCATGGTGTAGGAGGAGATAAGAGCTCATAGAATTGGGGAGTTATGTGTGCCACCCCATGAATGGTATTAAGGAATACGATCCGTCATCCATGTAATTATAACAAGTAATTAACATGTAAAAGATGTCTAGGGAGTAGTGAAATCTAAGTAAACACATTTTCTCCAATTACTGCTCACAACCTTAGTTTAATTAGCTTATTTTCATTTTTAGTATTTTATTTTGATTGCATCTTAGTATTGGGTTAGTTGATTAACAACTAATTCCGCCCAAATCCTTCAAACCCCGAGATTTTACTTGCTTTCATAAAAATATAAAAATACAAAAATAATCATCCCTCACCTTTAGAACTAGTATTTAGGCTTTCTAATCCTAGCGACACTATTCCTAAGCTGAACGATCAATCCCCCGGTACTTGTCACTATACTATACTACAACGATCAGGTACACTGCCTGGTGGGGGTTGTAAGCTTCTCGAGATCCCTCGAGAGGTAAAGCCTGTTGCAATTCCCACGCATCAGGTTCCATATCAGCGGGTGGTTTTAGTCCCCCTAAGTCTTTGTCCCCAGTTGTTCCTTCAGCCACTGATGGGTTTGTGTCTGTGGCATTATGATGAGATCAAATAAGTACATTTTATCAACATCATTTATCCTATTTAATTGACTTGTTTTATATTATTTTGTATGAGAATTGGTGCTTTAATGTTTACTTTAGTGATTCTCAGGTAAAAACAGGCAATTAGATTAAAGTTAATGATATTGGACGAATTATGGAGCTAAATGATCAAGATTTGAAAAGTCTACTGAAATTCAAGAGATGCGCCTTATCTCTCTCAACAGATACACCGCAACATCATACTTAGATGAATTCGAAGACCATTGCCTGACTTTGAAGAATGTGCTGCATCTAATTACAACATGCGCTGCATATGAAACTTTGGTCAACGAAGGATAATCAACTTGATCTACTCCAAAATACACCGCATCTCATTTACAACATGCGCCGTATCAGCTAAAGACTTCACCAGATTCTATCCAAGACGTTAAAGAACATGCGCTGCATAGAGAAACAAGTTACGCCGCATCTTAAGGCGGTGTACGAATATTCCAGAATATAATAATCTTGTACCCCACGTGAAGTTAAGTAGATGCGCCGCATCTGTCATCAACTTGCGCCACATCGATCTCTCAGACAGAACCTATAAATACCCCAAGACAGATACGAGTTTGGTGTACAGAAAAACCCTAAGGAGACGAATTCAGTCGAAGAATCATTGCAAGACACGCCCCAAACGAAGATCTTAGAGCCGTAAGAAGGTCCTGCATGTGTATAATTCATTAAGTAGTTTTGTTTATTGTATTAGTAAGCTTTAATTCATCAGGATTGATGGGCTTGTGGCCACCATACCGCTCCCCTTAAAATTGCTTTCCCATCGGTTAAAGTTTATATGATTGATGTTTTTGCTGAATTATATTTGTGCATTGATAACCTCTGTGTTTAGTTGAGTCTTCTGGGCTACCATACCTGTTCCTCGCCTACTTATCTAGTAAACATAAGTAATCATTAAGAGTTTACTCGCCGATATATAGGATCTAACGAGACATATTAGATTACGATACTCATCATATAAAACTAGCAACATAACAACTGACAAGCTACTTAATTATAAGGACATGCCTTCTTACGTGTTTCTATTATCTATCTGTGTACATGATTGCTATTCACTGATTCGTTCTCATTAGTTTTACTTTTATTGTTTAATTAAATCTGTGTTAGTCTCTCAGGTTAAACCCCTTTTTATTAGATTAGGATTGTAAAACTAACTTAGATATTAAAATACTGATTAAATCAACTAGATATTACGTTCCATTCTTAGTGTTCGATACTCTACTTACAACTATATGCATATTGATCGGGTACATTGCTCGTTAAGTGTGTGTGTTAGTAATAAGTCAGCTAAATATAAATGTAAAGCTTGAAAAGGCTTAAAAACCCTATGCTACACTGACATATGACACGCATCAAGTTTTTGGCGCCGCTGCCGGGGAATGAATTATTAATATATGTTTATTTAATTAGTATTTTAATTAAAATCTAGCCACTAACTTTGTTGTATATTAGTATAGATTGCATTTATTGTATATTTTGCATATTTTATTTTCTTGTTATTTGTTTGTTTTATTTTCTGTAATTTTTATTTTTATTTTCTTTTTATTTTTCTGTATTACTGCTCTCTGCTGTATTTCGCTGATCTAAACGTGCGACGCATCTGATTTATCAGATACGGCGCATTGCGTTATTTTATTTTTACATACATTGTAAACTTAAAATTCGAAGTATGGCGCATCTATTCCCTAGATACGACGTATTCTATTTTTAATCAGAAAATTTTCAAAACCCTAACGAGATACGACACATCTGTTTCAACAGTTGCGGGTATCTATTTATTTATTAAAAACAATTTTTAGAATTTATTTAAACCGAGATACGACGCATCTGTTTTCACATATACGACGTATAATTTTTCTGAATAAAAGTCTGTTTTAATTTTTAATGTAATAAGATACGGTGCATCCTACTTTTGGGATACAGTGCATCGTCTGCAGAAGTCAGCAACTTTTATCTATTCCGAACGGAGAAAATTTTTAATCAATCTTTCCTGTCCCTTAGAAATTTTTTACTACGAAGCCTATTTGTTTTGTGTTTCAAGAATTATGATTGATATTTTCCCAAGCTGGTTCGGAGGACCAAGGATCAAACTTACAATCGATAAGATTGTATCTAAGTTCACCCACAAATGTGATAAGGAGCATCATGAGGTGGAAACTTTCATCAAGGAACTGTTGTTGAAAGAACAAAATAATATGATTAAAGAATTGATGATTGAAGTGCACCAATTGTCGAAGGTGATTAAAGGAGTTTTGTTCCAAAGGCATGACTTGAATGGAATAACTACTAGAGGCGAATTAGTATCTAGGGTGTTCCAATTAGTGGACATAATGTTTGGTTACTTGAATGGATGGTGTTAATGATACAAAATAGGAGCTGAATGTGAGTCTAACTTGAAGACTCTGGAATAAAGAAAAGTGCTTACCGGGAGACAACCCGGATTTATCTTTACTGTTTTTGTTGTCGAGTCTGTCAGACTTGTAGCAGATGCGGCGCATCTCCATCAATAGAAGCGGCGTATCTACTGCACAGGTCATATTTGGTTTTTATGTTTTCTGCATTTTATTTTCTGAACTATGAACATTCTGTCAGTTTATTTAATACAGTGCATCCCTGGTTAAGGATGCGACATATCTAATCTTTCGGACCCGTACCAATTCTAGGCTCGATACAGCACATCTTCTTCAATAAGATGTGGCGTATCGACTGACCTGATGATTTACAGTTTTATTTTTATTTTTATTTTTTTTTCTAACCACTAATGAATTTTGTACAAATATCGATCTTCTTAAACTCAGGTGTATAATTGGGGGTATTTATATTTATTGCTCGCAAATGCATAATGGAGGATCAAACCGAGCAAATCTCAGGGGAGTTTTTCGTTCTAATTCTTTTTAATTTCCTGTTTTTAATTTTTAATAAACAACGGGGACGTTGTTTAACTTAAGTGAGGGGATGGAGAATTAGAACTTTTACTTAACTCTTACTTGTCTTTACTTTTCAAGAATATGCTTTAATTTGCGCTTAATAAATCAAAATTAAAAAAAATTAGCA
The DNA here is from genome assembly GCA_030686995.1 of Artemisia argyi. NCBI lineage: Eukaryota > Viridiplantae > Streptophyta > Magnoliopsida > Asterales > Asteraceae > Artemisia > Artemisia argyi. The sequence goes on from CM060709.1 coordinate 130,880,383, forward strand.
TGTTTTTGTTTAATCTAAGTTGCATAGCTGCACACAAAACTTTATTTTCTAAAATTGTGATTTCAAAATTCACAAATCTATTAGTGTGCCGGTGACTTGTAAACTTCAGAACTTGACTTGTATACTATTCGAGACCACCATAATAAGTATTATTTTTATAATTGGAGTGACTTGTCTAACTTGGTAAATTTCTAGGATTACACCAAAAAACCTTTATATATTTTGTGATATTAACTAACTACACTGGTTAGTTAACCCACGTATAAACCCTTTGTTTACTCTCATTTTTAGAGTAAGATACACCTAGAAAAACACGTAGAGCCATTCCTTTAGGACTTATACACCTTGTTATTATGTTTCGTTACACCCTACACCTTAACCTACCCTGTAGATTTAAGTCCTTGGTTAGTTACTTAGGCAAAGTGTGTTTCCTTGCGTTACCTGAGTTCGTGTGCGTAAATTCATTATCTTTGATTTGGTCGGGAAATTGTACAATGCAATTGGAGGAAAAGTACATATTGTATATTTTTAGTCAGTTTTTTGTGTGTTCACTATTTTAACTATTACATTATGTCTGAAGTCTGAAAAATAAGAAAAAAAATATCCAGAATTATTGTGATGGTATTGTGGTGAAATTTTACACCATTTAAAAAAAATCGAAAAAATGAGAAAAGAAAAAGAAAAAAGAAGTTGGTAGTTTATTTAAACCAACGATGTAAAGTTTTGTATTAAGTGGTTGATATCGCCACTATTGTTGTATTATATTTATGGATTGAAAGGGAGTTGGATGTTATGGGAACGCCAACTAAGGATTGTTTATTCTTTGTCTAAGATCTTATTGAGTATAATTTGTGTCTACCTAAAGCGTGAGTTACAAAAGAGTCAAAGCGTGAGTTATTCAATGATATGAGTCTTATTCATGGGATGCTAGGAAAGTATTCTAACCACACATAGGACTTTAATCTATTTGTTTCTTGTTTTGTATTTTTATTTTACACCAATTTATATCCTAAATGTTATCCATACCCAACAGTATTGTTATATTCGTTGTTAGCTTTCGAGCATCCGAATATGATGATGGCCAAGTGAGAATATTAAATGTATGAATAAGGTAGTGACAATCCGAGTATTAGATTAATTAGCTAATGCACCAGCGATCTGGTGTGTGAATTAGTGACCATCCGAGTTTAAGATTGATTAAATGATGTGCCAGCGATCTGGTGTGCAACTTGGTGACCATCCGTTATGAAAATAACGCGCCAACGATCCAAGGAACACATTAGTGACCATCCATCATTTGTAAGATTAAGGACTTGTGCCAGTGATCCATGAAGCTTACTAGTGACCATCCGTTAGTTAAAGCGTCGAGGACTCGTGCCAGCGATCTACTAAGTTTATGTAGGAAATGTTCAAGCGAAGCTAGGTTTAACCCATGAACCAAAAACCCTTTTTACCGCTTTCGAATTTTTACTCCTTAGCTTTAGTGGGGGAGATGTGTATCCTTGTCAAGCATATGATAGAATATTCGTCATGTCCGAACAGTTAAACGATTAGATTTGCTTTTATCAATGCCATATTTTGTTTCTAATTGGTTAAGTGTTTGGCCGTGCAACTATGAAAAAACTGAGGAAAACTAGATGGGGGGTTAAATAGTTTACCGGTTTTAAACTTGATTTTCTTCTAATACTTTTAAGTGTAATTACCAATTAAGACATATCAAACAATAAATTATATGCAAGTATAAAGTAAGAAACGATCAAACCATAACACGATTGTTTATCGTGGTTCGGATACAAGGACTCTTTTTCCTTGCCCTACTCCACGCCCCGAGTATCCAACTCGAGAGTTTTCTTGAACTAATCAACAAGCTCCTTTATCCGGCAGAGAAAACCTTACACGTCGCTTACACATTATTTCCGACACTAAGCTAGTTGTCGAGTTCTTTCACAAGGGTACAACCACTCCCGTTAGTTCTTTTACAAGGGTACAACAACTCCCGATACTCTAAGTATTTTGAGGACTAAAATACTAACCAATCACTACAAATGGATACAATACAATGAAGTATAAACTTTACTAGTTTACACTAATGCTATGCTAGACAAGTCTTGCAACGTTGTGTTGAAGCTTGTTAGATCGTGATCTTCTTGCTACAAATAAAGATTCACAAATGTGAAAGTTTACTGAGTTAGAAATGAAGTATATGCAGTGAAATATGATAGAGAGTGATAACCAAAACTCAAGAAGTGAGTTGCTATTTATAGGCCTTCAAACAGACCAACCCACGAAAACGGCGGAACCCGTCCTTTGGTTCCGTCTGATATGTCCGAGGGTTCCGCCAGCATGTATGACAGAATCCTACATAAAATATTTCACAATCTAACACAATATTCTCAAGATCTCCCAAAGTCAAATTTGAGATCTTGAGTGTGAATCAATACATAATAAAACATGTTTCTTACACACTTACACACATGTTTCCTTGAAGGGACATGTGTGATGCAAGGAATGATGTTACTTAACATTTTATTTCTAATTTTAGATATTCCTAAAAAAGAAAGTATACATGTAAAAATAGTTTATGTATAGAGTTAAAACATGTTTGTTTGAAATGTTTAGCAAGTGAATGTTTTACTAAAAATAGTTTGCTTGCTTATATCATAATATGACAAACTAATTAGTAAACTTGCAAAATATACATAATAGACATTTTCAATACATGTACTTAAACTAATGTATACTTACTTAGAAATTACTTTGTCAAAACATGTAAATGTAGTTTGAGTGAAGTTAAGTAAAAGACTTTTAAACTATATTTATGATTTGCCAAAAATAAACTTTGTCTTTTGTAGTTAACAAAACTAAGAAAGATCGTAAAATATAAATAACGTTTTTAGGCGATATTTATATTAACAATCTCCCCCTTTTTGTTGACGACAAAACATAGATTTTATTTTTACGCAAATGGATAATTATAGATTTTGAGCCTTTTGAAAATTAACATTTCATATGATTATGTCATTTTGGATGATGTATTTAAAAGTCGATTTGGTAAAATATATCCTATCTCCCCTTTTTTGTCGAAACAAAAAGAAGAGTAGCGAAGCGGAAATGTGTCAAGCCAAATGCCCCCCCTTAGACAATACTCCCCCTAAATGGAGTGCCAAGAGAGGATACATGGATTTTGGTCCCACAAGAAAAGATTAGCTGGTTGTAGAGATAAGGATGAGAGCATAATACCAAGTACAAGATAATAAGCATTCATCACACAACAACTATTTAGTAACAAACAACCAAAAGAGAATGACCAACACAATATATATAAGTAGAACTATTTCATTTCAAGTAAAATTTAAATTTTGACTATAAATAGTCAAACCTAAAGACTTGAAAAGTCTACTATTTAAAGAACAATCAAACAAGGTGAAATAAAAACTACACCTACAAATAGAAAGGTTCCTAAGTGAGATTCTACCATTATTTTATCCTAAGAACGCTCTATGCTTGAGGCAAGTGAGAGATGGCGTTAAGACGCTCCAAGATGTGGTTAAGGATAAACCTCATTTCATCTTGGAGTTGATGTACCAAGATGTTGCACCCCTCACTTAGGTGAGCGGTTCTTTCGCACATGGTGCAACCATGGCGAGGAGGTGGTGGTTGTGGAACTTGGTTTAGAGTTGGTGGATCATTGGTAGTGGTTGAAACGCTTGTTGTTGCAGGAGCAAGGGTGGATGGTTGAGAGGTGTGACGGTTTCATACAATAGATGAGTATATTGCGGTTTGGAAATCCATGGCTTGGGTGAGATGAGAATCAATCATGTGCTTGAAAGCATGGAGGCTTTCCAAGCGAGTGTTGAGTTCTTCATGAGAGTTTGGAGATTTGGTCCACAAGGAAGCTTCAATTTCCTCATAAGTAGGAAATATAGATTCAAACCGGTTGGAAAAGTCATGAGGTGGTTGTTGTTGTTGTTGTTGTTCATGATGATGAAAGCTTGGTTCTCCATAAAGAGGACCTTGGATGTCATTGTAAATTGGATGAAAAAACAAAGGTTGTTTATGAGGATGATCTTGATCTTGTGGAAAGATGGACGGTCTAGCATGCTTGTAAGCCAAACGCTCTGTTAGCGATGGTTGATGAGGTTTTTCCTCCAATGGGTTATGTGGATGAGACCTAGGTTGTTGTTGAGTTTCCACTTGTTCCATAGTATCAAAAAGTGGCAATGGTGGTGGATTTGATGATCTTGGTGTAAGGTCATCCAAAGTTTCCATAAATGGATGTAGTGATGTTGGTGGTGTTTTAAAGAGTTCCATAGGTGTCATTTTTGGTGATTGAGGTGATGGAGTTTTTGAAGGTTGAGTTGGTGTCGAAGGTGGTGTTGGATCACTTGGAGTTACGGTTGGTGGAGGAGTGGTGATTTTGTTAGCAAAGCAAGGATTTGGAGACGGTGTTGGAGTAGCAAGGTTTAGGAAGTTGTTATCATTGATTGGTGATGAAATATTGAGGGATGAATCACTTGATGATGATGAGCTAACTTGGATGGTTTTGTTGAAACAACAAGGTTTGACGCTTATTCTAGCGGTTCTCCTAATTGGTCTTGATGATTCGGATGAGGTGGTGGATTTTGTCATTGTAAGACTTTGGTAGGATTAGAAGTAGGAGATTAAGAGAAGTGAAGGTGGTGGTGTGAATTGGATGTGTGCATTGTTGATCAATTTATAGGAAGAACAAGATATTGAAATTGGTGTTTGGATTTGATGTTGATCCATACAATGTTGGAGGTTTCTAATCATTTGGAAGAGTTCCAAGAAGTTGTCAAATCATTGGAAGTCAATCCAATGGAGTTGGATGGAGTGAAGGACTTAGTGGGGAAGTAAATGCTATGTGATCATGGTGGAAACAGGTTGTCAGGTTGTTCCACGGATTTGGAGGAACCAAAGGAATGGTTCCTTCCTTGTATTCTAAAGGTTCCTTGGGTTAGTTAAGGCTAATTTGAAATTTTGGCGGGAATTATGATGCTATTTGTTAATGTGTGATTAGATAGCTCTAGAATTACCGATAAATGCTAACTAACATGTAGGAACCAAGTTTGGATCCTAAGGATTGCTAGAAAAATTCAGAAAATTCAAGAAGTAAAAAGTTGTTGAAGTCTGGCGGAACCCAGCGACAACATGGACGGAACCCATATTTGGGTTCTGCCATATCCGTCAGCAGAATACTTGGAGGAATCAAGTAGGAACACGGACGGAACCAAAAATTTGGTTTCGCCGTATCCGTGGAGCCTCAGAATCGAGACATAGTACATTTTACGAGCACGTGAGTTTTCCGAATTCCAAAATTTTTCCTAAAACATAGGCAATCAATTTTTTGTAGATGAAAGAAACAAAAACTGCAGGTAGAAACATGCATACCTATATAGTTTTAGAGAGCGATTCTAGCACTCAAAATTTTGGCCAAAAAGTGAAAATAGTATAATACCAAATTCTTATCCCCTGCAAATTTGGTTAGTTCACACATAATCCAACAACATAATATCATCTTAAGACATCATAAAATCAAAATATTACATTGTTTTGATGACCAAATTGTTTAAATGCACTCTTGTGCCAAACACCCTCTTATCCGCTCATTTCTTGTTTAGCTTCTTGTTAATCTTCCCAAGGTATCTCCCAAAGCACTTCCACATACCTTTGATTTGTTTGTACTCCTCCGATTCATTCTCAATGGTTGGAAGTTGTGTGACGTACTCAAGAGGAGGGAGCCTAGAGTTTGGTAGATTGTCGTCTTCACTCATGGAGGATGATGATGGTGAGGTTGAAGGGTGAGCACGTTTACCTTTGGACTTGTAGACTCGTTCATCACTCAAGGGAACAAAGGTGTGAGGAATGAGAGGATAATCTAGGCGATGACCTCTTGGAGTTGGAGGGATGGGTTCGCAAAACCTAAAGAGACGGGTGAGAAGCATCCCGTATGGAAGAGCCGTGGTACCTTGAACCGAGATGTTTGCCATTCTTTTAGCAATGTAGTAGGCTAAGTTGAAGGTTTGTCGGGTGGAAACACTATAGAGCATGTAAGAGAGACGTGCTAATGACATTGGCCCTAATGATCTCCTCCCACTTCAAGAATTGTGGTCTCAACTCATTGAGCTCCATTCCAAAGGGGTCTTTGGGTACTTCCTTTCCTCCTCTTGTTCTCCTAGTGTGAGTGGTCCTAACAAAAAGATGGTCACAAATTTCTTCTTTGGTCACTAGAGGGGTATCATAAGGATGAATGCGGTCATGGATTGAGTCAAGAGTTGAAAGTGGCCATTTGTCGGTGTAAAGACATGTGCCCCGATTAGGAACACGAAGGACTTGAGCAAACTGAGCTAAAGTGATTTCAAAGTCATGTTGGTTGATAGAGAAGTTTAGTGACATGAGACCTTCATCATCCGTGCTAAGGGTCACAGAAGCATAGAATTCTAGAATGAAACGAGGACAAATTGGCTCATTTATGTCTAAAAGACAATCAAAGTAGATAAAATAGAATTCTTCCCTAATGTTGGTTCCAACAAGGAAAGTAGGGTCAATGGTTCTACCCTCATGAACATAATGCCTCTCAAGGTTCTTAAAGATTTCTACTTGGGCCGAGGTTAGCCCTTTGGTCTTGTGGTGTTTGGGTAGGTATTTGGTGGTGTCTTTATGGTCATAGAAGGTTACGGGAGGCATGATGAACCTAGAAAACATAATTATCAAAATTTTAGCTTATGTAAGTAGTGGTTTAAGTATAAAAAATTCTAGTGTGTGCCTATATGAAAACAATATGGAGTTGTGATTATCTCGACTCATTTTAATATTAAAATGGTTATACTTATGCAAATTTTATGTAAATTTTGAGATAATCCAAATGCTCCTAGTTCAATGTAGCTACGGTTGAATGTACCCGAAAATACATATTAGTTATGTATCCCCTTTAGCATTCAAGAGACATAATGCAAGTGATGTTTTAAACATAACGTTTTTTTTGTATTATCAATGAAAAGCTATTTTTCCTAAATGTGAGAAGATTTTTCAAAATTTTGACATAGGGTGTTTGGTATAATGTGATAATGTTTTACAAGATGCAATTCCTAACTAATGAAAAACATAAATTGTTTTGTTTATAACAAATTTTATTCATGAATTCCTAAGTTGATGCATAACCCCAAGTTTTTAGTTTTTGTGCATAAATAGAGTTTCCTAGACACATATCAGGAGAGTAATTGTGTTTAGAATACTTACAATGATGGTAGGAATGAAGAGTGGTTGGGCAAGAACCCTAATTTTCGTGTGAAAATGGATATAGAAGTGAATAGTAACTGTTTTCGGTGAGTGGTAAAGAGTGTGGGGCTTGTATGGTTTAATATATAAAAAGAAGAACCTGTGCAGGAGGTTGACGGACTATGCGGAACCAAAACTAGGGATCCGCCCTTTGAATTTATTGGTTTCGCCAGTCCTGCAGGTTAGGGACATGAAATTTTTGTTTTTGATTTCTATGATTTTATTTAACGATTGAGCTATGAAGTAGGTTCCATAAGTCCTAGTCCTAGTCTAAGAAGATTAAATGGTTCACGTTTAAGAGGTTTTGTAAGAATGTCGGCAATGTTGTCTTCGGAGGATACCTTCTTGATGGAGATGTTTCCTTTTTAAACATTGTCACGAAGGAAATGATGACGATTTTCAATATGTTTAGTACGAGCATGTTGGACAGGATTTTTACTAAGGTCGATGGTTCCTTTGTTGTCGCAAAGGATAGATATGTCTTTAGTCATAATTCCGTAGTCCACAAGCGCTTGCTTCATCGAAAGAGCTTGTTGACATGCTTTTCCGGCCGACACGTATTCGGCTTCTGTTGTTGATATTGCGAGTGCCGTTTGCTTCTTTGAGAACCATGAGGTGAGACAATGTCCAACAAAAGTACAAATACCACTTGTACTTTTTCTATCAACATAGTCACCGGCATGATCCGAGTCGGCATACACTATGGTTTCTACACCCGTTTCTTTGGGATACCATAATCCTAGATGTGTAGTGCCTTTGATGTACCTAAAAATCCTTTTCATGGCTTCAAGATGGATTGATTTTGGATCTTCTTGAAAATGAGTACATAGACAAACGCTAAACATAATGTCGGGTCTACTAGCCGTGAGATAAATTAGACTACCAATCATACCCCTATATTTAGTGTTATCTACGGATTCACTTTCCTCATCCTTTGTGAGTTTGGTTTCCGAGGACATAGGCGTTTTGATAGGTTTTGAATCTTCTAAACCAAATTTCTTAAGCATGTCTTTTATGTATTTAGATTGATTAAAGAATATCCCATCTTCTAATTGTTTAATTTGAAGTCCTAAGAAAAAGTTGAGTTCTCCCATCATACTCATCTCAAACTCGTCATGCATGATTATAGTTAAATCATTGCAAAGCTCTTGACAAGTTGATCCGAATATTATGTCATCAACATAAATTTGAACTATGATAATGTGTGATTCATTCTTCTTAGTGAAGAGAGTCTTGTCAACTAGGCCCATGGTATACTTATGGTCAACTAGGAAGGTTTTAAGTCGATCATACCATGCTTTTGGAGCTTGCTTAAGTCCGTATAAAGCCTTTTTAAGTTTGTAAACAGGATTAGGTTTTTCAAAATCGGTAAAGCCCGGAGGTTGAGCAACATAAACTTCTTCATTAATAAAACCATTTAAGAATGCACTTTTGACGTCCATTTGAAAAAGTTTAAAGTCATGTGCGCATGCATATGCAAGTAAGATTCTAATTGACTCGAGCCTAGCAACCGGAGCAAAAGTTTCATCGTAGTCAATGCATTCTTGTTGATTATAACCTTGTGCTACTAGCCTAGCTTTGTTTCTAGACACAACTCCATTTTCATCCATTTTATTTCGAACGACCCATTATGTTCCAATTATAGTTTGATTCTTTGGTTGAGGAACTAGTGTCCAAACATCATTTCTAATAAATTGGTTCAATTCTTCTTGCATAGCAATTATCCAAGATTCATCACTTATAGCTTCTTTTATATTTTTGGGTTCAATGTTTGATATAAAACAAAAATAGTTACTTTCATTTTGAGCTTTTGATCTTAAGGTTCTTTCATTTAGTTTACCTATGACACTATCTAATGGATGACTTTTAGATTCTTTGACATTGATTATTTCTCTATTTAATAGTTCATCTTCCTTGTCGTTTTCTAAATCAATTTGATTAACAACTTGACTTTCAACTAAGTCATCATCTACCAAAGGTGATGTCTTAGAGGGAGAAGGACTTTCGTCGAATGTTACATTCAATGATTCCTCGACTCTTAAAGTTTCCTTATTTAGAACAATATAAGCTTTGCTATTTTTTGAATATCCAAGAAACACACCTTCATAAGACTTTGGGTCAAATTTAGTGAGATAATCCTTTGTGTTCAATATAAAGCATTTACTCCCAAATACTTTAAAGTGTTCAATATAAAGCATTTACTCCCAAATACTTTAAAGTATCATAATGATGGCTTTTTACCTCTATTTATTTCATATGGAGTTTTATCTAAAAATGATCTAATTAGGACTCGGTTTAAAATATAAGTTGATGTGTCGACGGCATTACACCAAAACTTTTGTGGAATATTTTGTTCGTTAAGCATTGTTCTACTCATCTCCTGAAGTGTCCGGTTTTTACGTTCTGCTACACCATTAGATTGAGGAGTGCGAGGAGCCGAGAAATTGTGTGTTATACCATTTTTATCACAAAATTCACCGAATTGTATTTCGTTATCAAATTCCCGACCATGATCCTTTCTAATAGACACAATGCAATTTCCTACTTCATTTTAAATTTTCTTTCGAAGATTCAAATTGTTCAAAAGCTTCATTTTTACTTTTCAAAAATCTTGTCCATGTATATCATGAAAAATCATCTACTATGACCAAAGTATAGAAGTTACCTCCATAACTTTGAATAGCGGATGGACCGAACAAATCCATATGCAAAAGTTCTAAACATCTAGTTGTGGATACCATATTTTTAGCCTTATGGCTACTATGAACTTGTTTACCAATTTTGCAAGCATCACAAAAGTGTTGGTTGTATTTCAACTTGGGTAGGTTTCTAACTAATTCCTTAGAGGATAGGGATTGAATAAGTCTCATATTAGCGTGACCTAAGCGTCTATGCCAAAGAGTCGAAGACTCATCTAATGAGGTAAGGCAAAGTGTATCTCTAGATGTTTTATCAATTTTCATGACGTATACGTTATTTTTAAGAACTCCTTTAGCTATAGTTATACCATCTTTAAGTATTTTACTTTCGTTTTCACTAAAGAGTACTTTATGCTTTTTACGGCAAAGTTGACTAATGCTAAGAAGATTAAATCCTAAGTTATCAACATGAGCTACATCATCAATAGATAGAGAGTCATGAGAGATAGTACCTTTTCCGATGATTTTACTTTTAATCTTGCTACCAAAAGTAACGTTACCTCCATCATAGACTTGATAGGTAGAGAAAAGACTTTTGTCCCCTGTCATGTGTCTTGAACAACCGCTATCTTTGATCCATTCATCCGGTTCCAAACATACTTTCAAGCACACCTCATTTGAGCTTTGAGCCATAAGAGCTATTTCGTCATTTGTTGGTTCTTCATAATCATTCTCGCTATCACTCCAAGCATCACTCACAAAAGCATTTTGAGTTTTGCTTTTGGGTGGTTTTGGACATTCTCCTATTAGGTGACTTGTATCTCTACATCTAAAACACTTTCTTTCATTCTTTATTTTCTTAACATCCCGATCTTTACGTAGAGACTTCTTTTCATCTTTAGGTTTCCTTACAAACTTTCCTCATCTTCTAAAGAACTTCTTGATGTCTCTAACCGCCATGGCATATTCTTCATCATCACTATCCGAACTTGATTCCTCATCGTCACTTGATTCTATTCTAGCTTTTAAGGCAATAGATTTTACTTTCTCCTTCTTGCCTCTAACTATCTCCGAATCTTTTTCCATCACCATTTCGTGAACATTGAGGTTTCCAATAAGCTCGTCAAGTGCCATGCTTGAAAGATCTTTAGATTCTTCAATAGCCGTTACTTTTGCTCTCCACTTAGGATGAAGTGCTCTAAGGAATTTCCTGACAAAATTCTTGCTACAAAAAGATTCATCAAGTGCTTTAAGTGAAGTAATAATAGTGTTAAATCTAGCAAATGCACAATCAATAGTTTCATCTTCGGGAATAGAAAATTGTTCATATTGTTGGACAAGAAGATCAATTTTTTTATCCTTAACTTGTGAATTTCCTTGATGAGTAGTGATTAACGATTGGCAAATTTCTTTAGCGGTTTTGCACATAAAAACTCTTTCATACTCTTTCTTAGGTAAAGCATTGTAAAGCATCATTTTTGCTTCATTATTTTTGGCAATTAGTTTCTTTTGATCATCACTATGTTTAGTAAGTGAACTATCCTCATCCCGACCACTTCCGGTAGCTTTATGATCACCTTCAATAATAATATACCATAGATCTATGTCTTTTGATTTTACGTAAGTTTCAAAACGGTTTTTCCAATAAATAAAACCATTTGGTTCAAATAGTGGTGGTCTTTGCATAGATTGCCCTTCTTTGAATTTTCAAAATCCATGGATCGTTTCAAGTTTTAAGATACAATATATTTTAAAATCTTGAGTAATGTAGCTCTTGATGCCAATTGTGGAAAACTAGAAGGGGGGTTGAATAGTTTACCGGTTTTAAACTTGATTTTCTTCTAATACTTTTACGTGTAATTACCCATTAAGACGTATCAAACAATAAATTATATGCAAGTATAAAGTAAGAAACGATAAAACCATAACACAATTGTTTATCGTGGTTTAGCCACAAGGAATCTTTTTCCTTGCCCTACTCCACGCCCCGAGTATCCAACTTGAGAGTTTTCTTGCACTAATCAACAAGCTCCTTTATCCGGCGGAGAAAACCTTACACGTCGCTTACACACTATTTCCGACACTAAGCTAGATGTCAAGTTCTTTCACAAGGGTACAACCACTCCCGTTAGTTCTTTTACAAGGGTACAACAACTCCCGATACTCTAAGTATTTTTAGGACTAAAATACTAACCAATCACTACAAATGGATACAATATAATGAAGTATAAACTTTACTAGTTTACACTAATGCTATGCTAGACAAGTCTTGCAATGTTGTGTTGAAGCTTGTTAGATCGTGATCTTCTTGCTACAAAGAAAGATTCACAAATGTGAAAGTTTACTGAGTTAGAAATGAAGTATATGCAGTGAAATATGATAGAGAGTGATAAATAAAACTCAAGAAGTGAGTTGCTATTTATAGGCCTTCAAACAGACCAACCCACGAAAACGGCGGAACCCATCCTTTGTTTCCGTCTGTTATGTCCGAGGGTTCCGCCAGCATGTTTGACAGAATCCTGCATAAAATATTTCACAATCTAACACAATATTCTCAAGATCTCCCAAAGTCAACTTTGAGATCTTGAGTGTGAATCAATACATAATAAAACATGTTTCTTACACACTTACATACATGTTTCTTTGAAGGGACATGTGTGATGCAAGGAATGATGTAACTTAACATTTTATTTCTAATTTTAGATATTCCTAAAAAAGAAAGTATACATGTAAAAATAGTTTATGTATAGAGTTAAAATATGTTTGTTTGAAATGTTTAGCAAGTGAATGTTTTACTAAAAAGAGTTTGCTTGCTTATATCCTAATATGACAAACTAATTAGTAAACTTGCTAAATATACATAATAGACATTTTCAATACATGTACTTAAACTAATGTATACTTACTTAGACCGATGTAGTATAGTATAGTGGTAAGTACGGGGGATTGATTGTTCTCCACAGGGAATAGTATTCCCTACGATCAAAACTTAATTAAACTAGGTCTAGAGGTGAGAGATGATTATTTTTGTGTTTTTATGGTTTTTAGAAAGCAAGTAAAAATCTCAGGTTTTGGAAGAGTGGGCGGAATTAGTTGCTAGTCAACTAACCCAAATAACTACAAATGCAATAAAAATAAAATAACAAGAAAGTAAATGTGGAGAAAAACAATAATGAGAGAAACGTGTTTACTTAGATTTCACTACTCCCTAGCTGTAGCAACCCGTAAATTTTCACACGTTAAAATGAATATTTTGCTCTTTTGACTTTGACTTTTGACTATTTGACTTTTACCGTAACGTAAAAGCAATTACTATGACCAGTAGTTAACCAGTAGTCTTCCAAGTTAAATAATTCCCTCTGCTTCGAATTATTACTCTTTAAACATTTTTCGGTCACCTCTATTTATTTAACGAGAGACTATCTCGCAAAACTTGAAAAGCGCACACAACGAGTGCCGGCACAACCTATAATTTTTCAGACTATTATTCTAAATAGTACCACTATTTATTTTTATCAGAAAATACGAGTTATTTATTTTCTGACGATTACCGGTGATTTAAAACTTAAAAGCTAGAGGATATATCGCTTTTCTTGAAGAACGATACCGACACCGCATTAATAATGGTTTAAATTTTATCATTATTATTTGGAGTCAATAATTTCATTTTTATTTTGCTAATATAAAACGCTTCTAGAAATATATCTTGCGTATTTACTCAACCAAAATACTGAGTTACACTTTAGCTTAACGGGACACGAAATACACGGTATGATAATAATACAAGCCCACCTTTCCATTCCTATCCTACTTAACCACCGCCTTTTAATTGAGAAAGATAAAAATCAGATCTTATCTATCTCTTCCTCATCTCACTCTCTCTTATCAAAGAAAAGGTATAATCTCCTCCCTCCCTCTCTCCCAAGCTGCTACGCCGCCTCATCCTCCACCGCCATCACCAACATCAATGCCACAAGGGCGTGGGTGTTTATTTGGTCTCGGGTTTACAAAAATCTGCAAAAGGTTGGCTTGGTTTTGGGTGTATTTTGGTTCGAGATAACCACCGCCGCCACCACCTCTTCCACTCTCGTTTTGGGTATTAACACAACCTTGTTTCATCTCTTTTTCATTTTATTCTTGTATCCGAATATTGAATCAAAACGTTACAAGTTTTTCGTGGAAATAAATTAGAATAAAACATGTTTTTAACAATAAATCGTGTGGTGAATCAACAAAATTCGTGGGTTAGTGTAGTTTGGAATGAGTCATGTCAGACCCGTGTGGGTACGGGTCAAGACCAGTAAGGGTCACGGTTTGGTATTGTATGGATTTGCTTCTAGTCAATATTCCAGCTTATCTTGGCTTCATTGGTTTTTATTTTATGTTTGGTTCTGGTAAATACCACCCCGAAGGGTGTGCTTGCCTTGCTGTCACATCTCACCCAAAAGGGGTGTTTGCTTTTGTTAAACCAAGAAGTCCAAGGTTGAGCTTGGTTTGGTTTGGTTCCTGGCCGCTAACAGCACACCCCAAGAGGGTGTAGGTTTGGTTTTGACTTGTTAGTTTCAGCCATAGCCGAAGGGTGTGTTTGTTGTGATTCGGCTGGAAAGGAAATACTCAAAGGATGTGTTTGTTTTTGCGTCAGACATCCCGACTAGGGGCGCTTGATGCTTGTTTGTGCACGGTTCAAACCAACCCAAGAGGGTTGTGTTTATTTGTGCTCGGTGAACCCAACCCACAAGGGTATTTGTTTGATTCTGCTTCTCGACTGGAAACTAACACAGGGGTGTTGTTTTGCTTACGACCCACCACAGCAGCGACTCAACAAAATAAAGGGTGTCCGTTTGGTTTATTTCAGTCCACACCACAACACCCAAAGGGTGCGCTTGGATAGGCTTATTACAGCCCAAACAGGGGCATTTGCTTGCTGCTACGCAGCCCCAGCAATGGTGTGTTTGTTTGCTGAAACGCAGCCTAACTAGGGTGCGTTTGTTGGCTGCTAAAACGGCCCAACCAGGGGTGTCTGTTAACTGCCAAAACAGCCCCAAATAGGGCACGTTTGCTACTGATTTTCTGCATAATAGGGTGCGTTTTGTTTGTTTATTTACTGCGTACATGAGCTGTTTGGAACAGCTCACTGCAGTCCCACCTTTTCGGCGATATCTAGAGTTCTACAACTCTGGTTGATGCGCCGTTTGCGGTTACATTTACGTTTATGTCTTACCTACATTTCATAAAATTGGGCCGAACTCCAGAAATGACCAGAACCATGAGCTTTTTGTGATTGAAATCTGGTGTGCAGATTTTGACACCTTTCGCCATTTTGGCTCTCATTTACTCATCGGGATGAGTTATGAGGTGCGCCACCCGGCGAAACGACCACAAGACATAGCTCTATCACCCTATCTAATTACCTAAGGCCCATAACTCACTGAGTTGTGCAGACTTTCCAATCTTTGGGACTGTTTTAGAATTTCAGTTTCTAACTCATACATAGGGCTTGTTTTAGCAAATCTTCAAGTACAAACCTCATGTACCATGTCAAATACATATATAATCTTACAAGGGTTTAGGATTAATGTATTGCACTCTTAATGGACTTACGACTTAATAACAAATCACTTATTACCGGACTTTATTACACGGACTGTCACTTGATTATTATTGGATTTCTACCCAATAACCAATAAATACAAGTCGGAACTTCTAATGACTATTTATTAGTTAAACATAACTAATCCATATATCTCATTTATATATCTGCTTATCTGGTTCATACCGGTTTATTCTTTTATACGTGCTTATTACCTATTCATACTTATGCTATATGATTTGTACTTTGGCGTGCGTTTTGTCTGAGTCTATGACTTTATACCATCACACGAATGGGATACTAAACTTTTTACAAACATTGATACAAATATTCCACGAAAACTACAACACTCTACCTTTTGAAACTCATACGTATCGATTACTTTCTGTGTATTATGTTTTGAGACAAGCTTATATTCATTAGGTTATGCCGATTCTGTATCGTTGCGCTCTAATTATTGACATCACTTATGTTACTATTCTTCCATACTCCTTGGCACAGTTGTGTTCATTACATCACTACATCCCAAGGTGAGTTCATAGCCCCACTTTCCATTACTTAATTGTTTTACAAACCCTTGGGGGGAATACATGCTATTTTAACCGAGCACAATGTTTTTAAATTGTATGCTTGCCTGATTGTTTTATTATCACTAAGTACCAGCCTTGCTAAACCGAGATCCCTTATTATGAACCATTTAATCACTAGCAATAGTGAGCGCAAATATTGTGAATAGGCCTATTGGGATTGACGAATCCCATTTGTATTGACTAAGTTCAAACAAATGCACTAATATTTGAGATTTAGGTATGTTAGCAAAGTACCTACCGGGATAAATCTGCCGATTGATATTGGTACACGTTAACGTTTTGGTGTCATAAGCTTAGTGTATAATACATTTTATGGGCGTATAATAACGTAGCCTACCTGTTTTGTTTTCCAAACATTGGTGTGAGTTTACAAGCTCACACTACCAACATATTGTGTTCAAAAGATTTAACAAACTCTATGAATATCACTCAACCTTTGTGTTGACCTCTCAAGCATGTATTTCAGGTTCATGACGATCAAGGATGGCACGGAATGGCACGGATACTCAAGAGGGCTATAAATTTTATTATCATTCGAAAACTCACTTAATGTGATTTGTAAACATGGAACCAATTGGGACCTCATTTTATAATCTCTGATATTTATATATTTTGAATGATACATCTTTTAAAACGACTCAATTGGAGTTCGTTTTCTATTAATGTGACTATTGTGCCGTCAAGTAACACCCAGTTTGAATTCCGCTGCATCCATGAATTGGGGGTGTTACAGATTGGTACCAGAGCCATGGTTATAGAGAAACGGGTCTAATTGAGACCTAAACTATAACCACATGTACAAGCAAAAACATTTTATAGCCTTCCGCTCTCTGTGTCTTCCATCCTCCAGACGATTATGGACTTAGTAAGCATGTTATGCTACACAAACATATTAGTATATTCATATATACCCATTTTGAGCATTTCCCCGTAGACATTTTATGCTACACAAACATAATTACATATTAATATATGTACCCTAAACATAATTGAGCATTTCCCCGTAAGCATTTTATACTACATGAACATATTAGTATCTTGATATATAAACTCGGTTTATTTTCAATCATTTATCTAAACAATGGACTAAACATATCTGCGTATGCCTATTCTAGAGCATTACGACACAACCAGATTCTCCCAATCATGTTCCTACTGCAACATTTTATGTCCAAGACATTGTAACTGATTGCAATGGTCTTTCCTATTTTCCAAGACATTGTATTATACAATGGTCTTAACCATTTCTCAAATGTTTTGAGTCACACAATGGTCTAACCTACTTCCCAGACATTATGAATTGCACAATGGTCTAACCTACTTCTGAGACATTGTGTTATGTGCAATGGTCTCTAGACTTATTCCATCACATCATCAATATCATTTCATATGATATCAAAAACCCGTCACAACCTATCGATTTCTAAATAGAAATATGAGATTTATAAAGGACAAACAAATCCATTACCTATAAAAGCTGAAGTTCAGCTCTACATTCATCAAAGTTTTCTTATGAAACCTTCATTATTAAAAGTTCGGGATCCTGGCCAAGTATGTTCTATTTTAGAACTACTTAAAACTTCCTTTCCATACGTACCTACCCTTACTATCTTCTATGCAATGGAATATGAAAACATACGTTACAAGTCTTGTATGGACGGGACTTGCAACTTAAGGGTTTGACATCGCCTTTGTTTAGTGGACAGTTTCCCGAAAGCAACGGACATATCACAAGTATACCTAATTTAGGTATTTGAAAATTTTATCGAACCTCGGCTAAATATAGACTAGTCACCTATATTTAACCTAGGGACAGTGGAATATAGTCTGACTAACTATATTCGACTTAAAATTTTCAAATACTGAGAATAGTTGTGCTAGGGTTATGTTTAGATTGATTTCCTACATAAACTCGATACACCACCAGAATACTTTAAAACAATCTAGAGACACGATAGTGCCTTACCACTCAGCAAGATTTTAACACCTTATTTGTACGGCCTAATTTCATTCTTGAAAGTTTTCATTTATAAGATAATCCGAACTACTATCTTGGGATAGTTATCAATTCTTCTCTTTATCCCTTAGAAGTACTAGCCTGTTTAGGTCCTAAAGGATACCATTCCGTCATAAACCTTTAAAATCTCTTAAAATTTTAAAGCAAACTTGACATCTCTACCAATATTAATATTAAGCATACACTACACACTTTTGTTCATCAACATATCACATCATTATCTTCACAACCGTTGCAACTACAAGCACCCTCATCAGCTTTACAAGATTGAATATTCATTTTGTACTTTTGGAAGACCAGTATCATCTCGTAATACACTACCTTGTAACTCACCGGCTAAGTATGAATGTTGTGTTGGGAATTCTTAGGTAGGAGGATTTATAACGTCCTTATTTGAAATGGATTGGGATGCCTGTTCATTTAAATAAAGAAATTGTAAATCACCCAACCATAAGTTTATATTCCTCTATTTACATTGTTTGGGATGCCTCTTTATGTAAATAAAGAATTATAAACAAGTGGGCTTAGTTGTATCCGATATGACATGAGTATGAACTCGAACTTTAGAAACTCCGGTATTCTATTTCTCAGCAAAAGTTTTAAGATCTCATTAGAATTCCTAAGTTCATTCATAAGTTGTCACTTTTGTCGTTGCAAATCTTTACAATCATGAGTTATTTATTGAGTTAACAGACTTGTTACACTTTTGACTTGGTTCAGTCTCAAACTAACAGACTGTGTTTGATATTCTACCTACTTTACTTGAGTGTATGGACACCTACACATAAACTCTCCCAAGAGTTCCTTCCATTTGTTGACCTTTATTTTAGAGACATTGTTTCTCGAAATGTTCTCTCTCCACATCCCCACACCGTTTGTTACTATTGTTATTTTTGCCATCATTTAATTCATGAGCAGACCGAGCTCTTACAACATGATTCACTGGCTTACGAGACATCAAAATTGATTCATCATCTAGGCACCTAAATGCAACCACTCTCTCTAGGCTTTTGAAACTGCTGCATTTGCAACTCATGAAATCCTTGTGAAAACAACCTCTTAACACCTGGCACAACAATCACTTGAAGAGGCGCTACAACATTTGGTTCTCCAATATTTTCAGCTAGCCCTGCAACATTAGACTCTCCAATTGTGTTAGTCCTCCAAACATCTATACCCTTACTTTATTTCTTACAAATGTTAGTTTGAGCCATGATATTAATCGTAGCACTTTCGCTCACCCATCGAAACATTAAAAGAGTTCCTGATTTCACCTCGGAGTGTGAGATCAAAATTCTCCACAAATACCTACACTCTTTCCCAGACATCTCAACATCTGGCTAGGATTGGTCACTATTCCTCTAGAAGAGATCCAGATTGACGAATGTTTGAACTTTATCACAAAACCAATCAAGATCATAGACCGTAAAGTCATACGACTTAAGTAAGGTCGCATTCCTATTATTCAAGAGTTCGTTAGAACTTTCGGTAAGAACTCGAATTCACATGGGAGCGTGAAGACCAGATACGTCGCAAGTACTTCCATCTTGTCTCGACTCTCGAACACTCTGTCAACAGATAACACCCGCTGAACTTCGGAACGAAGTTCCAATTGAGGGGTGGATACTGTAGCAACCCGTAAATTTTCACACGTTAAAATGAATATTTTGCTCTTTTGACTTTGACTTTTGACTATTTGAATTTTACCGTAACGTAAAAGCAATTACTATGACCAGTAGTTAACCAGTAGTCTTCCAAGTTAAATAATTCCCTCTGCTTCGAATTATTACTCTTTAAACATTTTTCGGTCACCTCTATTTATTTAACGAGAGATTATCTCGCAAAACTTGAAAAGCGCACACAACGAGTGCCGGCACAACCTATAATTTTTCAGACTATTATTCTAAATAGTACCACTATTTATTTTTATCAGAAAATACGAGTTATTTATTTTCTGACGATTACCGGTGATTTAAAACTTAAAAGCTAGAGGATATATCGCTTTTCTTGAAGAACGATACCGACACCGCATTAATAATGGTTTAAATTTTATCATTATTATTTGGAGTCAATAATTTCATTTTTATTTTGCTAATATAAAACGCTTCTAGAAATATATCTTGCGTATTTACTCAACCAAAATACTGAGTTACACTTTAGCTTAACAGGACAAGAAATACACGGTATGATAATAATACAAGCCCACCTTTCCATTCCTATCCTACTTAACCACCGCCTTTTAATTGAGAAAGATAAAAATCAGATCTTATCTATCTCTTCCTCATCTCACTCTCTCTTATCAAAGAAAAGGTATTATCTCCTCCCTCCCTCTCTCCCAAGCTGCTACGCCGCCTCATCCTCCACCGCCATCACCAACATCAATGCCACAAGGGCGTGGGTGTTTATTTGGTCTCGGGTTTACAAAAATCTGCAAAAGGTTGGCTTGGTTTTGGGTGTATTTTGGTTCGAGATAACCACCGCCGCCACCACCTCTTCCACTCTCGTTTTGGGTATTAACACAACCTTGTTTCATCTCTTTTTCATTTTATTCTTGTATCCGAATATTGAATCAAAACGTTACAAGTTTTTCGTGGAAATAAACTAGAATAAAACATGTTTTTAACAATAAATCGTGTGGTGAATCAACAAAATTCGTGGGTTAGTGTAGTTTGGAATGAGTCATGTCAGACCCGTGTGGGTACGGGTCAAGACCAGTAAGGGTCACGGTTTGGTATTGTATGGATTTGCTTCTAGTCAATATTCCAGCTTATCTTGGCTTCATTGGTTTTTATTTTATGTTTGGTTCTGGTAAATACCACCCCGAAGGGTGTGCTTGCCTTGCTGTCACATCTCACCCAAAAGGGGTGTTTGCTTTTGTTAAACCAAGAAGTCCAAGGTTGAGCTTGGTTTGGTTTGGTTCCTGGCCGCTAACAGCACACCCCAAGAGGGTGTAGGTTTGGTTTTGACTTGTTAGTTTCAGCCATAGCCGAAGGGTGTGTTTGTTGTGATTCGGCTGGAAAGGAAATACTCAAAGGATGTGTTTGTTTTTGCGTCAGACATCCCGACTAGGGGCGCTTGATGCTTGTTTGTGCACGGTTCAAACCAACCCAAGAGGGTTGTGTTTATTTGTGCTCGGTGAACCCAACCCACAAGGGTATTTGTTTGATTCTGCTTCTCGACTGGAAACTAACACAGGGGTGTTGTTTTGCTTACGACCCACCACAGCAGCGACTCAACAAAATAAAGGGTGTCCGTTTGGTTTATTTCAGTCCACACCACAACACCCAAAGGGTGCGCTTGGATAGGCTTATTACAGCCCAAACAGGGGCATTTGCTTGCTGCTACGCAGCCCCAGCAATGGTGTGTTTGTTTGCTGAAACGCAGCCTAACTAGGGTGCGTTTGTTGGCTGCTAAAACGGCCCAACCAGGGGTGTCTGTTAACTGCCAAAACAGCCCCAAATAGGGCACGTTTGCTACTGATTTTCTGCATAATAGGGTGCGTTTTGTTTGTTTATTTACTGCATACATGAGCTGTTTGGAACAGCTCACTGCAGTCCCACCTTTTCGGCGATATCTAGAGTTCTACAACTCTGGTTGATGCGCCGTTTGCGGTTACATTTACGTTTATGTCTTACCTACATTTCATAAAACTGGGCCGAACTCCAGAAATGACCAGAACCATGAGCTTTTTGTGATTGAAATCTGGTGTGCAGATTTTGACACCTTTCGCCATTTTGGCTCTCATTTACTCATCGGGATGAGTTATGAGGTGCGCCACCCGGCGAAACGACCACAAGACATAGCTCTATCACCCTATCTAATTACCTAAGGCCCATAACTCACTGAGTTGTGCAGACTTTCCAATCTTTGGGACTGTTTTAGAATTTCAGTTTCTAACTCATACATAGGGCTTGTTTTAGCAAATCTTCAAGTTACAAACCTCATGTACCATGTCAAATACATATATAATCTTACAAGGGTTTAGGATTAATGTATTGCACTCTTAATGGACTTACGACTTAATAACAAATCACTTATTACCGGACTTTATTACACGGACTGTCACTTGATTATTATTGGATTTCTACCCAATAACCAATAAATACAAGTTGGAACTTCTAATGACTATTTATTAGTTAAACATAACTAATCCATATATCTCATTTATATATCTGCTTATCTGGTTCATACCGGTTTATTCTTTTATACGTGCTTATTACCTATTCATACTTATGCTATATGATTTGTACTTTGGCGTGCGTTTTGTCTGAGTCTATGACTTTATACCATCACACGAATGGGATACTAAACTTTTTACAAACATTGATACAAATATTCCACGAAAACTACAACACTCTACCTTTTGAAACTCATACGTATCGATTACTTTCTGCGTATTATGTTTTGAGACAAGCTTATATTCATTAGGTTATGCCGATTCTGTATCATTGCGCTCTAATTATTGACATCACTTATGTTACTATTCTTCCATACTCCTTGGCACAGTTGTGTTCATTACATCACTACATCCCAAGGTGAGTTCATAGCCCCACTTTCCATTACTTAATTGTTTTACAAACCCTTGGGGGGAATACATGCTATTTTAACCGAGCACAATGTTTTTAAATTGTATGCTTGCCTGATTGTTTTATTATCACTAAGTACCAGCCTTGCTAAACCGAGATCCCTTATTATGAACCATTTAATCACTAGCAATAGTGAGCGCAAATATTGTGAATAGGCCTATTGGGATTGACGAATCCCATTTGTATTGACTAAGTTCAAACAAATGCACTAATATTTGAGATTTAGGTATGTTAGCAAAGTACCTACCGGGATAAATCTGCCGATTGATATTGGTACACGTTAACGTTTTGGTGTCATAAGCTTAGTGTATAACACATTTTATGGGCGTATAATAACGTAGCCTACCTGTTTTGTTTTCCAAACATTGGTGTGAGTTTACAAGCTCACACTACCAACATATTGTGTTCAAAAGATTTAACAAACTCTATGAATATCACTCAACCTTTGTGTTGACCTCTCAAGCATGTATTTCAGGTTCATGACGATCAAGGATGGCACGGAATGGCACGGATACTCAAGAGGGCTATAAATTTTATTATCATTCGAAAACTCACTTAATGTGATTTGTAAACATGGAACCAATTGGGACCTCATTTTATAATCTCTGATATTTATATATTTTGAATGATACATCTTTTAAAACGACTCAATTGGAGTTCGTTTTCTATTAATGTGACTATTGTGCCGTCGAGTAACACCCAGTTTGAATTCCGCTGCATCCATGAATTGGGGGTGTTACACTAGCTATCTTTTACTAATTGATTAGTTTGTTACAATTGGGTGGATGACGCGTTATATTCCTTAATACTATTCGTAGGGCCGTGTGCAATCTTCCCTAACTCTATAAGTTTCTACCTCTTCCTATGTTGAGCCGACAACTAGCTCCTAACATGGCATCCTTAGTAGTCACTTATGCATTAAATATAACCAAATAATCGTAGTACACATCCGATTCATGTTTCTTAAGACGTTCAAGCATGTTACCAATTGGAAGTCTGACAGTTTTCTTAAGCTTAACATCGATATCATTCATCCAATACAATTAATAACAAACAACCAACCAATAATCAATAGCTAGGTTTCATTACATCTAAGCAAACACAAAGAAAACCTTGCCTACCATGTTAAAGTAAAGATAAGCATAAGATAGAATCAAACAACACATAGACATATTGAATGATTATTGGAAGACTTATCTTTATTGAAACATGGATGATAAAAGGGTGAAAAACCTAGTAAAATTCGACCTAGGGTTTCTTCAAACCTATCTCTAAAGTTCTCCCAAATTACTCTTTTAATAGATAAAAATTAGAAAACTATATATAGATTTTGAAGTCTGACGGCGTCACATTGTAATCCTGACGCCGTCAACTTGCCACCAAAGAAATCCACGGATTGCCTAGATCCAATTCTGACGCCGTCTCTTGTAAATTGTTTCTTGGCCGTCTCTTGTAAATTGCATGTGACGGCCTTGGTGACGCCGTCACGCTTTAAATCCAAAAATTATTCTGGTGCGTCTCGTGTAACTTTTTTATCCACCTCTTTGCCATAACGTGACGTCATCACACGCAATACATGACGCCGTCAGGTACTATTTCCAGCTTGATTTGGAGACTTTGCCGTTTTCTTCACTTTTCGCTCAAAAAACGTCCAAAATGTTTCCTTTTCCAGATTTCTTCTCCAAAGTACCTAAAATGACAAAAGGAACGATTTAGGGCAATAATTTATAAAATAATCTCGACTTAGGGCTTAAATGACCCCCTAAAAGCATAACACTTTTCGCCTCATCAAATACCCTTACACTTGAGATTTGCTTGTCCTCAAGGAAATGCGCTTTTATTCTAATCAAAATACAAGCTAGGGTTCATTTTAACACTAATATAAAAGTAATTACAACAAATAATCATTCCACTTCAATCAAAACAAGCACGAAAATTATACACTAGCACCTCACAAATAGTGTTTAGATACTCACATATCTCGGGTGTAATAAAAGTGTATATCACAAATGAAAATGTAAAATATCTCTCACTACCTGTCATAGCACATAGATTACCATAGGCTTGGGAAAGGATCAAACCTCCACCACTTGGTGTAAGAACCTAGGATAAACTATCAAAGAGGTCTTTTAAAAGGGTTGTAACGTGAGCTGCAGGGATATGATAAACACGGTTTTGTTGGATAAAGGTAATCTTTACTGGTGGCAAGTTAATCATCTTGGTCAATTACATGTACAATGTGGCGTTGCTAAGCCAAGACTCGACTCGACTTAAGCTAATGAAAATTAACAAAAATATAAAAAGAAACATTGAAGGAAACGGGATGGTATTCCATATGTTTTTCTCTTTCTTTCTTTTTCTAATATATTTTTTTATTATCATTTTTTTTGCATACACTCTTACCCTACCATCCAAAATAATACATCATAGGAGATTTACATTCCCCTTACACTTGAACTTTTACATACTTTACAATCAACTATTCTAATGACTCGAATCAAGATAATCAAAACACTAGGAGTACTTTTAAAATATTAACGCACATATGGGGGTAATAATTGACGTCTTCCCCAATACTCCATAACAATAGTACTTTACCCATGAGTCCTAATCGTCCTAAAACAATATGTACAAGATATGACTCGACTTAGCAACCATGTAATCAATTATATAATTAACTAAGGGTTTAAACATGTAACAATAATGCACTAAAGATGAGTGCATGCAAAGAAGGCTAAGGCGATTTGGGTGTACATTTGGGGTGGATTGTTAACAAATTCTTCCTTTAAGTAAAATGCTTAAAGTTAGAAACGAAAAAGATAGGCTCGGAGGGATGTACTAAGGATATCGTGTACTAAAAATGAGTACAACGCAAAGGTGTGAGAAAAATTAATTGACTTTACTAGTAAATTATATTAACTTTATTGGTTAAGTAATTATGATACGGGTTTAACACAAGGGTTATCCTAATGCCTCTTATCATGTAGTAAATCCTACTACAGCAATGTAGTCTCACATGTGGTCTCGGGATGCATTACTAACGCAAGTTCTAGAATCTAAATACTATCAGTACACTCATAAGCACCAACACTGAATGCTTTTTCCTAAAGATCTAAAGGCGAACCTCACATATTTGGGGTGGAAAATTTTTGAGTGGTATGGTTTTTTGTGCTAGTCATACAACTCTTATCCATGAGCCGCTTACTAAGACTAAAGCTTCACTCCTAAATGTTGTAAAAAATTAAATTTGGCGCTAAAATTGCCCTAAGAAGTATTTCTCTTAGTTTTATTACACACCTACTATTGAACAAACAAACATCAAGTGCAATTGTATTCTCTAAGGTATCATCATTTACCCTCCCCTTAGACTTAAGCTGAACATTGTCCCTAATGTTCAATAAAAAGGATGTAAAAGTAATGAAGGTAAAAGAATGAAACAAATACTCCCCTGATTCGTTCGGTGTGGATAATGCGTTAACAAGGTTAGATCCTCCTCCAAGAAAATGAACGTTGAATGCTTCCCTCTAGAAATATAAATCATCTTCTTGTCCAATATAACCTGTTAAACCTGAGAAAACAATCAAGGTAAACCTCACGTAAAATCGGCGGAAATCTCTATATATAATAAAATCCTAGAAAACAAATAAAGATATAATGCTTGCGGAATGAATATTTGCAGATTTCCTGGAGTTTATAAAACTAAAGAATTAACAAAAACTTTATGACTCCGGCAGAAAAGCAAGACTTGCAAAATTTTTCAGAATTTTACACCTGACGCCGTCAGGTTATGACCCTGACGCCTTCAGAATGCTCTGACAGAAATCTTATGTTAAGTTTCCAGAAAAGTTCTGGAAAAACTCACGCCTTAATTCCTGGAAATCCTGCAAAATATCATTATGACTCAATACAAGCATTTGACTCACACAAATACTAATATGCACATTCATTTAAGATTGTTGTGGTTCATGTCCAATCTCGTTCTTATAAACAAATTTAGATTTCCCTTACACTTATCTTTTACAAAATACCTTTACATGTAATTAAGACGAAGTTACAAACAAAATAAAGTATTTTCACAATTTATTTTGAAATATTAACCATAAACAATAAAAATCAAACATGCATACGGAAACAAATAAAATAAAATCAAACAAACAAATAAAACTTGGGTTGCCTCCCAAGAAGCGCTTTTCTTTATTAACGAGTCTTGTAGCTTGACTCAAAGTCACGGGGTATCCTATGTGAGTGAGATCCTCATCGAGGACATCTTTAGGATCAAACTTAGGTTTTAATTTCCTATCGGTACGCTTAGTACGGTATGACTTTTCAAACTTTTCTCCATACGGATCATATAGAATCATCTTCATATGTCATGATCCATCACCTTCCTTAGGTGGCTTGTCCTAATTCCATTTACATTTATCACCCTCCATTTTCCATTTGTTCATTCCTAAGTTGATAGGCATCACTCCTAGGAATTCAATCATTTTCCTAAAGACTAAGGGATCCTCAAAGGGGTTTAGTTCTTCATCCCTAGCTATGAGTTGCTCCACCGAATGTGTTCGGTTTATGAATTCCTCCTCTAAATAAAATGGGCGTTGAGGTCCTATGAAGTCTCTATTAACCCAAGGTCTGTATCTAGATGGTCTCCTATTCAAATCTACCCAATGAGGTGTTCGTTCCTCATTAGTATCATAGGCATGTTTCTTAACATCAGATACCGACCAAGTTTCTCCTTCTCCTACCGCTAGTCTAGATTCTTTACAATCAATCATCGCACTTGCGGTAGCTAAAAATCCTCTTCCTATTAACAAAGGGCATGTAGTCTCACTAACCATATCAAGGACGTGGAAATCGGCTAACATTGTCAACCTTCCTATATGCACTAATACATCCTTCACTACCCCAACCGGATATGCTACACTTCCATCCGCAAGAACTATGATTACCTCCGTTTCATCTAATTTTCCCAGCTTAAGAGTGGTGTAAAGAGATAACGGAAGCAAATTTAAGCTTGACCCAAGATCGGCTAATGTGTCAAAAGCCTCAGAATTTCCGATCTTACAATGTAAAACAAACATGCACGGATCATCTAATTTTTTAGGAAACTTGTTTTGAATGAAGGCAGTCCCATTTTTGCCCAACTTAAGTTTCTCCTCATATTTCTCAAAAAGGGCATTGTACTAGGGAGCTTGTGTAACAACCCATAAAAACCCGTTACTATCATTCACATTACAAATACCTATAGTAGGTATTTAACAGGTAAATTTTTGCTTTTTATGTGCTTTTATTACTTGCATGACTCACTAGACCTGCTCACGTATCTACACAAGCCAAATAACTCAACACTCACATCCTAAAAACCCAGGTATGTAAAGCATAAAATCATAACAACACCATAATAAGTAATTTACCAATCTAAAACACTAAACATAAACACAAAACCCTAATAAACACTAATAAAACCTTAAGTAGGATTATGTGCTTATTTGAACCTATATGCTTAGTTTAACTAGTATGACAGAGTCCAAGGCTTAAGTATGAGTTTCCTTAGGAATATTTGGATATCTTAGGACCATTAGACTATAGTATAACCCTTTAGAACTTAGGTACTAAACCCTTAAGCACAAAACCATAACTAGGTTATAACTAGCTAGAATTAGGTCTAAACCATCCCAAAACTTCCACATAGGTCACTACCACTTAGTATAAGCCTCTTAGGACTTAGGAATAGTTATTAGACACTCATAGGACACTAATCTAGGCACTAAACCATAGGATAAACCCTTGTCTCTCACTAAATACACTTAGGTCATTTAGGTTACAAAACTAGGTCAAACCTTCCCAATTCTTTCCCATAAGTTACCCTCACTTAGAATAAACACTTTAGGAACTTAACTTAGGCACTAAACCTTAGGTAAAACCTTAAACACTTATTAAGTAGAACTAGGTCTAAACTTAACTAAAATAGGTAAAACCTAAACATAAGCACCTCAAGCACCTCAACCTAGCACCCTAACACCTTAGTCATACCCAAGCACACACCCTAACACCCATAAGCACCCACACAAGTAGGTGCATCACCTACTTGTCTAAACCACCACTAATCACCACTAAACCACCACTAATCCTCCACTAAACCACCACTAATCCACCCCTAATCACCCTAAACCACCACTAAACCTCCCAAGAAGCTTACAAGCACCTCTAAACACTCACTCACACACCTCCATGGCTGCTTACAAGTAGGTGCATCACCTACTTGTGCCGCGGCTTCACCTCCTCCACAAACACCCCAAACCGCCATATAGACTAGCCCCATCACCATGGTAGCTTCCATGTCACCATGTAGCTGCCATGAGTCACCTCCCTCCCCCTTGACACCTCCTATTTTCTTTGCTTGGCCACCACTCCTCTCGTACACTATAAATACTCGCGACTCCCTCTCTATTTCATTCACCCCTCTCCTTTTATTTCCACCTCAAATCTTCTGTAGTACTAGTAGTATACGAGCTATAATGAGCCTATGAGTCGAGCAAAGTGAGCCTTGAGGCCTTGTCGAGTCCCATTTCCCATCGCTAAAACCCTAACCCTAGTTTAACCCATGTAAAACCTTCCCTAACCAAGTAAGCTTTACATTTAGTATTCTTTAGCTTTAGTTTAGTCTTAGGATAGTATTAGGATGCCTTAGATACCCTAGGAACCCTTGCATGAGCCTTAAACCATTTCATTTACTAGTTTACATTTTAAAACCCTAGACTGAGTCGTATACTTGCATGCATGCTATAAGTCATTTCTATAAGTCATAAACTAGTTATAGATAACCTAGATAAGCTAATATAAGTCAAACATAAGCTAGAAAACTTAGTTGTTAGATAAAATATAAGTTACATGCATTTAGGACTAGTTTAGCAAAACTTTACATGCATAAGGGTATATATCATAAATTCCTGAAATTATAAAGTCTAGGGACTGTTTTTGACATTTCCTAGAAGTTATAAGTGTAAGGACTAGTTTTGCATAATATTAAAACCTTAGGATATATATTAAAATAATTTATAAACTAAAAAGGACTAAATACGTAAATATTATAAAGTTAAAGGTCTAAATGGTAAATATAAGAGTCTAAGGTTAGTTGTGCCATTTAATTAAAATATTAGTTGTGTTAAGTATAGATAGTTATAAGTATAAATAATATAAGTATTATAAGTTTAGGGTAGAAAACGTAAATATATAAACTATAAGGATATAAAATGAAAATATCATATAAATATAAAACCTAAATAAAGTTAGAATCATAACACAATACTAGGGAGCTTCATGCGAGGAGTACTATGTGGATATTTCGTTTTGACGAGTTTGTTGGGTTTACGAATTAAAGTGCCCTAACTCCTCGAACGATTATTGCATATACTTCTGAGATATGATGGCCCGAACGGTGATATGATTATAACTACACCCTAATAACAACATAACTCAATAATAGGGAGCCATGTGTGAAGAGTATTCACTTCTGAATTATGATGACCCGAACGGTATTATGTTGATAACATAATACAATAGTAGGGAGCTTCATGTGAGGAGTCATATACTTCTGAATTACAATGGCCTGAACGGTGTTATGTTATATCTAAAACATTAATAAATCTAAAAAATAACT
The DNA here is from genome assembly GCA_030686995.1 of Artemisia argyi. Lineage (NCBI taxonomy): Eukaryota > Viridiplantae > Streptophyta > Magnoliopsida > Asterales > Asteraceae > Artemisia > Artemisia argyi. Next base: position 130,910,761 of record CM060709.1, read on the forward strand.
TAACAAACATAAACAAGATAACTAAAGCTTGACATACATCCAAAACCAACAACACACTAGGATACGTGAGTAAGGCGGTCTAGTTTCCGAGTCACTACTTGCATTACTTAGATTACTCTAAGCCCAGGAGAGTTTCGTAGCCTCACACTTTTTAAATTCTGTGAGTTCATAGCCTCATACTTTTTAAAATGCTTTCACTCTAAATGCTTTATAAACCCTCTGAGGGGGATACATGCAAAATACTTTACTTAAAACCGAATATAAGTCTTTTTCTTTCGTTGTTGCACGAGTAAACTAACTGCCACCACTACATAACTAAATTCATGAATCTAATCGTTTGGGATATTTTACCCACGTGATTGCGAATATAGTTGATAGATCTATTGGAGTTTGACAACTCCCGTTGGTATTAACACCCCACTAGGTGGTACCAATAAGTACTATATTTGAATCCACTGAAGGAATAACTTTGGCAAGTTATTCTTCCTATCCCCTCATGTTGGGTCTGCAGCCCACATGACCCGGATTGTTAAGGTGTAATTCATGAGCTTAGTGCAACATACTCCACTCCTGATAATTGTGCATGCATCACAATTATCACATAACTTACACTTTCTCAGATGGGTGTAACAACTGAACCCAGGGAACTTGTATTCACTAACACCTAAACCTATGATTCTCACTCAACACCTAGTGTTGACTTTTTAAGCATGTATTATAGGTATATTTCTTCTATGGAGCCATGGCAGAAGGAGGTACTGAACTCGAAGGACTTTTCATGGTTATCATTCAAACATAACCTAACTCCTAGATTTTTGGGACCTCATCAAGAATAAAAGTATATCTTTTATAATTAAAACTCTGATAATTATGAATGATAACTAAATTTCCAAAAAGTCTATTTTCGCGTCGTTTTCTATTACTGTAACTGTGTTACTATGAAGTAATACCCCAAACACTTAATCCGCTGCGATCGGTGAAAAATGGGGGTGTTACAAATTGGTATCAGAGCTTCAGTTGTAGAGAACAAGGTCAAAACCTAACTACAACTATTTTTCCTAAACCCGAGAAAGTCCTCAGTACCTCTGCCATCCTCCGTAACCATACGTGCTAAGGTAAGTATAATAATTGCCTGCTTAACTGCTAAATGATTTACAATATTTTTCTTTATTATATAGTTATGTCTACTCCCCACTACTCTACCCCTGTCTCATCTAGCCTACATCCGGAGAATGATCTTTCCTCTCCGAATGTACTAGATTATTCCCCTAAACCCTATAACTTAGAAAATTTTACGAATAGTTTAGATATACCTTCACCCTTAGGATATACCCCTTCTTTAGATAACCCTCATTTAAAACACATAAGAGATTTCTATGCTAAGACATCACCCCTACCTCCCCTAAACCCTATTATACATCCACTTTTCCCTACCCCTAGATTAGAACCCCATGGTTTCTTTCTCTCGAGAGAACCATATATACCTAAACACCCTATCCCTACCTATACCCCTAGATATGACCTTAGGCAACCCTATACCTTAGAACCTACCCCTTACTTAATAAACCCTCCTATTCCATCTTGGAAACATGAAATTGGAGAAAAAACCTATAGGTTAACTCTAGAAGATGAGGAAAACCAATTAGAGGAAATTTTAAATAACTTAGATGAAATTTTTCTTGATCTCCTTGAGAAGATAGAAAAAGGTCATAATAATAATAACTTAGATAATCAACCTGACTATAGTAGTTTAAGAAATACTTTTCAAGAAAACCGTTTTAAAATAGCTAAAATACAGAAAAACCAAATGAAACATCACCATAAAATAGCCTTTGCCCGCTTTAGGATTTGCACATTAGAAAAGGTAATAGATAATGATGAATAAATTTTTCAATCAAACTTAGAAAACACTAACTCATGGAATTAGGAAATTAGGAAACCTTAGAAAACCCTAAGTAAATATATAACCCTAGGAGATATGCCTTAGAATAGTTAGTGCCTATAGGATATGTAAGATAGGAAATCAATAAAACAAGTTAGGATTTAGAAATTACCTAGTACCCCTCAAAGGATAGATTAGATAACTAGACTTAGGAATGCCTTTCACCTTAGGACACCCTTAACCCAATAGAAACCCTTAGGAAAATTAGGTATAACCCATAGAACGTAACAAGTTGGGTACTTGTTATAACCTACCCTTAACCCTTACCCTTAGAACCTTAGGAAACCTACCCCGATGTCTTAGGTACATAGAATCTCTAAACTGTTTTAAATTTCCCTTAACCTAACGTTTTCAAAATACTTTTCCCTTACTGATGGTGAGAATCTTCATTCTACACCATAGAGATCTGAATTATTTCTCCTCCGATCTCTAAACCTTCACTTCTTTCCTTAGCTTTCTTAAGCTATCTTCGTTCTAGTTAGTGATTCTACCCCTAACTATCCCATATGTAAATATATGATCATCATATATAAACATATTCCTACTCTTTTTCCTCTTTATTCCCTTAGATTACTATGATTCCCGAGCTAGTTTTCCCCATTCCCCTTAGTAAACCCCAAAACCTTAATTAGGATTCCCATACTTGAGGTTAGAAATAACATTAGGACATCCCTATAAAGCATAAACTTAGGAATAGAAAAATTTAGATTAATAGGATAGGCTATCTAAGAAACCCTTGAGGAAAATAGAAAAATAAATAAGACTAGGAAATTTTAGGAATAATTAGGATAGAAACCAAAACCCCTACCCCAATAGATAGATAGATACCCCTATAGGATAGGATTTAATAGGAATACATTAGGTTTAGAAGATATATTAGGAAAAACCTAGGATTAGATAACCTTCACCCTAAGCCTTTAGACCCCTAGTTTAGAATAGACACATTAGCAAGCTTCTACCCTATAGGAATAAGTAGATTTAGGTCATAGATTACCCATACCTAGCCCTTAGGATACCCATACCTATACACTTGAGGATTTTATATTATACCTTAGGATTTGACAATTTTTAGAATACCCATTAGGAAATTTCACTTAGAAGATACTATGGATAGTACCCTAGCTGGTTTCAAATTCCTAGGAATAGTAATACTCATAATAATAGTAATAATGGTAGTATTAGACAACTTAAAACAAAAGAGAAAACCTAAAACTACACCTAAGAATAAGGATACACCTAGTCAACCCTTAGAAAAGAAAACACTTAGACCTAATCCCTCTTTAGAACCCTCTACCTCAATGGAACCAAACACCTCACCCTTAGAAATTAGGATTAGTTAGGAAAAACTAGAAGAACCTTAGGGGGGAAAACAAAACTCTGGGAAGAAATCTAGTAAATCTAAAACTCCATCAGGATACTCTCTGTCACAACTCACCATTTCACGTCATTTACCATTTCAGGTCATTTTCCCAAACTTCGACTTTTTACTATTCATAAATCACTATTCATCAAAACACTATTCATCATTTTACTATTCATCGTTTTCGAGGTCAGTTTGATGTTCTGAGAAACTTTTTGGAAATTTACTATTCACCGAACACTATTCATTTCCGGAAAAGTTTTCACCATTCACTTGCATTACTCATTTCATCGTAAATTTAGTTTACGGGTATTCAAATTCGCGTAACCGGATTGGTTTAGGTGCGAATTCATTTCATTAGTGTTAAGTACACTGCATACGGACTGGGGATAGTCTGCATATCATCATAACAGCATTTTCATGTTATACCACTCTCAGGATTTTCAAATTTCTATATTCAGTACATTTAACGTTTTTACGTATACGTAATTATAATAAACGTTAACACCCGGTTTATACACGACGAATATATCTAAATATTCCCACAATGGTCCCGACATATTTTTATATCCATTTTAACATCATAAAAGTTATAACATTCAGTTACCCAGTATTTTCGTAATTTATTTTATTTATAACGTACGCGTATGAATATAACGACGGTTTTCGTTAAAACTAAACATTAATCACCCGATCACTCAGTAAATGTACCCAACATATTTTTAATATGTTTTTAACATTATTATAACTTTATTTCATCCCGGTTAACTTCGTGAACGTTTATTGCTATTAAACCCGGTACCCGATTTTAACGAATAACGCGTAATAACACTTAACGCTACACTATATTTTCTAAGTGATCAAAACCGTTTTGGCTACTCCTTTTCACACCCAAAAACCAGCCCAAGACCACACCCTTTAACCATGTGCATTAATGTAGCCATTTTATACTAATAAACACATTATAACATACTTTACCAAATTTTCCAAAATCATAATTCATCCTTTTTAGAAAGAACAAAAACTTGCTCATCCTCTCCATCCCTTCTCCAAACCCACGACCTTTTGATGATCTCCATGATCAAGTGATCATTTTCCATAAAGTAAAACACAAAACTTGTTCATTTTACAAGCCTAATCAAGAATCAAGCAACAAAAACACAAGAACATCAAGCATAATCATCCTATAATCATCTCATTTTGTCAAGTAAGTTTTCATCTTTATTTTTTCATGGATCATCCTATTTTTACATGTATTACATAAGTATCATGCTAAAAACCATGTACAAGTAGCTATACCACACTTTATTTTGGCTAAAAAGAAACATACAAACCCTAACTTTTTAGTTATGAATCCCCTTGCTCTAATAACTTGGTTAGGAGTCCATGGCACCCTAAGAAGGTGTATGGTAAGATTAGATTAGCCATGTGGTGATTACAAGAGGTTTGGTGATGGTAGAAATTAGTTTTTAACCTTGGAAACTTGATTTGGAACCTATTTTAGACATGCTGTTCCGTTTTGTAAAAATCTGGAAAATCAGTAAACACCAAGGGAACTTTGGCAAAATTTTTAGAAAATACTTTCAAAAACGAATCCGTAGGCGAAAGAACGGATTAAAAAGAGTTTATAACGAAGGAGTTATGATTTTTGCAAGATTGTAGACGAAAAGTATTTTTCTGAAAATGTATGCTGTTGGACGTTTTTCATTGGACAAAAAGAGACTTTAGACGTAACCCGGAGGAGCCGAGCTTTCCAAAATATATTACTACATACTAAGACGAAACCGTGGACATAAAGAACAAGTAAAACGGACAAGTAACGACAAAGATATACTCGTTTGAATATCGGCTAAAACCATTTTATAATTGACAGCTTTTATTAAATTTGGCGCAAAAACTACGAAGTACATTTTCAAGCTAGAAGTAATATCAAGTACCGAGCTTTATAACTAACGTAGTATTAGTTATTACGAGTATGTTTTCATCATTTCAAGGATTACAACCCGAGTATTTCAACGCTAACATGGAAACTTACGTTATATATATATATAAGTATATATATATATATTATAACTAGCTATTTATATTTTCTAATAGCAATATTTTCCAAATTCTTGGAATATATATTTTTTTGATAATACAAGTGTTTTTCCAAAGAGTAGAGTGGTATAGAAACATGTGCATGGACATTCATAACATTATTTCATGATCTAAAGTAGATCGTTCATCATTCATATTAGGTTGCGGCTAGTGTGCGCGCCTTGTTTTTCAGCTCATTACATGTTCATGGTACCATCATATCAGGTGAGTCATAGCCCCACTTTTACTGGTTTAATTACTTTACAAACTCTTTGGGGGAGATACATGCTTAAATACTCGTGTTATACTTTTATACGATTTCAAATCCCATGGGGGAGAATACATTGCAGCAACTATTTTTGTACAATGCCAAAGTATAAAGTTTCTTACATTGCTTAAGTAGTCTTATTACCACGTCACGACAAGTCCCCTTTATTTCATGGACCGTTAATTTCAAGTACTAAGCGAGAGTGAGTGGATAGATCTATTGAGGGTGACGCCTCCATTCGTGTTTGGGTTGCTCCAACGGAATTACGAATGCATTTCATGTCTAATATATTATGAGTGTCTGGTAAACACTCACTTGGGGCAAGTTTTAGTACGTCTAGCTTCGGGGTCATGAGCTTAAGAGCCAATGTGGGTTTCATTATTGAAATCTTAGTACTTTACTTTATACTTGGGCTATTGTACATACAAAATTACTGATAAATCCCTGATACTTTTGCATCAAGTCTTATTACTGAAATACGATGCTTTTGCATCAAGTCTTATTACTGAAATACGATGCCTTTGCATCAGCCTTATTACTGAATTACAATGCTTTTGGTATCAAACTTATTACATTTGGCAGTGGGTTGTAAACACACAGGTTACAAGTCTCTTATGGCGGGACTTGGAACTGAGTGGATTTACGATGCCTTTGCTGGGGAATCTTCATTTCAATGCATTACATTCTTTTTCACAAGACTCTATGAACTCACCAACCATTGTGTTGACACTTTAGCATGTATTTTCAGGTTTTAAGCTATGGCACACTACTGGAGGTTTTGGCAGGGCATGGCATGGTCATAGAAGACTCTGATTTAATCATTTGGGGACCGTTTTAAAATACTTTAAGGGCCTACTTCCGCATTACTTTTAACGATGTAAATTCAACAATTTGATTTAACTATTTTATTTTAAATGATTCAAGTGCAAACCATTTTTGAACTAGTGTTGTAATATCAATTGAGTTACACCCCAGCTACGTGTATGCTTCCGCTGGACCCGATTTTGGGGGTGTGACAGATTGGTACCAGAGCTTTGGCTATAGCGAACTAAGTGTTTTTAAAACCTAGACTATAGCTACTTTCAAGAAAACTTAACCCTATGACCGTCACGTGCCTGCCTGCCAAGCTGAAGCCTCATTTGTGGTTTGTTGCTGACTTAGGTGGTGAGACTTGTGTCTCATTATCTGATATATTATATTCATTTATTATAGTTGATTACTATAATTGTTTTTCATATAAGCATGTTCACGTATCATATATGTCACCGCATTATGTTTTTCCTTGCATAGTTTCATCATTTGACCTCGAGTTTGGTCACCTGCCTTAGTCTTTCTGAACGTCTTGGTATTTGTGAAGGACATAGTATTAGTATAACTGAGCTGAGTATTTCAAAATTCATGGAACCTCGGTGGAATATAGACTAGTCACCTATATTCAACCCGGGATAGTGGGACATAAGCTGACTACCTATGTCTGACTCAGAAATGAATTTTGCAACACTGAGAATAGTTATAATAAAATTCTGTCTGGATTGAATCCTTTACTTATTTTTCCAAATGTTTCATGCATGTGTGTATACCCTCATTGTCAGAACATTCATACTTTTCATCACCTCATGAACCGCCGCTTGGAAGCATGTAAATTGATCATTTCATTTCATGAACATTCACATTTATGCATAATACACTTACATCACAGTATTTTCTTGTATCACAATATCATTTTGTCGCAGTTGTCACAGTCTCTTCCCTTCTCACCATCACTATCATCACCTTTTCACCAATATGTTTTCAGAGACCAACATAAACTGAACTTCGGGACGAAGTTCCTTTTAGAGGGGAAGACTGTCACAACTCACCATTTCACGTCATTTACCATTTCAGGTCATTTTCCCAAACTTCGACTTTTTACTATTCATAAATCACTATTCATCAAAACACTATTCATCGTTTTACTATTCATCGTTTTCGAGGTCAGTTTGATGTTCTGAGAAACTTTTTGGAAATTTACTATTCACCGAACACTATTCATTTCCGGAAAAGTTTTCACCATTCACTTGCATTACTCATTTCATCGTAAATTTAGTTTACGGGTATTCAAATTCGCGTAACCGGATTGGTTTAGGTGCGAATTCATTTCATTAGTGTTAAGTACACTGCATACGGACTGGGGATAGTCTGCATATCATCATAACAGCATTTTCATGTTATACCACTCTCAGGATTTTCAAATTTCTATATTCAGTACATTTAACGTTTTTACGTATACGTAATTATAATAAACGTTAACACCCGGTTTATACACGACGAATATATCTAAATATTCCCACAATGGTCCCGACATATTTTTATATCCATTTTAACATCATAAAAGTTATAACATTCAGTTACCCAGTATTTTCGTAATTTATTTTATTTATAACGTACGCGTATGAATATAACGACGGTTTTCGTTAAAACTAAACATTAATCACCCGATCACTCAGTAAATGTACCCAACATATTTTTAATATGTTTTTAACATTATTATAACTTTATTTCATCCCGGTTAACTTCGTGAACGTTTATTGCTATTAAACCCGGTACCCGATTTTAACGAATAACGCGTAATAACACTTAACGCTACACTATATTTTCTAAGTGATCAAAACCGTTTTGGCTACTCCTTTTCACACCCAAAAACCAGCCCAAGACCACACCCTTTAACCATGTGCATTAATGTAGCCATTTTATACTAATAAACACATTATAACATACTTTACCAAATTTTCCAAAATCATAATTCATCCTTTTTAGAAAGAACAAAAACTTGCTCATCCTCTCCATCCCTTCTCCAAACCCACGACCTTTTGATGATCTCCATGATCAAGTGATCATTTTCCATAAAGTAAAACACAAAACTTGTTCATTTTACAAGCCTAATCAAGAATCAAGCAACAAAAACACAAGAACATCAAGCATAATCATCCTATAATCATCTCATTTTGTCAAGTAAGTTTTCATCTTTATTTTTTCATGGATCATCCTATTTTTACATGTATTACATAAGTATCATGCTAAAAACCATGTACAAGTAGCTATACCACACTTTATTTTGGCTAAAAAGAAACATACAAACCCTAACTTTTTAGTTATGAATCCCCTTGCTCTAATAACTTGGTTAGGAGTCCATGGCACCCTAAGAAGGTGTATGGTAAGATTAGATTAGCCATGTGGTGATTACAAGAGGTTTGGTGATGGTAGAAATTAGTTTTTAACCTTGGAAACTTGATTTGGAACCTATTTTAGACATGCTGTTCCGTTTTGTAAAAATCTGGAAAATCAGTAAACACCAAGGGAACTTTGGCAAAATTTTTAGAAAATACTTTCAAAAACGAATCCGTAGGCGAAAGAACGGATTAAAAAGAGTTTATAACGAAGGAGTTATGATTTTTGCAAGATTGTAGACGAAAAGTATTTTTCTGAAAATGTATGCTGTTGGACGTTTTTCATTGGACAAAAAGAGACTTTAGACGTAACCCGGAGGAGCCGAGCTTTCCAAAATATATTACTACATACTAAGACGAAACCGTGGACATAAAGAACAAGTAAAACGGACAAGTAACGACAAAGATATACTCGTTTGAATATCGGCTAAAACCATTTTATAATTGACAGCTTTTATTAAATTTGGCGCAAAAACTACGAAGTACATTTTCAAGCTAGAAGTAATATCAAGTACCGAGCTTTATAACTAACGTAGTATTAGTTATTACGAGTATGTTTTCATCATTTCAAGGATTACAACCCGAGTATTTCAACGCTAACATGGAAACTTACGTTATATATATATAAGTATATATATATATTATAACTAGCTATTTATATTTTCTAATAGCAATATTTTCCAAATTCTTGGAATATATATTTTTTTGATAATACAAGTGTTTTTCCAAAGAGTAGAGTGGTATAGAAACATGTGCATGGACATTCATAACATTATTTCATGATCTAAAGTAGATCGTTCATCATTCATATTAGGTTGCGGCTAGTGTGCGCGCCTTGTTTTTCAGCTCATTACATGTTCATGGTACCATCATATCAGGTGAGTCATAGCCCCACTTTTACTGGTTTAATTACTTTACAAACTCTTTGGGGGAGATACATGCTTAAATACTCGTGTTATACTTTTATACGATTTCAAATCCCATGGGGGAGAATACATTGCAGCAACTATTTTTGTACAATGCCAAAGTATAAAGTTTCTTACATTGCTTAAGTAGTCTTATTACCACGTCACGACAAGTCCCCTTTATTTCATGGACCGTTAATTTCAAGTACTAAGCGAGAGTGAGTGGATAGATCTATTGAGGGTGACGCCTCCATTCGTGTTTGGGTTGCTCCAACGGAATTACGAATGCATTTCATGTCTAATATATTACGAGTGTCTGGTAAACACTCACTTGGGGCAAGTTTTAGTACGTCTAGCTTCGGGGTCATGAGCTTAAGAGCCAATGTGGGTTTCATTATTGAAATCTTAGTACTTTACTTTATACTTGGGCTATTGTACATACAAAATTACTGATAAATCCCTGATACTTTTGCATCAAGTCTTATTACTGAAATACGATGCTTTTGCATCAAGTCTTATTACTGAAATACGATGCCTTTGCATCAGCCTTATTACTGAATTACAATGCTTTTGGTATCAAACTTATTACATTTGGCAGTGGGTTGTAAACACACAGGTTACAAGTCTCTTATGGCGGGACTTGGAACTGAGTGGATTTACGATGCCTTTGCTGGGGAATCTTCATTTCAATGCATTACATTCTTTTTCACAAGACTCTATGAACTCACCAACCATTGTGTTGACACTTTAGCATGTATTTTCAGGTTTTAAGCTATGGCACACTACTGGAGGTTTTGGCAGGGCATGGCATGGTCATAGAAGACTCTGATTTAATCATTTGGGGACCGTTTTAAAATACTTTAAGGGCCTACTTCCGCATTACTTTTAACGATGTAAATTCAACAATTTGATTTAACTATTTTATTTTAAATGATTCAAGTGCAAACCATTTTTGAACTAGTGTTGTAATATCAATTGAGTTACACCCCAGCTACGTGTATGCTTCCGCTGGACCCGATTTTGGGGGTGTGACACTCTCCTTCAGGTATCCTATACTCCTACGCTTCCGTTTAATCTCATCTTTTCATTTTCTCTCTTTCTACCATTTAAATCTTCTCCTCCCGCTTTTTCTTACTCTTCCGTTTAAAATCCCATTTTCCTGCCTTTTTCCCCACTCCACAGTTAAAACCCTACTTTTCCATTTTTGCCACTCCTATATTTTTCCCACTCCACCTACCCAAACACCTTTTCCTTTTTCATTTTCACCTACTTTTCTATTTCATCCTTTTTCTTTTCACTCAAATCTACTCCAATAAAAATCCTTCATTTCATTTCCCTTCATTTTTCTCCGTCATTTTACACTCTATTTTCTTCTCTCTATATTCTCTCTTTACCTCATCCTGCATTGTTCTATTAACTAGAACTTGTATTTCTCGTCATACCACAAGTTTCTATTAGTTAGAACTTGTAAGAATATCTACATCGCACTTTAATCCTCATTATGTTCGACTATGATATTAAATCTCTCTTTGCAATAAATTGCAAAAAAATGAGATCTTCTACGTCCGTCATTCTAGTCTTAACATGGGAACATACCATGTGACAAGTTGCTAAACCGGAGAACTATAGAACTTGTCTCTATCATGACTAGAACTTGTCTCTATCAAGACTAGAACTTGTCTCAATCATGACTAGAATATCCCTCTACCGTATCTATAACTTGTCTCCACCATGACTAGAACTAGTTTTCATCATGGCTGAAACTTGTCTCTAAAATATTCCCTTACCATATATCCTTAAATGTGGTAAAATTCTCTTCATTTTCTGCCAATACTACTTAAGAATGATTTATGATGACTATCCTCTTAAAATGAATTAGGATGTTCCTACATTTTAATGAGAAAGTTATAAATCAAATGGGTTAGGAATTTATAAGCTCTTGTTTCCGAATATTGGGATGCCTTTATTTGTAAATAATGAGATATAAAAACCAAAGTATCTGGCATCTGTACAAGCAATTCCTACTCCGCTTGTACAAATTTCTTCCTTTCCACATCATTTTTCCTCTGTATCAGAAAATTCTCCTCTATAATTCTCTTCTTTCTCTATCTTTCTCGACTTATTCTTTCCCCTACTCCTATAATCGTCTAAATCTCGGGACGAGATTTCTTCAAAGGGGGTAAGACTGTAACAACCCATAAAAACCCGTTACTATCATTCTCATTACAAATACATATAGCAGGTATTTCACAGTTAAATTTTTGCTTTTTATGTGCTTTTATTACTTGCATGACTCACTAGACCTGCTCACTTATCTACACAAGCCAAATAACTCAACACTCACATCCTATAAACCCCAGGTATGTCAAGCATAAAATCATAACAATACCATAATAAGTAATTCACCAATCTGAAACACTAAACATAAAAACAAAACCCTAATAAACACTAATAAAACCTTAAGTAGGATTATGTGCTTATTTGAACCTATGCTTAGTTTAACTAGTATGAAAGAGTCCAAGGCTTAAGTATGATTTTCCTTAGGAATATTAGGATATCTTAGGACCATTAGACTATAGTATAACCCTTTAGAACTTAGGTACAAACCCCTTAAGCACAAAACCATAACTAGGTTATAACTAGCTAGAATTAGGTCTAAACCATCCCAAAACTTTCCCATAGGTCACTACCACTTAGTATAAGCCTCTTAGGACTTAAGAATAGTTATTAGACACTCATAGGACACTAATCTAGGCACTAAACCATAGAATAAATCTTAGTCTCTCACTAAACACACTTAGGTCATTTAGGTTACAAAACTAGGTCAAACCTTCCCAAATCTTTCCCATAAGTTACCCTAAGTTAGAATAAACCATTTAGGACTTAGGATTAGTCACTAAACACTCTTAGGAACTTAACTTAGGCACTAAACCTTAGGTAAAACCTTAAACACTTAATAAGAAGAACTAGGTCTAAACTTAACTAAAACAAGTAAAACCTAAACATAAGCACCTCAACCTAGCACCCTAACACCTTAGTCATACCCAAACACACACCCTAACACCTCTAAGCACCCACACAAGTAGGTGCATCACCTACTTGTCTAAACCACCACTAATCACCACTAAACCACCACTAATCCTCCACTAAACCACCACTAATCCACCCCTAATCACCCTAAACCACCACTAAACCTCCCAAGCAGCTAACAAGCACCTCTAAACACCCACACACACACCTCCATGGCTGCTTACAAGTAGGTGCATCACCTACTTGTGTCGCGGCTTCACCTCCTCCACAAACACCCCAAACCGCCATATAGACTAGCCCCATCACCATGGTAGCTTCCATTAGTCACCATGTAGCTGCCATGAGTCATCTCCCTCCCCCTTGACACCTCCTACTTGCTTTGCTTGGCCACCACTCATCTCGTACACTATAAATACCCGCGACTCCCTCTATATTTCATTCACCCTCTCCTTTTCTTTCCACCTCAATCTTCTGCGTTAATAGTAGTATACGAGCTTTAGTGAGCCTTGGAGTCGAGCAAAGTGAGCCTCGAGGCCTTGTCGAGTCCCATTTCCTATCGCTAAAACCCTAACCCTAGTCTAACCCACGTAAAAACTTCCCTAACCAAGTAAGCTTTACATTTAGTATTCTTTAGCTTTAGTTTAGTCTTAGGATAGTATTAGGATGCCTTAGATACCCTAGGAACCCTTGCATGAGCCTTGAACCATTTCATTTACTAGTTTACATTTTAAAACCCTAGATTGAGTCGTATACTTGCATGCATGCTATAAGTCATTTATATAAGTCATAAACTAGTTATATATAACCTAGATAAGCTAAAATAAGTCAAACATAAGCTAGAAAACTTAGTTGCTAGATAAAATATAAGTTACATGCATTTAGGACTAGTTTTACAAAACTTTACATGCATAAGGGTATATATCATAAATTCCTGAAATTATAAAGTATAGGACTATTTTTGACATTTCCTAGAAGTTATAAGTGTAAGGACTAGTTTTGCATAATATTAAAACCTTAGGATATATATTAAAATAAGTTATAAACTAAAAAGGACTAAATACGCAAATATTATAAAGTTAAAGGTCTAAATGGTAAATATAAGAGTCTAAGGTTAGTTGTGTCATTTACTTAAAATATAGAAGTCTAGGGACTAGTTGTGTTAAGTATAGATAGTTATAAGTATAAATAATATAAGTATTATAGGTTTAGGGTAGAAAACGTAAATATATAAAGAATAAGGATATAAAATGAAAATAGCATATAAATATAAAACCTAAATAAAGTTAGAAGCATAACACAATACTAGTGAGCTTCATGCGAGGAGTACTATGTGGATATTTCGTTTTGACGAGTTTGTTGGGTTTACGAATTAAAGTGCCCTGACTCCTCGAACGATTATTGCATATACTTCTGAGATATGATAGCCCGAACGGTGATATGATTATAACTAAACCCTAATAACAACAGAACTCAATAATAGGGAGCTTTTTGTGAGGAGTATTAACTTCTGAATTATGATGGCCCAAACGGTATTATGTTGATAACATAATACAATAGTAGGGAGCTTCATGTGAGGAGTCATATACTTGTAAATTACAATGGCCTGAACGGTGTTATGTTATATCTAAAAAATTAATAAATCTAAAAACAATAACTTAAGAAACATAAACAAGATAACTAAAGCTTGACATACATCAAAAACGAACAACACACTAGGATACGTGAGTAAGGCGGTCTAGTTACCGACTCACTACTTGCATCACTTAGATTACTCTAAGCACAGGTGAGTTTCGTAGCCTCACATCTTTTAAATTTTGTGAGTTCGTAGCCTCACACTTTTTAAATTCTGTGAGTTCATAGCCTCATACTTTTTAAAATGCTTTCACTCTAAATGCTTTATAAACCCTGTGAGGGGGATACATGCAAAATGCTTTACTTAAAACCAGATATAAGTCTTTTTCTTTCGTTGTTGCACGAGTAAACTAACTGATACCACTACATAACTAAATTCATGAATCTAATCGTTTTGGATATTTTACCCACGCGAACGCGAATATAGTTGATAGATCTATTGGAGTTTGACAACTCCCGTTGGTATTAACACCCCACTAGGTGGTACCAATAAGTACTATATTTGAATCCAATGAAGGAATAACTTTGGCAAGTTATCCTTCCTATCCCCTCATGTTGGGTCTGCAGCCCACATGACCCGGATTGTTAAGGTGTGATTCATGAGATTAGTGCAACATACTCCACTCCTGATAATTGTGCATGCATCACAATTATCACATAGCTTACACTTTCCTAGATGGGTGTAACAACTGAACCCAGGGATCTTTTATTCACTAACCCCTAAACCTATGATTCTCACTCAACACCTAGTGTTGACTTTTTAAGCATGTATTCTAGGTATATTACTTCTATGGAGCCATGGCAGAAGGAGGTAACGAACTCGGAGGACTTTTCATGGTTATCATTCAAACATAACCTAACTCCTATATTTTTGGGACCTCATCAAAAATAAAAGTATATCTTTTATAATTAAAACTCTGATAATTATGAATGAAAACTAAATTTCCAAAACGTCTCTTTTCGAGTCGTTTTCTATTACTGTAACTGTGATACTATGAAGTAATACCCCAAAAACTTAATCCGCTGCGATCAATGAAAAATGGGGGTGTTACAGCTTGAGCTTAGACATCAATAACCGGACGTTCAAGGTGGAGTTCCTTGAATTCTTCGTCAAGGTTTTGTGTAAGAGGTGTTTCAACTATGCTATTGACCGGTTCAATGTTAGGTGTGTTATTCAATTGGTTCTTTTTTAGAATTTCGGTTTGCTTGAAACACGTGCTCATGGCATTGATAGAATAGTATTGTGGACAAGAAGTAGGAGAAAAAACTGATGATATGGCGTTAACGTTTAGTTTTAGGTTCTTGACCAAGTTGCTAGGGAGTGCTCCTATTTCTCGGTCATTGAGAACTTTCAACAATGTGTCAATCTTATTTGTCATCTCACTTTCTTTTTGTTTGAAATCGGCTTTAAACTTTGCTAAACGAGCTTCTTGAGATGCCATAAATTTGGACATCAACCCTTTAAAATTATTGGTACTACCATAGTTGTTGGAAGGATTGTTGTTGAAAGTACGGTTAGGGGGTGGACCGTTTGATTGGAAACGATTAGGTGGATTGGAAGAATTGTTTTGGGGAATGTTTTGGTTTTGTTTCCACCTAAGGTTCGGGTGATTTCTCCAAGAAGGATTGTATGAATCACCATAAGGGTTTGGCTCGGGTTTGAAAGTGTACCACTTTTCTCCCACTCCGTCGGTACACGAGGATGCGTAATCCGCAAAAGCTTGTTCGGGGAGTTCCATGCAATCACAAGTGTCATGAGGACCACTACATAATACGCACGAAGAAGTGATTTTGTTCACTTGGCTTGAAGGTTTAGGAGCTTCGTAGGATTTCATGAGAAACTTGACTTGGTCTTCAAGTTCCATGATCCTATGGTCGGGAGTGCTTGAATTGTTCGAGGGCGAAGATATTTCCTTGACCGTTTTATTCAAATAACGGGGATCATTCCAACTTTCGTTGTCATAGAGAGCAAGTTATTCTATGAGTTCCCTTGATTCTTCAGCACTTCGATCACGTAGCCTACCACCGGCCGCTTGGTCAATGGTTTGCCTCGTGGAGAGACTGATGTGGTCACAGAAGATTTGGACTTGAAGCCAAAGATCTATGCCATGATGAGGGACTTTTTGGAGTAAGTCCTTGAAACGAGTCCATTTTTCGTAAAGAGTTTCACCTTGACGTTGTTGGAACATCAAGATGTCATTCCTTAACTTGGTGGTTCTCCTCGGTGGGAAAAATTGAGCAAGGAAACGAGTGGCGAGATCATCCCAAGAGGTGATGGATCCCTCAAGTAAACGTTCAAGTCATTGACTAGCTTGGTCATGTAGAGACAATTGGAAGAGACGCAACTGGGTTGTCTCTCGCATTTCAACATCAAGGTCTATGGAATCTACGATTTTTAAGAAATCCTTAAGATGTTGATTTGGATCTTCGGAACAAAGTCTATGGAATGCACATCCGCTTTGCACCAACCGGATGGTGTCGAATCGCAAGGGAGACACATTGGATCCTTGAGTGAGCTCAATGGTATTTCGATAGCCTTGGTGGCTAGGACGGGAGTACACTCCTAAAGTGCGGGGTCTAGGAGATTTTGGTTTTGTGGTGGGTTTTTTTGTGGTGGGTTTATAGGATCAAAGATATTACCACCTTCCATGATGGCGGATGGTAACGGTTACAAACAAAGGAACAAAGAAATAAGATAGACTAAAGAAGACCTATAAAAATAAAAATAAAAATTTTACTAGAAAGGAATCTAGAAAGTAGACCTAATAAAAAGAAGTTTCAACCTAAACAATAACTATTCCCCGGCAACGGCGCCAAAAACTTGATGCTTGGTTTTGCAACCTTGCAAAAGGTTTTACCTCTCGAGGGATCTCGAGAAGCTTGCAATCCCCACCAGGCAGTGTACCTGACCGATGTAGTATAGTGTAGTGGTAAGTACGGGGGATTGATCGTTCTCCACAGGGAATAGTGTTCGCTAGGATCAAAACTTAATTAAACTAGGTCTAGAGGTGAGAGATGGTTATTTTTGTATTTTTATGGTTTTTAGAAAGCAAGTAAAAATCTCGGATTTTGGAAGAGTGGGCGGAATTAGTTGCTAGTCAACTAACCCAAATAACTACAAATGCAATAAAAATAAAATGACAAGAAAGTAAATGTGGAGAAAAACAATAATGAGAGAAACGTGTTTACTTAGATTTAACTACTCCCTAGCTATCTTTTACTATTTGATTAGTTTGTTACAATTGCGTGGATGACGGGTTATATTCCTTAATACCATTCGTAGGGCCGTGTACGATCTTCCCTAACTCTATAAGTTTCTACCTCTTCCAATGTTGAGTCGACAACTAACTCCTAACATGGCATCCTTAGTAGTCACTTACGCATTAAATATAACCAAATAATCATAGTACACATCCGATTCATGTTTCTTAAGACGTTCAAGCATGTTACCAATTGGAAGTCTTACAGTTTTCTTAAGCCTAACATCGATATCATTCATCCAATACAATTAATAACAAACAACCAACCAATAATCAATAGCTAGGTTTCATTACATCTTAGCAAACACAAAGAAAACCTAGCCTAGCATGTTAAAGTAAAGACAAGCATAAGATAGAATCAAACAACACATATACATATTGAATGATTATTGGAAGACTTATCTTTATTGAAACATGGATGATAGAATGGTGAAAAACCCTGTAAAATTCGACCTAGGGTTTCTTCAAACCTATCTCTAAAGTTCTCCCAAAGTTCTCTTCTAATAAATGAAAATTAGAAAACTATATATAGATTTTAAAGTCTAAAGGCGTCACGTTGTAATCCTGACGCCGTCAACTCACCGCCAAAGAAATCCATGGATTGCCTAGATCCAATTCTGATGCCGTCTCTTGTAAATTGCACGTGACGGCCTTGGTGATGCCATCACGCTTTAAATCAAAAAATCATTCTGGTGCATCTCGTGTAACTTTTTTATCCACCTCTTTGCCATAACGTGACGCCGTCACACGTAATACATGACACCGTCACGTACTATTTCCTGCTTGATTTGGAAACTTTACCGTTTTCTTCACTTTTCGCTCCAAAAACGTCCAAAATGCTTCCTTTTCCAGATTTCTTCTCCAAAGTACCTAAAATGACAAAAGGAACGATTTAGGGCAATAATTGATCAAATAATCTCTACTTAGGGCTTAAATGACCCCCTAAAAGCGTAACACTTTTTGCCTCATCATATATTTGTGCATTGATAACTTTTGTGTTTAGTTGAGTCTTTTGGGCTACCATACATGTTCCTCGCCTACTTATCTAGTGTCTAGAAGGTAGGATAAACATAAGTAATCCTTAAAAATTTACTCGCCGATATATAGGATCCAACGAGACAGATTAGATTACGATACTCATCATATAAAACTAGCAATATAACAAGTGACAAGCTACTTAAATATAAGGACATGTCTTCTTAGTGTTTCTATTATCTATCTGTGTACGTGATTGCTATTCACTTAGATATTAAATATGTGTTAGTCTCTCAGGCTAAACCCCTTTTTATTAGACTAGGATCGTAAAACTAACTTAGATATTAAAATACTGATTAAATCAACTAGATATTACGTTCCATTCTTAGTGTTCGACACTCTACTTACCACTATATGCATATTGATCGGGTACACTGCTCGTTAAGTGTGTGTGTTAGTAATAAGTCGGCTAAATATAAATGTAAAACTTGTAAAGGCTTGAAAACCATATGCTACACTGACATATCACATGCATCACGTCAATCGAAACATGTGAAATGGTGAGGTCCCTCTTTCCAACAGGCTGGTACTGGCCTCTCGAAGGTTTAGGGAGTTGTGATGTACCAGACACGTTAGCAGAAAATTTGGAAGGTGCTCCCCTACTAGCGGGTTATGTGTTTCCCTCTAGATCTTTGGGAGCAGTCGTGTGGACTAAGGACCCTGATTGTGATTTTTCAGTGACCTTCGTTGTCCCTGGGGTTGGTGGAGCTTGGCCTCGGGTGGACTTATCAGACTTAGGTCGTCTTTTTGGCTTAGAAGCCTGTGTCCCTGAAGCTCCAGGGCCTTGTGCCTTTGGTTTGGTCTTTGGCACAAACTGAGACTTCCCTGTCCTCTTAGGAGGGGAAGGTGGGTACACTGAGTCCCTCTGGATTATTTATGGCAACCATATGGGCCGTCAATTCAATGTCAGTGACTATGGATGGGTCTTTTGAAAAATTTGATGAACTCAGGACGGCTGGTAAAGAGCTTAAATGAGCGTCCTGAGTGTAGTCACAACCCAGTAAGCTTTGAAGAGCACATGAAATAAACCTAGGGTATGACACATAGTGTAACCTAGTTTTATTCAGTAGCTTGGTTACAAGATCACCATAAATGATCTCTCCAATGTCGACAATGACCCCTGTCATCAAAAAATAAGCCATCATCATCTGAACAGAGTTAATCTGCTCAGTAGATGAGTGGTTCCCGCTGAGAACCAGAATCACAAAAGTGAACAGGATCTTCCAAGCCACGGGAAAAGAGTTCTTGGTGACAGGGGCCTTGTCCAAATATTTAGGATCCAAAGCAATTTTTTCTAATCCAGTTTTAACAATGTTTGGGTCAGGAAGAGCAATATAAACTCCATTTTTATAATCAGGTCCTGTTGCAGAGCAAAAAGTTTTGAAATCCATGACAAATTGTTTTTCCCGTTTAAAACCTAGAAGCTGATGAGAAACTCCCTGTGGGGCCTTAGTTCATTCTCATCAGCGGAGGGTGTCGGGTCAAAGGTCTTCTTTTACTAAGGCTTTTCAAATCTTATTACCAATCTTGAAAAAGGCTTTGGACATTTCTTTGTGACATCAAGCCTTCTTTTTCAAGATAAAACAATTTGTCAAGAAAATAATATCCTTTGGGTTCCGCATTAAATGCTACCACTCCATTACCCGAGTTTTGCGCAACTGTCAAGGTGAACAGTGCGTGGGCCTGGAGGGATGCACTTTTGCAGGCCTGATGTCACAAAGAAATGTCCAAAGGATATTATTTGTGAGGAAGGGTAATTAAGGCCAAGTGGGATAATTGGTGATTAAGTGGGGGCCCAAGGTGTGGATGTCAGTGAGGTAGAGACATATATTTCTATATTAAATAGGAGATTTAGTTACCAACCTAGGACATTTACTAACTAGATATTTAGAGCATTTAGTTATGCATTGAATTGCATCGGTAAATGTCATGAGCCCCCCCCCCCCCCCCACCCTGAATGAGATATCATTCAGTGTGTTGATGTTTTGGAAAGGTTATTCAGTGAGTTTTCATAATATGATAAACTCAATGCGAACGGTTTTAGTAATGTTGAAGGGGTAAACTGAGAGATGTTAATGATCAGGGACCCGAGAGAGAAATATACACCATGTTAGGATATGTTCTAATCAGTGAGTTGATCATCAATATCCAACATGCCTAGCTTTGCTTTCAGTATGGTGAAAGTAGGTTCATCCAGGGGTTTTATGAAGATATCAGCTAACTGATACTCAGTGGCGATGAAGTGTAATTTAATGTCTCCTTTCATGATATGGTCCTTGATGAAATGATATCTGATATCAATGTGTTGTGTTCTTTGATGAAGCACTGGGTTGTTGGAGATGGTAATTGCACTTGTGTTGTCACAAAAGATTGGAACACTTTTGTAATGGATGCCATAGTCATTGAGTTTACTTTTCATCCATATTACATTTGCACAACATCCAGTTGCAGCTACATACTCAACCTCAACTAAAGACATGGCTACTGATTGTTGTTTCTTAGTGCTCCAACATACAAGTTTTCCTCCAAGAAATTCACAGGACCCTAAGGTACTCTTTTTATCCATGTTGCAGCCTGCATAGTCTGAGTCAGTGTATCCCTTAAGATCAAATCCTGAGCACTTAGGATAATACAAACCAAGGTTTGGAATTCCTTTTAGATATCTCAGGTTCCTTTTCACAGCAGTAAGATGTGACACTTTTGGGTCTGACAGATATCTTGCACATAGGCATACTGCAAACTGAATATCAGGTCTTGTGGCAAGGAGATACATCAGTGATCCTATCATTTCTCTGAACAAGGTTTGATTCACTGATTTACCAGCAAGATCAGGGCCTAGGTTGTTTGGAGGAACCATTGGGGTTTCACTGAAGAACAGTCACTGAGTTCATACTTCTTTAGTGTATTCTTGATGTACTTCTCTTGACTAATGGATATGCCTTTGTCAGTCTGTTTGATTTGAAGTCCAAGAAAGTAAGTGAGTTCGCCCATCATGCTCATTTCAAACTTTGTGGTCATCATTTTTTCAAACTGTTTGCAAAGTTTGTAACTTGTAGAGCCAAAGATGATGTCATCAACATATACTTGAACAAGGATGACATCATTTTTGTTCTATAGATGAACATGGTGTTGTCAATTTTTCCTCTGACAAACTTGTTTTGGGTCAGGAAGGTTGAAAGAGTTTCATACCATGCCCTGGGGGCTCGTTTTAGTCCATAAAGGGCCTTGTTAAGCTTGCAGACATGGGTAGGAAATTCACTACTTTCAAAACCAGGATGTTGTTGCACATAAACATCTTCTTTAATGTTACCATTCAGGAAGGAACTTTTAACATCCATTTGGTAAACTTTAAAGTTCATGTATATTGCATAGGCTAGGAAGATCCTGATGGCTTCCATTCTAGCAATAGGTGCAAAAGTTTCCTCATAATCAATACCTTCCTATTGATTATATCCTTTTGCAACAAGTCTTGCCTTGTTTTTTATGATTGTACCACACTCATCAGTCTTGTTTTTGAAGACCCATTTCATTCCAATGACTAAAACACCCTGAGGGAATTCAACAAGAGTCATTGTCACGCCCCCGAAATCGGGTCCAGCGGAAGCATACGTGTAGCTAGGGTGTAACTCAATTGGTATTACAACACAGGTTCAAAACTGGTTTTCACTTGAATTATTTAGAATAAAATAGCTTAATCAAAAATGTTGAATTTACATTTTTAAAAGTAGTGCGGAAGTAGGCCCTTAAAATAGTTAAGAACGGTCCCCATATGAATATCAGAGTCTTCTATGACCATGCCATGCCCTGCCAAAACCTCCAGTAGCGTGCCATTGCTTAAAACCTGAAAATACATGCTAAAACGTCAGCATAAAGCTAGTGAGTTCATAGAATTTAGTGTAAAGTGAAATATATTGCATTTAAATGAAGATTTCCCAGCAAAGGCATCGTAAATCCACTCAGTTGCAAGTCCCGCCATAAGAGACCTGTAACCTGTGTGTTTACAACCCACTGCCAAATATGAATTGGTTTATGTAAACAAGTATTTTGCGGAACACGAGATTTTCAGTAGGGATAACCATTATAACAAATACAATGTTAACCCAAAAATAAAATACAATGCCATAAGCTCATGACCCCGAAGCTCGACGTAATCGTATGCAATCAAGCATAAAATGCCCCAAGTAAGTGTTTGCCAGACACTCGGAAGTAATCCGAATGATATGCGTCCGTTTAACAAGCTGGCGCGACCAACTCGGATGGGGTGTCAACCCAAATAGATCTATCCACAGCATTCGCGCTCACACGCATGTAATTAATGGTTCATGATAAAGGGGACTTCAATGGCAGTAATTGGTAACTAAGCCAATGTAACAGTTTTGTACTTATGTCCGCAATAAAGTAATCAAGGATGGAATAGGTAATTCATAATGTAATCAAGTATTCAAACAAGTATTTCAACCATCCAGTAATGTTTGAGAAAATGAATCGCGTTCAAGTAAAACAAGCATTGAATTTAAATAGTAACGAGCATGTATCTTCCCCCAAAACAGTAGTAAAACAAGTAAAAGTAGGGGTTATGAACTCACCTGGTGCGATAGCTACGATGACAAAAGTGAATACACAGAAATGAGGCACGATCTCTAATCGCAACCTAATATGAATGATAGTCTAATGTAAGAAATGAAATGATGCTAAACATGCAAATACGTATGTTATCGATACCACTCATTTGTTTTGAAAATAACGTTTATCGTCGAAAAATATATTTTTGGCGTCTCGTTAAATTAATAACCACTTTTCATGTAAATATGTTGAAACGGTACTCCACGATCCTTGTTTGATGTTCTATCGGAAAATATAAGGTTTTCGTCGCAAAAATAACATTTTCATTACTTGAAAATATGCCCCAAAATGGCCTTGCAAAACAAGTCGCGAAATGTTGTACGTTAAGGGTTAGTGATGAAACTCGGCGTTTTTGAAAACCTTGTAACAATATCTTGAAGTCGTGTTATTTAACTTTTGGCTATACGGGATTTGATTGATGAGAAAATCGACTCTCATTGTTGTTACTTGAAAGTATTATGTTCATACTTAGAAAATTTTATTAAAGTAAAAGCTGTCAAAATATATATAGTTTATCGGGTATATAGATGAGGTCGTAGTTTATTCGTTACGAGTCCAATGATCAAACGGCCAATTGATTTGAAAAGCTTGCTGGAAGATCTTGATTTTACTTAACCACGGCTCGGACTCAAACCCTACCGATCATGGAGAAAAACAGCCGAGAAAGTGGTGTCTCGCAAAGACAGTTTTGCGGCAAAAATTGTAATAGAAAAGCTGATGGAAATATATATATATATATATATATATATATATATATATATATATATATATATATATATATATATATATATATATATATATATATATATATATATATATCGTCGGATTTCAAACACTTGTATCTTTTTCGTTATAAGCTCGTTTTCTACGTTCTTTATATCCCCGGAATCGTGGGACAACATAATAATATATTTTTGATAAGTCGGGACGGCTAGATCAAGTTTTAGGCCTCAAAACAGTCCATGAAATCTGCTCAACAGCAAGGTATTTTTCAGAAAATAGTTTTCGTCGTTAATATTGGAAAAGTCATAACTTTCTCGTCGTAAGTCCGTCTTAATCCGTTCTGTCGCCCACGGCTTCGTTTTTGAAAGTATTTTCTGAATATCTAATCCAATATTACCCAGAAACCCCTGAAGTTTTTACGTTTGGCAAAGATGGACAGCAACTATATTTGAAAATATTTTTCGTCGTTAAACTTCGGAAAAATCATATCTCCTTCGTTATTAACTCGTTTTTATCCCCGTTTTCGGCCATAGTTTCATCTTGGAATGTATTTTCTAAATCTTTGGTCCAAAGTTGCACCCTAGACCCTGAGTTTTCCACGTTTTACAAAAATGGACAGATCTATATATATATATATATATATATATATATACATATATATATATATATATATATATATATATATATATATATATATATATATATATATATATATGTTTAATACTCATTTTTAAGGATCAAGGCTTGTTCAAGGCTTAACCAATCTACTTCAAATCAACTCCACAAGTACCTAATCCTACCATACACCTTCTTAGGGTGTCATGGGTTCCTAAACATCACCAATTTTAGTGGATCTAATGAGATTGCTAATAAAAATTGTAGATCTATGTTGATAAACAAAAATAAACAATAAGTGGTATGGATCATAGTATATTTGCATGTTTTTGTTACTAGATCATGAAAATATATAAAGTATATGTTTAAAAGAGTAGGTAAAGGTTGTTAGTAACTTACTTGAAGATTTGGTGATTTTTGAGTAAGAAAACTTAATAATCTTGAGGTTTTTATTTCAAAACCTTAACTAGATTAGTACTATGACTTGTTAAACACTTGAATCTTGAAAAATTTATGATCTTTTCCTTGTTTGTTGTTGATGGCCGAACCATATGAAGAAGGAAGAAGATGAGAGAGTTTTTGGTAGTTGTTTGATGTGTAAGTGAAATTTTTTGATGAAATGAAGTATATAAGTAAATATCTAGTAGTAGGAAGGAAAAGATCCATGTTTTAGGGGCTAGGGGGGAGCATTGTGGCGTGATTTAGGGAGGAAAGGTGGGAGAAATGTGGCTAATAAATGAGTTTGTCCACCTAGTGCAAGTATTAGTTAGTTTTGGTTATGTATTAGGTGTTATCGGGTACCGAGTTAACTAAAAATAAATCATGACGCGATGAAATAAAATATGACGAAGTTGTAAAAGTTGTAAAATATTATTCCTGATGATAATCGGGTGTTAAAATAATTATCGGGTTGAAATAACGCAAACCGACGGAGTAATAAGCTCCGACCGTGAAATATAGTAATTGATTTGAAAACACCGGTTAATTTAATAATATAATTTTTTTATATTATTATAATGAGTATGAAAATATGTTAGGATCGTATTCGGGAGTATCGGGTATACGTTCGTAGTAAAAACTGAGTGGTAACGTTAATTGCAAATTAAACATACGTATATAGAAATAATGCATATCCGTGTAGGGCCTTAAGTGTTGATGATGTGTAGACTACTCCAGTCTATATGAAATGTCATTAATGAATGATGCATGAATTTGCAGCTAAACCACATTAGTTACGTGAATTTGAAGACTCGTGAACTCAGTTTACGATGAAATGAACGGCAATCATGAATAGTGATTTCCTTCCGGAAATGAATAGTGTCAGATGAATAGTAAAATTTCTGAACGCTTCTCGGAATCACAAACTGACTCCGAAAATGATGAATAGTAAAATGATGAATAGTGACCGGTGAATAGTAAATGATGAATAGTAACTGATGAATAGTGAATAGGAGAAATGTCCTGAAAATGCGGGTTGTTACAGTCATGATTTTGTTTTTGTCAAATTGTTCCAATTCATCTCTCATGTCCTGACCCAACTTTCATATGTCAGGGCTTCTTTGACATTTTTAGGCTCTATGTCAGAGAGAAAATCTAAATAGAGACATACATTGGTTGAGGCTGCTTTGAGTTTAGCAGCCATGCTTCTGGTAAGCATGCCTTCAGTGGGCTCACCAATGATGTTCACAAGCTCAATTGTTTTGGACTTAGTCCAGCTATCCTGAGGTCTAGGATAGGAGTTAGAACTCGAGGTCTAGGATAGGAGTTAGAACTTGTAGAAGCCTGATTAGCTGGAGGAGTGGGTTGAGTCACAGGAGCCTGAGGTGCCTCAAGATTTTGAGTTTCAGTAACCTCATTATGAACAGTTTAATCATAGGGTTACTGAACAATTGGTTTAGTCGGTGTAGTCTCATTGGAGACTTGTTGAGTTTCTATGAACTCACTGATGGTTGGTTGGGGTAGATTGTGAGGAATGATGTAGTAAGAGATTTCTGCATCAGCTTGGTATTGAGTAGAGGGATTATTCTCGGGATGATACTCATCAGGAGGATATCTTGATGAGTTATCAATACCAATTTCCTCAACTGAGGGTTGGAGAACCTGTTGGATTCAGTGCTCTCATCAACAGTTATGTGATAAGTTTCCTCAATTTGCTGTCTCCTAGTGTTGAACACCCTGAAGGCTTTGGAGACAAGAGAGTATCCTAGGAAGTATCCATCATCAGCTTTGGCATCAAATTTACCTAAGTGATCCTTGTGGTTATGAATAAACACAGGACACCCAAATACATGAAAGTAGCTAATGTCAGGGATCATTCCTTTGAATATCTCATATAGGGTCTTATTGTGTCTTTTCACAATAATGTACCTATTTTGAGTATAGCAGGCTGTTCTGACTGCCTCAGTCCAAAAGTGTTTTGACAGGACTGAGCCATTTAACATTGTCCTTGCTGCCTCAATAAGTGTCATGTTCTTCCTTTCAGCTACTCCATTTTGTTCAGGAGTATAAGGAGAAGAGAAGTTCTGAGAAATGCCTTTTTCATCACAAAACACTCAAGGTCATGGTTTCTGAATTCAGTGCCATTGTAAGTTCTAATCTATTTATCTTTGACATCATTTTGATTTTCAATGTTCTTGACAAAGGACATGATTGTATCAGCTGCTAGACTCTTTTTGGTCAGGAAGTAAACCCAAGTGTATCTCGAGTATTCATCCACAATGACCAGAGTATATTTCTCATTGTTAATAGCCATTGGACTGACAGGTCCAAAGAGATCCATGTGAAGGAGGTGAAGGAAGCTTTTGATGGAATAGTTTTGTTTTGTTTTGAGGGAGGCCCTGTGATGTTTTCCTTTTTCAGAAGTTGAACAAGGTTTATCCTTTGAGAACACCAGGGAGGGCAGGCCAAGAACCTTGTTTTATTTGGCAAGGTTGTTGATGTTTTTGAAGTTGACATGAGACAACCTTTTGTGCCAAATTCAATTGATTGTTTCACTTGCTTTTGTGAAAAGGCAAGTCCCATTTTGAGTGAGACTTGACATGTCCAAGACATAAACATCTTATCTTCTAGGGGCAATCAATACAACTTCATTGTTGGCATTAAAGATTGTTCCTCTTTTATAATCAAACTGAACTATGTATTTTGCATCACATAGTTGACTGACACTAATTAGATTGTATTTGAGACCATTAACATAAGCAATTCTTGTAAAAATTATACCATTACAATTTACTGAAACATAACCTTCTGTGGGAGCTGATGAGTTATCACCAAATACTATCTTGGGTCCTGGTTCTTCCATATATTTGTGCAGATAATGCTTCACACCAGTCATACTTCTTGAGCATCCACTGTCAAGATGCCAAACAGGATCCCTGGTGTGTTTTTGCACAAACAGCAAATTGGGTTAGTTTTGCTTTTTGACCCACTTCTTAGTGGGCTTAGGTCTAATGGACCTTTTGAATTTGTTAATGGACCCATGGTTAGTGGTGGAGTGAACAGAGCTTCCACATATCTTGCATTTGGTGCTTGAAGAGGACTCAGTTGACTGAGATGAGTCTGTTTTCAGTCCTCTTCTAACCTCAATGACATTGTCATGTCCTGATGCATCATGGGAAGGGTCTCCACAAATATCACAACAGGGATACATAAGACAATCAACAGGGTGATGGTCATTAAATCCACAGTGAGTACAGGGTTTGAAAGGCTTAGCCTTTTGTTTCAAGGTTTGCTTTGATGCTGAGGCATACTTATGAGCCTGAGCTTTGCAGTTTGCTTGAGCCTTCAAAGATGTGGTATAGGGTAAGTGGTCAGAAGTTCTATGATCTTCTTGTTTGCATACCATGCAGAACAAGATTCTATAGCAATCATCAGTGACATGATTTGTGTAATTACATAGTACACATCTCTTCAGGGGTTTATTTGTGGATTTTGGCTTGGTGGTGCATGAGGAAGCTGAAGTTGGTTCTTTATCATTAGATGAGGGTTTTTCAGTTGATTCCAACTTTTCACTTAGCTTCTTGACAAGTTCAACTAACTGATCATATTTCGAGTCAGTGCTGTCAGGTTTCACTTCAGTGGTGACTGAAGGTGTGTGAGTTTTAGTGGAAACTGGGGTAGGTCTCTTCAGGATAGTTCTCCCTAAACATGATTTCTCCTTGGGAGAATGTGGTTGATAGACCGATAGAATAAGGTATGAACAAGGTGTGGCTCCCTGAAGTTGCTTCAGTGGTGGGAGAGGTGATTGGGAATCTGACTCAGGCTCAGTGATGGGCTCAGTGTGACTGGGCTCATCAGTGACTCCGAGCATGGTTTTGATTTCCTAACTTTCAGGTTCCAAGATTTTACCAGTGTTGAAGTTTGGCAGATTAGTGTCAGGGTTGACTCTATTGATCCAGTCACTGGATTTTGGTTCCATTTCTTTCTGAAAGTTATGCAGGAGGCAAGAAGGCTTTTTCACCATGACTCTCACCAGATGATCTAGTGAGTAGATCTTCTCCTAGTACAACTTTCTTTGTACTAGGTGTAAGACTCACTCAATCAAAAACTATGGGATTCTTCTGAGTCCACTTATATGTAACAGCCTTTTCAATCTTAAGTTCTTCCTGAAGAGCATGATTTTGTTTTACAAGTTCAGAATTTGGAATTTGAAGTGTGAATTTTTCAAGTTTGGCTTGTTTTAAAGCAAGAAGTTCACCTCTACACTTATTTAACTCAAAACTCATTTTGATATATTTTGAAAACAAATTTAATCTCTGCTCTTCAACATACTTAAGATCAACATTTATATAATATAAGTAAGGTTTCCAATTAGAATCATCATCCAGAGAAAGTAAGATGTTTACCTTTCTCATGGTGATGCTCACCCACTCTCCATTCCTTGCATGATTCTTTTCCACTGCTAGCTTGTTGTCTTCTGAGAACGCCATCAGGGCACTGACATGAACTTCTTCATCCTCAGAAGACACTTCTTCCTCATCCCAATCAAAGGTTTCAGCAACAAGTCCCTTGTTTCTTTATGAGAAGGTTTGGTAACTTGTGGTAACTTAGGGACAGAAGGAGCTGACTCAAGAAGAGCAAGTTTGGCCTTGGCCTGTTTATATTTGGATTCAAAATTTTTTTGAGGTAATTTTTCAGACTTGTTTTGAAAAAACTGACTAGATTGAAGCATTTTTGGTTGAAACTTGCTGGTTCCTGAGAAAGAGTTGTTTTCTGAGAATTTATAAGATGGTTCTGAGGTTGTTTTAGAGAAACAATCTTTTGAAAAATGACCTTTTTTAACCAAAGTTGAAACATTCAGTGTTGTCATTTGCTTTTGCATTTGAAATTTTTTTGTTTCTTTTAATAAACTTTTTTGAGTTTGCAAGAAGTGCCCTTTCATGAAATTCAATTTGTAAATCATGTAGGTACTCCTCATTGGTTCTTATATCAACCTCATCATCAGATCCATCTTGAAAATCCTGCACAAAACAATTGGATTAGAAAGCAGTAGATATGGGTGAGATAATCAGGGCCTTTTTGGTCTCTTGAGCTTTACCAGGGTGACTAAGTTGTCTTCATAAAAAAACTTCCCATAAATCTCAGGGAGCTCAAGGTTCTAAATATGGTTGGCATTTCTAAGACCCTGAGAGAAGTTTAACCACATCTCAGGGAGACTGTTGACAAAGCCAACATTGACTTCATGCTTAGACAGGACTACACCATCATTGGACAGCTCATTGAGCATAGTTTTGTATCGGGTATAGGTCTGAGAGAGACTTTTAGAGTCTTTGGCCCTGAAAGTGTTATACTCAAGTTTCAGGTCCATAATCTTGTTTTCCTTGGTATCTGAGGGACCTTCAAAGCTATGAACCAAGTCAAGCCAAGTTTGTTTGGCTATAGGATAGTTAATGACTGATTCCATTGTATCGTCAGGGAGACACGATATAATGATGCTTTTCAGGCGTTGGTCCTAATTGCACACCCTCCTCTCATCAGGAGTCCATTGTGCTTCAGGTTTAGGCAAACCTTGAGCAGTCATTGGGAAAAAGGGACCTTCATTCATGCATGTGATGTAGTATGGTTCCATACCAGTCAAGTAGCAAAGCATACACTTTTTCCACTTGCTAAATTTACCAACTTCAAGTCTAGGAGTAGTAGCAGTATAGCTTCCACCTTTTTTATCAACAAGTTGGGGCACATCAATGTCAGCCATGGTAGGATCTTGACTTTAAAAAACTTTGAGCCCTCTTTTAGTTTGAAAAGTTTTGAAAGTTTTACAAATCAGAAGTTCTGATACCACTTGTTGGTCCTATTTACTTGGTTAATGTTAACTATGGAGTTAAAACTAACCAAGTTCCATGGCATGAACAAAGATACAAATGATTAACAATAAGTAAAACATAAAGATAAGAGATAAGATATTTTTCAACGTTTAATTCTTATTAGAAGTTAATCAAAGAATTATACCCAAGTGTTTGCGTAATAACACTTGGGATTGAATGACAAGTATGGTAAATCTCCTCTCTAAACTTAAGCTAAGCTTAAGTAACAACTATGGTACAACTGAGCTATCTCAGGTACAAGTATGTTATTTGGAGGAGAAAAGGGTTTGTGAATGTCTAAGCATTAATTGCACAAACTTTTCCTTTTCTCCTCTTTATGATCCTATTTATGCACAAGTATGAACCACTAAATTACCCAAGAGACATAAGACATCCTAAGACAAAATCTTGATAGATTTTGTTCTGTGACATAAGAACCTACTTTGGGTTAAAGACAAAATGTGCTTTCTTCCGGACAGACTAGATTTAGCCATTTAGGGAAAGTTCGACTTTAAAGTGATAAACACTTTTGCAAATCTTTTCAAACTTTCCTGCCTAGTCTTGCCTATACTTTAGTCTTCATGTCTTTATCTTCAGTCTTCATAGTTGGTGAGGAGACGTTGGGATTCAGTGAGCTATTGTCATCACTCACTGAATCCATCACCTTCTTCTTTGGCTTAGGTGACATTCACTGAGAGTCTGCCTCACTGAATGGAGAACCTTTCTTTTTAGGCTCGTCCTAAGTATCCTGAAGATGACTCATTGAGCGACTGTTCACTCAGTGAGTTGATAATATTCAAGGATATTGAACACTTAGGTGATTTTATGTTTAAATCCTAGTTAGAGGAAGTTTGGGCTTTAACAAACCCAACACCCCTGACTATAGCCTCTTACGTACCTTTAGGTGTCTCTATTATCCACACCTTGATACTGCTAACAAACTAGGGGCTCGGGTGACACCTTCCATTTTCTTAGGTCATGCCACCTATCATCGTGGTTATCGTTGTTTAGATTTGAACACAAATAAAATTATCCTTTCACGCCATGTCATGTTTGATGAGACTGTTTTCCCGTTTGCCTCAAAGACACCCAATGCCACTCCCACTCCCACTCCCAGTCCCTCGTATGATTTCTTGGATGACACGTCTAATATGATCTCCAACATTCTCAGATTATCTCCCACCACTTCACCCAGTGTACAAACTGATCATCAAGATGTTCCTCCTATTATAAACACGCCTCCTACATCAGATGCGCCCATTGAACCACCACCTTCCCCACCAACTTCCCCACCTGAACTACAACAACAATCTCCCACTACTCCTATTTCAATACCATCACAGCCGACTTTCGTTTCCATTTCACCCGATGCACCAACCCCCCTATTAACCCGGACCCAGTTTTGATTCACCCCATGGTCACATGTTTTCGTGTCGGGACTACTCGTCCTAATCCCCAGTATGCTTGTCATGTGTCTACTATTTCTCCTTCCCCTCGGTCTTATAAGGATGCTTTTAATGATCCCAATTGGCGAAATGCTATGTATGATGAGTATAATGCACTTACTAAAAATAAAACTTGGAATAGTGTACCGCGACCTGAGGGTGTCAATATTTTCATTGTATGTGGTTATTTCGCCATAAGTATTTGGCTGACGACACTCTTAGTCGGTACAAGGCACGTCTTGTTGCCAATGGAAGCACACAGATTGAGGGATTTGATGTTGATGAAACTTTTAGTCCGTTGTTAAGCCGGGTACCATTCGGGTTTTTCTTAGTTTAGCTATTTCTCGACATTGGCCTGTTCACCAGCTTGATGTCAAGAATGCTTTTTTACATGGTGATTTAACTGAGACAGTTTATATGCATCAGCCTCTCGGTTTTTAGGATCCAGAGCATCCGGATTATTTTTGTTTATTACAGAGGTCTCTTTGTGGTCTTAAGCCGGCACCTCAGGCATGGTTTCATCGATTTGTGGCTGACATTACTACTGTTGGGTTTAGTTCTAGTCGTTGTGACTCCCCCTTATTCATTTACAGACATGGTGATGACACTACATTTTTGTTATTATATGTGGATGACATTGTCCTCACTGCTTCATCTGATGGTTTATTACAGCGGATTATTACTTCTTTACATACGGAGTTCTCTATGACTAATTTCGGTGCTCTTAATTATTTTTTGGGTGTTTCTGTAATGCGTGACTCTTCTGGGATGTTATTGTCACAGCGCCAGTATGCTATGGAGATTTTGGAGCGTGCACATATGGTTGGTTGTAACCCTTGTCGGACTCCTGTTGATACCGAGTCTAAATTGGGTGATGATGGTGATCTGATTTCTGATTCTAAGTTCTATTATGGTATTGCTGGCTCTCTACAGTATCTTACTTTTACCAGGCCAGATATTTCTTATGCAGTGCAACATGTTTGTCTTTTTATGCATGCTCCTCGCGAGCCTTATTTTTCAGCTCTTAAGCAGATTTTGAGGTATGTTCGAGGCACATTAGACTATGGTTTACAGTTGTTTTCATCCTCTACTTCCTGTTTGATTTCTCAGCTCTGAAGTTGATGCTTAACATGTATGATGAGGAAAAAGAAGTAACAATTTATGTGATGACAAATAATCCTATACCACAGAGATGTCATGATGAAGTTACTAATGAACCTAATGGAGAAAATGGTTCGGACTTGGATTGTCCGAGTGAAAGTAGTTACCACAGCCTTCATAGTAGTCGTGATGACTATGACATGAAATTTTTTGAATTTGAAGTTCACTTGGATATGAATAATAGTCCTACTATGAAAGTGCATAAAAGATTTCCCAATGTGATTGCCTTTAAACAAGCGTTGAACCATTGTGCACTCATAAATGAATTTAAGCATAAAATTGAGAAAAGTGACTTGACACGATTGACAGCATTTTGTGAGGACACTAAGTGCGGGTGGAGGATTCATATGTCTATTATGGATGATAACATTACTGTTAGTTGTATTCTTTACAGAGTCCATTTGTCGTTCATGTGGGCTACGACCTGATTGTATTATGTGGTAGGGTTATGTGTCTATATATTGTAAACATTGGTTATTATCAATATACGAATCACCCAATTATCCTACAATGTAGGATAATTGAGTGATTTGTATATTGATAATAACCAATGCTTACAATATATAGACACATAACCCTAGCACATAATACTATCGGGCGGTAGCCCACACAAACAAGTAATGGACTCTGTTAAGAATACGACTAACCGTTATAGGGGATTTTTTGCAAGTTGTCGGCCTTATATTAGTCTTGATGTGTGCCATCTGAAAGGGAATATCGATGGTAATAATAGTATATTACTATAGAATACCTATGTATATAACTATATATTATAGTTTGTTTTCATGGTTTTCATTTTTCTATGTAGAACTTGGTTGAATATCAAGTTAGTAGAAGCAGTGAGAATCGTGCCGAGGTAAAGTACAAAGGAAAACGATGGGAGGTCTTGTTGGATGTGAGAATATGTAGTTGTCGGGTTTGGCAAGTTAAAGGACTTCCATGTGTACACGCAACAAACTTTATTACTTTTACAATAGATGCTAGTTAGGACAGTTATGTTGATCCTTACTATATAATTGATAAATATAAAGAAGCCTACGCTTTACAGGTTTCTCCAATTCCCGATAAGGATCAATGGGCACCCATAGACACAAGTGAGAAGATCTACCCACCTACTTTCAAACGCCCTATTGGATGACCAAAAAAGAATAGAATTGTGCCACATGATGAGACAAAGAAAAGCCGCAAATGTAGACGATGCGGTGGAAGTGGAAACCTTCATAAAACATGCAAGAACATGTGATGCGAGTACATCTCAAGTATTTGAACCATGTCAACCATCCCCGCGTAAAAGGTGAAATAGTTTTTGATCGTTTATTAATTATTATATATTTTTCACAAACAATCTCAATAACATTCTGTGAACGCTAATGATTTCTTTTTGTTATTTTAGGAGATGAGTGAAGAATACAAAAGCTTGTGAAAGTAACAAGTCGAAGCCAAACTAAACAATCTAGATAAAGGAGCTACTAGATTTTCTTTTAGTTACGAGTTCAAGAGCTTACCATGAAGGACTTCTATTAGTAGTGTACTAAGAAATTGTCTTTAATAGTACAATTATGTGTTTTGCCGAATGATTTATCAGGGATTGATTCTTGAGCTTAACGCATTTGATTTTTGTTCTTAAATTTTTTGTGTTTCTTTATCTTAATGCTTCAAACGATTATTCATATATGCTTTTTGGCATCGAGTGATGAAAGAATATGGTACTAACACCTCAAAAGTGATTATTAAAAAAATTATTAACTTGCTTTGTTTGACATAAGTCGATATGAGTATTTTAGATATATTAAGAGGAGAAACTTGTAATATTTATTGAATGGTAAAATGGTCATTTATCTTGTTAAATAAGAGGTATATAATAATTTTATAAATAAAAATCAATATAAATATAATTTAATTGATTTTTAGATATATATGAGAATATAAAAATTTGTGAAGGATATTGACGTAATTACAAAAATGAAAAGGACATTGATATAATATTGAACTTTAACAAGACCCCTTTAAAATATTCATGATAGCATTAAAATGAAACAAAAGCAATAAATAACAAACTTCAACAAATCTATTAGGCAAAAACACTCTATCGATCTTATTAGTTTATACCAAAATTTTTTATACCAAAATTTGTTCGAACGAATATTAGACTTAAACTGACTCCTTCACAACGGGCAGCCATACTGGTTTTAAGATTGAGAAAGAATGATATTTCATCATAGATATATATTTTGCATTCAAGTCTATCACATAAGAACATAATCATCACCCACATAACCATCCACAATAATAATGATGAATTTAATATGATTCTTAATTAATGATATGTTATTATGTAGATCATGTCACACAATCAATGACTTTCATCTGGAGAAGAAACCTGAGTGGAATCAATGTTGGAAGGTAGTGGAGAAAGATCATGGTTCCTAGCATACATCTTATTTTCCGAGCAAGGAAACGTACAAAAACAAAGGAAGTAACTTATACATACGGCTTTTGCGTTCCATCCATGGTTTCTAATGCATTTATATTCACATCTATTCTAGTCGCATCCAAACATCCGAAATTTTTCGTGACATATTCCTTCCACCACGGGCAACTCAATATCTGAAAAATATATTTTTTTTTTGTTAGTTAAAAGATTGCACTTTTTATTTTGAAATTGAGCAACACATTCTTATCAACTATTTCCCCTTTTCACGAGCAATCATAATATTTGTTGTTTTTTCAATATATATATATATATATATATATATATATATATATATATATATATAAAAGAAACAATTAACCTAAAAAGATTGAATACAAATATCGAAAAAAATGTCTAAATAAAATTCGAGCGTGACTCAAAAAAATTTCATATAGCCTTTAATCAAGATTTATTAAAATAGCAACTAACTTGCAAGTGTGAGGAATAGAAAAATTGCGGTGGATAACAAGCACTTTGTCATGTTGACTTGCGTTTTGTGTTGTTTATGTAATTCTTTGGTGTGATTATAAATAAGAGATGAATTTACGGCTTTTATTTATATCTATATCAAAAAAGTTAACAATGATTATAATGAATTTATCTATATTATATTTATCAAACGTATTTACCACATTCATTGTATTAAATAGAAAAAATCACATTTAATTATAGCAAATTTTACTCATTAAATGTATTTTTCATTGAAAAAGAAAGTTTGAGTGTACTAATAATACGTTAAATGTATATATTTATAGTTTAAAAGATGCCTAGTGGGCACTCATTAACAAATCCCTTATATTATATAGTTTTTATTTCTATGTCAAAGAATCATTAATACTTTTATTTATTACATGAGACTCATATTTTAAAGATATGAGACATGCAGAACCCGTGTTACGCACATGCTTTTTATCTAATTCTTAATCGCGTATTATTTCTATGTATTGTCGAGTGCATGAGTATTTATACTTTAGTAATTTTCCTTTATAAGTTACAACCACAAACCATTCATTTCTTATTTAATTTTTTCTACAATATATAATTTCAACCATGTATCTTACAAAAGTCATGCTAGTGTATTGCATATCTACCTCCTCGTGCATTTCCATCATTTTTCTTTATGCACCTCTCTCTATATCTCTCCTTTTCAAGATTTCATTTCCATCAACATGGTGTTGAGCTAAGCTAGTTTGTACTATGAATAACCCGTGCGTTGCACTGTGTTTTTTTTTCTCCTTTTTTTTCTAGTAACCTATTTAACTATCGCTCATGTTTTAAACTTAACTGTATTAATTTGTTATTATAATTTACAAATGAGTTCGAGTAAAAATTATGTACTTTTCCTTTATATTTATTATCGAATGTCTTAACCCTAAGAAAACAATTTATTTATGCTTCTTTTTATTTAACGTTCAAATTTAATAATGTGAATCCTTTGAGTTTTGGGCTTCTTTTATTTGCATTGGGCCTATGTGTAAAACTCAACTTTTTTAGACAGCCAATACTTCATCATAGAAGCACATATTAATATTTTAGTTTAGGCTTGATTTTTAGTGTCAAAACCCTCTACATTTGCTTATGCCTAAAACTCTACTTTTTTATTTGTTATTATCATATCTTATATACTAAAAGGTTAAGTAGCCTTATAAATGTAAATGGGTCATAATAAATGTCCCAAGAATTGATTCTATCATATGAAGCCTTCAACATTGATTCCACTCAATTAAAACATCTCAATTAGTATATGCACATTGATTTCAAGCAACTCAAACGTCTCAATTAATAGTGGTTAGTCTTTTTACCTTCCCGTCCATGAGTTACAAATATTTTATCAACTATATAATGTGTCAAAAATCACACACAACAAACCAAAACTTCCTCCACACCGCGTGAACATTGGGCTACAACTTATTATGGCGGTAAAGTAAGCATCATATCGCCTTACTTATTTAGCATATTGATTTATATTGTTTTCTGTAAATTTCACGTGTGTTTTGTGTGTGTAACAATGTAGGACATAAAGATGGTGCTTAGGAGGTTTGGTAGTAACATCATCTTTTCTAATGGTTTAAGAGATCCTACACATCGTTGTCTTATCAATTAAGTGGAACATGCACGGACATTTTTAATTTGGTCGAAAATGCAATATATTGATTAACTGTATTTAAGTTACTAACGATCAACAATATCTAATTGTTTTTTGCAGCACGCCAAGAAGCATTAAAGAAGTAGATCAGGAAGTCACAAAAATTATATCAAGAACAAAACATGCAAAAGGCCAATGAATAACAACAACAACAACAACGCCACGGCCACCGGTGGAATGAATACTTAGCATTCATATTAATAGTACGTTACAAATTAAACATACAATATTTTACTTCATGTAATACCGATAAACGTGCTAATACTATTGATTCGTTAGCAGTAAGTTTATTGAAAATAATGTGAGTCAATAATTATTACTACACTTTGTTGGTGCATTTTAATATTTTTGCTCTTAATGTAGTTTTTTGTCTTGCGGTGTGTTAATGTTACTTTCTTAATTAAACGTCTTGGAATATTGCGTGTGACTTTGATATTTGATATGACTCTGTAAATTATGTCGATGTTATATATTGAAAATAGGGTAGTATATAATAAAAATATATTCACACTATCATCTTAACAATGAGAATCTTCTAAATCGAAGAAGTATATAAAGAAAATTGTGTTTAGTTAAATGTCGGGTCTATTAATTGATTGGAGCGGGTTTATGATTCGGACTTGGGTCATTGGATCTGATTTTTTATTATACGAGTTATAATTTATACTCTTGAATATACTAATTATTTTAATGTTTATGTTTTTATAGTTTTGTTAAAAAAGGAAATTTGTTTTATAGTTCGCTTTTGATAATGTCATTTATTTGAACAACGAAGTCCGTCTTTCCCAAAAAATGAGAGTTTCAAATATGAACCGAAAATTAGTCCCGAACATTACGAAAAAAACAATTAGATCCAACATGTGTACATTGCATGGGTCCTGAGGCATTCCAAACCTGTGTGCATCGCACAGGGATGAATATAAAATGTCTCCAACATTATTGTCATCGCTTCATATTTAAAATAATTTATGTAACTTATACATATTAAAAATTACATATGAAGAGACTCTTTTCAATGTAACATCTTGAAAAAAGTCTCTTCACATATACTCTTTTAATGTCAATAAACTATTGTTGTATATTTGGGCCTCACCATCATACTAACAACCCG
Source organism: Artemisia argyi (assembly GCA_030686995.1). Taxonomy (NCBI): domain Eukaryota; kingdom Viridiplantae; phylum Streptophyta; class Magnoliopsida; order Asterales; family Asteraceae; genus Artemisia; species Artemisia argyi. The sequence continues at coordinate 130,950,077 of CM060709.1, forward strand.
ACAATTTACACAATCATTTTCGCACGGGTCATGAGGCAGCCCAAGTTATTTATGACGAAAATTTGTGGCAAACATAGTTTTTGACTCGACCTCAATTAAAACTGACAGAAATAAATCCACCAACATTTTTCATGTCATGCTAACAAAAGTTGTGGTAACATCACAACTTAGGAACTTATTATCCAACAAAAGTTGTGGTAACATCACAACTTAAGAACTTATTGTCAATAAAATATTTTAAATGTGTGCTATGCTTAGAAAATGTGTGATACCATCACAATTTAGATATATAATGATGAAAATAAGTGCTGAAGCTTACATGTCAATAAACTATTTTAAATGTGTGTCATGCTTAGAAAAAGTGTGATACAATCACAACTTAGATATATAATGACGAAAATATGTGCCGAAGATTACATATTAGTTTTATATCAAAATATAGAGATGTTACAATTTTGAGAATAAATACAAAATCTAAACTTTATAAATAACTACTAATATGTCATAAAAAGTTTAAATATAATATTAAAATCTTGAGAATAAATATAAAATATAAACTTTATAAATAACTACTAATAAGTCATAAAAAGTTTAAATATAAAATTTACCGATAAACTAAGGCCATACTTACAAAAGCCTAATATCGAAAAAAATTACTGCACATTACACTATGACCAATTAGATAGAGCCTGTGTGCAACTCACAGGTCTGAATTACTCGTATATATTGAAAGATTAAGTCCTAGAAAATCATTGGGGAGTATTAATGATACCAATTTTTTGAGGAGCATTGATGACATATTTTTAAGAAGTGGAAAATGTAGCCATGTGAGAATCAAGGGTTTTGCGAGGTCCATGCGAGGCGTCCATCGAGTTATTGGGGTGCAAATGCGATTGTCCATGTGGTTAATGAGATACAAATGCTACTTATTGAAAGACATATCAAGTGTCCATGCTTTAATGTATGCACTCAATGAGGAATCCTCAACCTATAAATTCCATGAGGTTTAGTTGAGCTTCCACCATACATCGACCTTCCATCATAATTATTACATTTCATTTCAACATGTCGAAGCAACCTTCACATAACCTGGGCAAAGATGTCTCAGCACCAAACCGCTTATTGTTTTTGGATGACCTTGATGTGGGTGTGACTGGGACCATCGTGGTCATGGTTTGCAGGATGTGGGATGTGAATGCAACCATCGGGCGTTATCTCAGCACAGACTTTGTAGTATCTGATTCCAAAGTAAAACAATCTCAATAATCGCATTTGATAAATAACCTAACATGCTCAATATGATCATTCTATAAATAACATATTTGGTTTTAAGGTTGTTCAACTGTTTTACATTACTCAATATTTGATTAATAACTTTGGTTGTGATGTTGCTTGAATTTTTTTCAGGGCAGTTCAATACATTATACTGCAAGGAACTACGTTGCTCATAATTTTATCAGGTTAAAAGAAGGGATGGAATATTCTATTAAAGACTTTGTGGTCAAACCCAATAAAGATGATTACCGTATTATGCAAAAGGATCCCTTCATGCTTGAGTTTGATGGGGCAACAACGGCCAAAAAAGTGACTATAAAGAAAAAAGGTTTTGAGAGGTACATTTTTTAGCTTCAAGATTTGGCAAACCTGGAAAGTACAGATAACAAGTACTTGGTTGGTAAGTTTTTCCTTAAACAAAACTTTTGCGTTCTTTTGTTAATGTTTTTGTGCATGCATTTTGATATGTGACTAATTACCTTATAGATGTGGCCGGTTACGTGACAAATGTTGGCAGGACAACTCAGCAAAAATCAGGCTCTTGAACGCTTGATTTTTACCTGGCAAATCAAAAGATAGTGTATTGAAAAAAATATTCATCCTAATATGCTATATATTATGTATTTGTTTAAACTACAACATAGATTGCATATCTAAATATGGGTTTTGGATACAGGTGCGAATCAGTCAGAGTGACATTGTGGGGAAACTTGGGCGACGTTCTTATAGAAAAAAAGACAAAGCACACCGGCCAGTGTCCAGTTGTATTGACATCGCTTAATGTCAAAATGTACAACTGTACGTACTCCAACCATTAATACTAAATGTCATTCATAAATTAAAATATCGACGTAACACATTGCATTTAAATTTTAATATACCAGACAAAATATATTTGTCAAGCAGCTCTTCCACAATAATCTTTGACAATCCCGATATCCCCTCACTCAAATCTCTTAAATCTGACATGAGGTAGCCGGTTTTAAATGTATTATATACCTTAATTTGTGAAAACCTTCATTATACTAACATCAGTTATGGTTATGTATTGTAGTCATGTGGAGATGAATAAGGTTGCTATGCCCGCTGACATTTCCATACCAAAAGATGGAACATTAGAGAACTTGCTTCTCTAGGCTTGTAACCGCAAAAACAATGTAAACTTCAATTTATGCAATTAAAGTTTTGTGCTATTAACCATATTTAATACTTTTATAAATATTCTGTTTATGCAGCCTTTGACCTACAACTGTATGGTTAGGATTGATGGTGTTAGGACAAGGAAGGGTTGGAATTACCCATCGTGCGGTGACAACAAGTGTAGGAAAGGTGCTACCCGTAAACAAGGGAATTTTTGGTGTGATTCATGTGATAAATCCATTTCCTATCCAGTTTTAAGGCGACATTGCTTTTAATATAATTCAATTACAAATAAAATTATACATCTTATTAAACTAACCTGATATGTGTGGCGCCCTATCAGATATAGGCTTGAACTTGATGTATTGGACGGAACGGATTCTATTGTTGTTGTTCTATTTGATGAGGCGCGACGGAGTTGGTTGGGTGTTCAGCTGAATCGATAGTAGAAACAGGCGATGAGGTACTTTTATATTTAATAAATACTATATGTGTTATGTCATATACTCACTATATGCTACAGATTTCTGAAGATCATCCGAATGTACCTCAAACAATATCAAACCTCATTGGTACCACACACATGTTTGAGTTGACGTCCAACAGCTACTTTGAACATGGGACATTTGAAAGCTTCACGTGTTGGAAGGTCCATCCAACACAAATAAATGATGATGGTGTCGGTTCAAGCACATTGGGTGATGGTTCCGGTCCAAGCACACCTGTTGATACTTTGACCAAAAATATCACATCATCAAATATTTTGGGGCAGGAACCACATCTGACCACTCCGACCAAATCTGTTGAGGATAAGAATGACAATAGTTGAAAAGACTACTTCCTGAGATTGTCAATCATGTGAGCGCTCAGATGATTAATAATGCTCACCCAAATGCTACTGGAATTGTTGGTGGTATCAATAATGGATGCTTTTACAAGGAGTTTTTGGCATGTAAGCCGAAGGAGTATGATGGTAAGGGTGGTGCAATAGTGCTCACCCGATGGATTGAGAAGATGGAAGCGGTGATGGATATCAGTGGTTGTGCTGAAGCTCAAAGAGTTAAATATGCAGCGAGTTCGTTGATCAATAAGGCTTTGACTTGGTGGAACACATAAGTCCAGGCTAGAGGTAGAGTTGCTGCAATGGGAATGACTTGGGAAGATTTCAAGACCTTGATGGTGGAGGAATTTTTTCCAAGCAATGAGATGGAGAAGTTGGAGGAAGAATTCTAGAATCACGCAATGGTTGCGGCTAACCACGCTGGGTATACTGATAGGTTTCATGAGTTGGCTAAGTTGGTCCCTCACTTGTTGACTCCTGAGTTGAAGCGTATTGATACGTACATTTGTGGGTTGGTTCCACAGATTCGTAGTATGGTCTGAGCTACGAAGCTAATGACAATCCAAAGTGCTATCCATAATGCTGGAGCACTAACAGATGAGGCGGTTAGGAGTGCGGTACTCTCGAAAGTAGGTGATAAAAGGAAAGAGGAGATTCAAACAAGTAAACAGGTTGGCTCTGGTTTAGACAACAAGAAAGCAAGGAATGGGAAAGGGTACGTGGCAGATAGTCCTGTGGTAGCAGCGAGTCCTGTGGTGGCAGCTACTCCAGCTGTGGCAGGAAGCACTGACAGGAGGGGGTACGATGGTACTGCTCCCAAATTTGCAAAGTGCAATGGTTATCATCATGAGCAGGCCGCATGTCGTACATGTTTCAGGTGTAACAAACCTTGGCATTTTGCTAAGGAATGTCGTGCGGTAATTACTCAGGCGGCTCCAATCAATTCGGTTGGCGCAGGGTATAATTGTAGGGCGTGTTATGAGTTCGGAAGTACGGATCATCTCCGTAATGTGTGTTCGAAGTTGAACAGGGCACCTGGTCAGGCAGGAAACCGTTTGACCATTGAAGGAGGCCAAGGGCAATGGTACAAAAGGAATTCAGCTAGGGGAGGGGAATTCACCATGGATGCAAATGAGGTGCGTCAAGATCTGCATGTCGTCACTGGTACTTTCTCTCTTAACGATCATTATGCAACTACTTTATTTGATACTGGCACTGATTACTGTTTTGTGTCCACTGAATTTGCTGAACTGTTGAATGTTGAGCCTAGTGAACTTAGACCTAGTTATGTGATTGAGATAGCTAGTGGTAAGGAGGTAGAGGTTGACAAGGTTACTCGTGGGTGTACTATAGTGTTAGAGCGTATTCAGTTTATGATTGACTTGATACCTTTTGGACATGGGAGTTTTGATGTGGTAGTAGGGATGAACTGGTTGTCTAAACATAATGCCGATGTTGTATATCATGAAAAGGTAGTTCGTATTCTTTTCGAGAATGGTGTTATACTTCAGGTATAAGGAGAATGCTTAGGGAATGACTCGAAATCCCTTAAGAATACGAAATCCAAAGAACTTAACATAGGAGATATTCCGGTGGTATGTGAATTTCCTGGCGTTTTTCCTGAAGACTTATTTTGGTTACCTCCAATTCGTCAAGTTGAATTCCGTGTTGATTTAATTTCTGGACCAACACCGGTTGCAAAATCTCCATACTGTTTAGCACCCTCGGAGATGCAGGAGTGATCCACGAAGTTGCAAGAACATCAGGATAAGGGGTTTATTCGACCCAGTCACTCTCCGTGGGGAACACCTGTGTTGTTTGTCAAGAAGAAAGATGGTTCACTTCGGATGTGTATTGACTATCGGGAATTGAACAAGTTGACTGTTAAGAATCGATATCCTATTCCTAGAATTGATGATCTTTTTTACCAGCTGCAAGGTACTCGATTCTTTTCAAATATAGATTTACGTTCTGGTTATCATCAACTAAGGGTGTATAAGGAGGATATTCCGAAGACTACTTTTAGGACGCGTTATGGACACTTTGAGTTTACGGTTATGCCATTTGGGCTGACAAATGCACCCGTGGCATTCATGGATCTAATGAATCGCGTTTGTAAGCCTTACTTGGATGAATTCATGATTGTGTTCATCGACGATATATTAATTTACTCTAAGACTAAGGAAGAGCATGGGGAACATCTAAAGTTGATCCTTGAATTGTTGGAGAAGGAGTAGTTGTACGCTAAGTTCTCAAAATGTGAGTTTTGCCTTGAGGAGGTACATTTTCTTGGGCATGTAGTTAATAGTGAAGGTATACATGTACTGGTAAGATTGAAGCGGTCAAGAATTGGAAGGATCCTACGACGCCATCTGAGATACGTTACATCTTAGGATTGGCAGGGTACTATAGAAGATTTATCACGAACTTTTCAAAGATTTCCAAACCCCTCACATTGTTGACCCAGAAGAATAAGAAATATGTTGGGGGAGAAGAACAATAAGTGGCTTTTCAGACATTAAAGGATAATTTGTGCAATGCACCTATTTTGGCATTTCCAGACGGACAAGATGACTTTGTTCTGTATTGTGATGCGTCGAATCAAGGTTTTAGGTGTGTATTGATGCAGAGAGGGAAGTTGATAGCCTATGCATCCCGACAACTCAAGATCCATGAGAAGAATTGCACCACTCATGATTTAGAGCTTAGGGCAGTAGTGTTCGCTCTCAAGAATTGTAGGCATTATCTGTATGGCACAAAGAGTGTTGTTTATACTGATCATAAGATTCTTCAGCATATCTTCAGTTAGAAGGCACTGAATATGCTTCAGAGAAGATGGATTAAATTGTTTAGTGATTATGATTGTGAGATTCTCTACCTTCCAAGAAAGGCGAATGTAGTGGCTGATGCGTTGAGTAGAGAGGAAAGGAATAAGCCTAAGCCTGTGTGAGCTATGTGCATGACATTGCAGTCGGGGATCAAGAGTAAGATATTGGCAGCTAAAGAGGAAACCCTTAAGGATGAAAATGCAACAGCTGAGATGGTTTGGATCAACAAATGGAGAAAAAAGAGGATGGTGGACTATATTTCGTGGACCGGATATGGGTTCCAATGGTGGGAAATGTAAGAACATTGATCATGGATGAGGCTCATAAGACGAGGTACTCAATTTATCCAGGATCTGACAAGATGTATTTTGATCTTAGAGATGATTATTGGTGGCCATGGATGAAGAGGGAAATAACTGAGTACGTTAGTAAATGCCTGACTTGTTTGAAAGTTAAGGTTGAGCATTAGAAACCCTCTGGATAACTACAACAACTACCGATTCTTGAATGGAAATGGGAGAATATAACAATGGATTTTATTACCAATCTGCCTCGAACAAGTTGTGGGCATGACACGATATAGGTCATTATGGACAGACTGACGAAGTCTGCACATTTTTTGGCCATTCGTGAGGACTATAAGATGGAGAAGCTGGCAAGAATATATATCAATGAGATTGTGGCATAGCATGGGGTACCAGTGTAAATTATATCTGATCGTGACAGTAGGTTTACCTCACGGTTCTGGCAGTCATTACAGAAGGCTTTGGAAATACGTTTGGATATGAGCACCGGTTATCATCCACAAACTGATGGGCAGAGTGAACGAACAATTCAAACTTTATAAGATTTGCTTAGAGCATGTGCTATCAATTTTGGAGGAAGCTGGGATACTCATTTACCTTTAGCTGAGTTTTCCTATAATAACAACTATCATTCCAGTATTAGGTGTGCGCCATTTGAAATGTTGTATGGGAGGAAATGTAGGTCACATGTTATGTGGGCAGACGTTGGGACAAGACCACTAATTGATCCTGAACTGGTACAAGAGACTATAGATAAGGTTTTTCAGATTAAAGAGAGACGTAAGGCAGCAAGAGATCGCCAAAAGAGTTATGCGGATAGTCGCTGTAAGTCCTTGGAGTTCAGTGTTGGTGATCGTGTGATATTGAAAGTGTCCCCTTGGAAAGGTGTTGTGCGTTTCGGTAAGAAAGGAAAATTAGCACCGAGATACGTAGGACCATTTGAGATTATGGGAAGGATTAGACTTGTGGCATATCGGTTGAAGTTACCTCAGAAATTAAGTGGTGTGCATGATACGTTCCACGTATCTAATTTGAAGAAGTGTTTGGATGATTCTAGTCCTCATGTGCCATTGGATGAGATTAAGGTTGACAAGACCCTTCAATTTGTCAAGGAACCTGTTGAAATTATTGACCAAGAGGTCAAGAGTTTGAGGCGTGGTAAGATAGAGTTAGTAAAAGTACGTTGGAATTCGAAGCGTGGTCCTGAGTTTACTTGGGAACGCGAGGATCAAATGAGGTCTAAGTACCCAAATTTGTTTGCTGATGCAATTAATGAGGCAAGTAGCTAAATTTCGGGACGAGATTTCCCTAAGGGGGGGATGATGTAACAACAATGATTTTAGCAGGATAGTCTAACTGTTAGTCTCGACCTATGTAACTTTTGCTTGGTATGGCTTATGTGTTTTGTGTGGCATATGTGTGATATACATGTGTTTTAATACTAAATACCTTTTTGTGAATTTATTAATGTGAGTTGAGTAGTATTGGTGTTGGGCAAAGTTCGTTTTGATCAACATGGTGGTGTAGAAATGACTTGTGTGGTTTTGTGTTCGTGGTTGTTGCGTAACAAGTTTTCGTTCAAGCTTTTGAGCGTTAGTAAGTTACGTGGAGTTTAGTTTTATGGGTTACATTAATAAAGAGTGCGGGATTTTATTTTTGGAAACTTTATTTTTAAAAATGATAATTTTTCGAGTTGTCATAAAATGAAGTTTTGACGCGTAAGATGTTAGGCTTCGGTGTAAGCTTTTATAAAATATCAAAAGCACAGGGTTTTAAGCGTAATAATTTATATTAAAAAAATAAAAATATATAGTATTAGGCGGGGGGTGAATTATAGAGAAAATGGGGAAAGGAAACAAAATTTTAGTTTAATTAAAATTTCTAATTACAAGGGTTATCTAGAATATCCATGGGGTATTATAAATACAAAACAAAAACTCCCACACCCTTTTCTTTTTGATGTACGGTCGACAAAAGTACAAAAAAAGACAAAAGTTAAGGGTTTCAATATTGTGAAGAAAACAAGCCTAAGCTATGCCTAGTAATTCCTTGATCATTTAATTATTGTATTGATTCATGTAACAAAGATATTGTGGATTAGGGTTTACTCTCAATTCTATAAATTATTAATGTAAAACATGTTGGGATCGCTAATTAGTAATAATATGATGATTAGTGAAAGAGTTAGGGCTTAAAACATGTGAATTAACGAGTTAGGGTTTGACTGATTTTTAGGGCTGTATTGATATGATGATATTCTAATGATGTCAACATGAAAACACATGATTCTTAAGTCTAAATTTTAGTTCAGAGAACCTAATTTCCAAAAAGTCCAGCCCCGATCGATTTCGAGGTAGGGAAGTCAATCTAATGATTTTTGAGAGTAAAGGTGTCAAAGCTGTTAAACCGGGACAGATTTAGGGTATAAGTATAGAGGTCAAAGGTAGGTTTGAAAGTGTAATTAGGGTTAGCCCTTCTGGGGAAGTTGAGTTCCATGTGACCTTTGACTTCCACACGAAGGGTAGACATTAATAAGTTGTGCAAATATGTTTCTTAGGTCAAAACATTTTGGTGTGCGTGCAGATCCGAATATGGATACTTTTTATGTTTGATTTTATTAAGAGTACTTGGGTGTGTTTTTGGTGCATGGTCTTCTGGGAGTAGCTTGTATGCTCATAAGGGACCATGTAAATTTTTGGTGCGAGTTGTTGAATTTATTTTGTAGTGATTTGATGTGGGTAGAAGTACCCCAAAAATCTGCGTTTCCTGATAAAATGTATACAAGAGATTTAGTGAGTGTAAGTGATTGGTAGCATTTAGTATGGAGTCTAGGTGACCCATGGGGGTTTATACAACACTTATACATCCATCATACGTATGTTACATGGACTTTAGCTTTTGGCTTAGTCACGTGTAACATGGTTCTATTTTGTTTGTTTAGATTTGTGATTGTTGTATTGGAAGCTGCAAAGATTCAGGTGAGTTTCATAGTCCCATTTTTCTTTGTTTTAAACTTAGGATGGGAATGATGCTTGTGTTGAATTAAGTTTTAAGTTACTGTAATGATGTGGTTTAATAATTGCATGGACTTGTAAGCGGTTATTGTATGTATGTTGCATGTTGTGGTAATTCTGTGTGTGGTGATTATGTGTGGTCTAATTGGAGGGTAGATATGCTCCCGTTATTCGTTAGTGCGATCCAATTGGAGGGTAGTAACTCTACCCACTATCTTTCTGTGTGGACCAATCGGAGGGTAATGATTACCCATTATTGTGAACTTGGATCGTGGGCACGTTCCGTCCCAATTAATGTTTGGTATAATATTTGGATCGTGGGCATGTTCCGTCCCGTTTGTTGGTTGGTTGGTTGGTTACGATTGCATGCTAGCTTGTATGATAACAGTCTATAATGTCCTGCTGTGTTTTATAATCACAGTATACTTATCGGATCGTGAGATATTTTGTGCCTTAAACCTATGAACCACACCAAATTTATGTTGACGTTTTTAAGCATCATTTTCAGGTGAGCGTCCTAACGATAAGATAGAAGGAAGTGACTTATCGAGGCCATAGTTGCATTGAAAGTGATATAACTTTTATGTTTGGATTATGATTTGTTTTGGATTTTGGATATGATATTATGATTGTGTCACACCCCCAAAATCGGGTCCAGCGGAAGCATACATGCAGCTGGGGTGTAACTCAATCGGTATCACAACACAAGTACAAAAATGGTTTTCACTTTAATCATTTAGAATAAAGTCGTTTAATCATAAATGTTGAATTTACATTGTCAAAAGTAGTGCGGAAGTAGGCCCTTAAAATGGTTTAAAAACGGTCCCCATATAAATAATCAGAGTCTTCTATGACCATGCCATGCCCTGCCAAAACCTCCTGTAGCGTGCCAATGGTTAAAACCTGAAAATACATGCTAAAGTGTCAACACGAGGTTGGTGAGTTCAAAGAGTTTGTTTAACAAATAAAGCCTATAGAGAAAAGATCGCCCAGCAAAGGCATTGTAAATCCACTCAGTTGCAAGTCCCGCCATAAGAGACTTGTAACCTGTGTGTTTACAACCCACTGCCCAATATGTTAAAGTCTACGTGAACAAAAGTAATACTAGTATCCAAATTCCCAGATAAATATAGCAAAACGGCTATATAACTAATTCAGTCAACGAGGTTATATAAACAATGCTAACAATGTCGTCAGATAAATAATGCTGACAATGTCGCCAGAGAACTAATACTGACAATGTCGCCAGAGAACTAATACAGACAATGTCGCCAGAGAACTAATAAGTACTAAAGTTTAAGAGACAAGTCACATGAAAAACAATTAATCAAGCATACCAATGAAATGTAGGAAATCAACCAGGTAAGCAAGGAATGCATTTAAGTAAAACGAGCATGTATTCTCCCCCAAAGAGTTTGCAAAATAATTAAAAAGTAGGGGCTATGACTCACCTGGAGCGATAGCTACGATGACAAAAGTGGATACACTGAAATGAGGCACGATCTCTAACCGCAACCTAATATGAGTAATAACGATCTACCTTAGATCATGACGTGATGAAATGAATGCACGTGCACATGATGCCTATACCACTCGTAACTTGGAAATACTAGTTATTGTCATAGTAAAATACTTTCCATACTTAGGAAAAATAAGTCCAAATAGAGTTATAAAAACTTGTCGTATTATATTGTATAAAAATGTTAGTGTTATATTCCTCGTCTTGAAAACCTTAAAATAATGTCTAGTAGTAGCGTAATAAACCTTGAGTCGTACGTACTTCGTTAGTTAAAAATAAACTCCTTGAATAAGAAATCTAGAAAATATGTCATTTAGTACGTAGTTATATTATTTTTCTAGTAGTGACAAAATATATATATAGTTTTTGACGATTTTAAAACGTGTATAACTTGGTCGTTTTAAGCTCATTTTACTCGTTCTTTATATCCACGAATTCGTTTTAGTATATGCTAATATATTTTTGATAGCTCGGCTCCTCTAGGTTACGTTTAACGCCTCTATTTGCCCGTCGAAAACTGTCAAACAGCATGCAGTTTTTCAGAAAATAGTTTTCGTCGTTAAATTCGGAAAATCATATCTCCTTCGTTATTAACTCGTTTTAATCCGTTCTTTCGCCCACGGCTTCGTTTTTGAAAGTATTTTATAAATCTTTGGTCAAAAATTAACCACCATCTACTAATTTTCCCACGAATTAAAAATAGGGACAGTAGGTCAATATGTAGTTTCAAAAACCATTTCTAAGGTTCTACTCTAGTTCAAACTTCAATCAAACCACTTTCAATCACCACAAAACTAGTCTAATCCTACCATACACCTTCTTAGGGTGTCATGGGTTCCTAAACTTCATAAACAAAGTAGATCTAACAAAGATCTAGCTAAAATCACTTTCTAGGGTTTATAAGTTATAAGTTTGTAAAATAAAGTGGTATAAGTCAATATATGCATGAGTTCTTGTAAGAAAAATATATATAAACATAGTAATAACTTGTAAAAATTATGAAATGAGTTTTGTTAACTTACTTGGAAGATTAATGAAGTTTGGATGGTGAAAGCCTAATAATCCTTGAGTTTTTATTCCAAAACTCCAACAAGGACAACTATATGAACAAGATTACACTTTGATCTTTGAAAAATGATGAGTTTTTGCTTTTTGTATACCCTAGGCCGAGCACACCCTTGAGAGAAAAGGAGAAAAGATTTTCTTGCACCTAGTATTGTATGTGTGAATTTTTGGTGATTTAAGCTTGTATAATAATTCAAAGACAAAAAGGACTTGTCATAAATGGAGTTAGTGAATTATTAATAATGTGTAAGGGATTGGAATGGAGGGGGGGGGGGCGGCAAGTCAGGGGGGGGGGAATTTGGTGTAAGAAATTGGAAGACTTTGTGTAGATTGTGTGTTTATTAATAGATTTAAAGGACACCGGGTACCGAGTTAACTAAAAATAAATTTTAACGGAGTTAACCGGGACATAATAAAGTCGTAAAAATTATAAAAATATGTTGGGTATAAATATTGAATGTTTGGTTAATCGTCGTTTAATTTTTATGAAAACCGTCGTAATTAAATTAGGCGTACGATACGAAATAATTAAATTTCCAAAATAACGGGTAAATTAATTTTATAATTTTTATATTATAAAAATGAATATAAAAATATATTTGGATCATAGTCGAGAGTGTCGGGTGTGTTAGTCACATTCTTGGTCGTTTGTTATCGTTTATTTAGAAATAATTATACGTAAAAGTTAATTATGCCAAAAGTACTAATTTAAATATCCTACGAGTGGAATAGTATGCAAGTGACATAATGATGATACGTAGACTATTTCTAGTCTGTATGAGATGTCCCAAATGATAATGCATGAATTCGCTCCTGAACCAATACGGTTACGCGAATTTGAATACTCGTAAACTAATTTTACGATGACATGAGTAATGCACGTGAATAGTGGTTTTCTTCCGGGAATGAATAGTGTCAAGTGAATAGTAAAAATTTCTGAACGCTTCTCAGAATATCAAATTGACCTCGAAAACGATGAATAGTACAATGATGAATAGTAATCGGTGAATAGTAAATGATGAATAGTAAATTGTCGAAGTTTGGAAAATGACCGGAAATTACGAGTTGTGACAGTCTTCCCTTCTAACAGGAACTTCGTCCCGAAGTTCAGTTTGTGTTGGTCTCTAGAGTAGTATTGGTGAATAGATGATAGTATTTGAGAATTCCGGCGAACTTTCACGATAGGTGTTCGACTCTGTTTCAATCGTTTGACCTAACAGTCCATGATTTCTATTGGTTCTCTTACCAAGTTTACGTTTGTCTCAGGGTTGGATTTCCTTCCAAATGGGATTACGAGTGACTAATCTGAAGGTCATTTCCTGGGATTTGAATAGGTGAAACATGGTTGTGTAATCCGGTTGTTCTCTAACAAGGCTCAAGTCTGACGGCCACTAGGCCTATTCTGTCTGAAATTTTAAATGGTCCAGTGTACATCGAGTTTAACTTCCCGAATTTTTCTAAATGGTATCGTGCCTTTCCTAGGCAGAACTTTTAACGTGACCCTACCACCAACTTGAAATTCTAAGGGTTTACAACTTATCGACTTGTAACTGATTCTTGATTTGCAGGAAATTCCTGGTTATTTCATGAGTACTTACAGGAATAGTGATTTTGGCTTTTTCCGCGTTCGGTCCATCAATAGATGATCAGTGCTTCTTGAGGTTTACAATGTGATATTGGTAATATATGCTGCTGAACTCTGCCAGAACTCAAATTTGTATGTCAGCTGGTCGATTCAAAATGAATCTTAAATGGTTCAATATACTAGAGGTTCAATCTCTTGTGTTACCAAAATTATATCATGCCTCTCCAAGGCAAAGCTTTCAACTTAGTTCGTTCTCTCACGTGAATCTGGTTAGTTTGCTGTTCAAGGATACACAATCCGTATGATGTGCGTCATGTACCAACCTAACCTCTATCAGTTTCTCGTTTCTTGTAACGGGTTCTTGACTTGTGAAATTTCTTTTGTTGTTCCATAATTTAGTCCTAGACCGGTGAATTTACCTTTCCGATTTCGGTCTGTAAATGGGTAATTGGTACTTCGACCATAAAGTGCCTCAAATGGTGTAGTCTCTACGCTCGTGCGATAACTATCGTTGCAAACGAATTTGATTTATGATAAAAGGTTAGTCCAACCATTTCTAGAGTCAATCACTTATGCTCTGAGCATAACTTTCCTATGTTTGAATCGTTCTCTCGTTCTGACCATCGGTCTGAGGATAGTAGGCGGTGTTTACATCTAAATGGGGTTCCGAAGGAAGTCTTAAAATGATAGCTAGAAGTCTGAGGTGATTCGATCACCTTTATCAGGAATAATTGAAACGGTACAATAAATCTTGTGACTAATTCTACCACGTTACGTCTTTCGAACACGGCGTTATACGAAGAAGATAGAATATGGGTAACAATGTTTGATTCTTTGTGTTTTGGTCTAATGGATTTCTAAGACATGTGTCATTCTTTGCCTACTGTGCTTGGTCTCCATTACTGACGTTTGTAATCGTTCTATGGTGTTCCTCCTAATTTCCTTCATCACATATTCCAATATTCCTTATTGTCAAGTCACAAAGCCCTAAATGCATAAGCGATGTAGCATGGTGATTGGTTTTCAAAATTTATCTCGCGATTTTTGAGTTTTTGGTCGAAATCTTTTTCTGAATAAACGAATTTAGAAAATGGAGCAAATGGTTTACTAAATAATATCTTTCTTGACGATTCAAAATTCAATAGTTAGGAAATGTGACGCGGTTTTCAAATAGGTTGTGAATAGGACTGTTTACCAAATTTGATGTTTAAAATTTCGTAACATTCAATAGATTTGTAAAAGATTAGCCAAAAGGAATTTGCTTGTCAAAATAAGTGCATCAGAAAAGTATTTCTTACAAGATATATGTTTTGTATAACGGTAGTTTGGAGAAAAATTCATTTAAAAGTGAAAGTATTAAGAGGATAAAATAGCCAGGTATGTATGTATGCACCAATGCATAGGTGTCTACCATGTTTGAATAAAGGCTATTGGTGAGGACATGTTCAATTTATAGTCTTGGTTAAAAGGTTGGATTTATCTCTATGGTGTTGCTTAGTGAGCACTCGTATCTAAATGAATCTTGTAATTCAGTCAAGCAAATACTTTCTAGATGATAGAATTTTGGCGATCAGGCCAGTGATAGAGGTTCGAATTGTTTTGTGATATCCTGAGATTTCTGTTGAGTTTTGAAAGGTCTTAATGTATCGAGGGATCATCCTCATAGAAGGTATGGAAAGTCTTTCCTAGGGAGGTCATTGATAATATCCACTTATCAGTATAGGGAGTAGTGAGGGATGAGTGACATCGGAATCTATAGAGTGTCACCTAATTCCTTATATATACATATGGGGATGGGGAAAGGAAATGATAGTGATGGTAAGAAGGGAAAAGGCTGTGACAAGTGCGACAAAACGAGATTGTGATAAAAGAAAATGTAAGTGCATTGTGTATAAATATGAAGATTCATGAGATGAAATGGCCAGTTAACCTGCTTACAATCGGTGGTTCACGAAGTAATGAAAAATATGAATGTTCCGACAACGAGAGTGTATACACACACACACAAATGAAACATTTGGAAATTGAGTAGAGGATTCAATCCAGACATAATCTTATTATAACCATTCTCAGTGTTGCAAAATTCACTTCTGAGTCAGACATAGGTGGTCAGCCTATATCTCACTATCCCGGGTTGAATATAAATGACCAGTCTATATTCCACCGAGGTTCCATAAATTTTGAAATACTCAGCTCAGTTATACTAATACCATGTCCTTCACAAATACCAAGACGTTCTGAAAGACAAAAGCAAGTGACCAAACTCGAGGTCAAATGATGAAACTATGCAAGGAAAAACATAACACGGTGACATATATGATACGTGAACATGCTTATATGAAAGACCATTATAGTAATCAACTAGAATAAATGAGTATAATATACCAGATAACGAGACACAAATCTCATCACCTAAGTCAGCAACAAACCACAAGTGAGGCATCATCTTGGCAGGCAGGCACGTGACAGTCATAGGGTTAAGTTTTCGTAAAAGTAGCTATAGTCTAGGTTTTAAAAAAACTTAGTTCGCTATAGCCAAAGCTCTGATACCAATCTGTCACACCCCCAAAATCGGGTCCAGCGGAAGCATACATGCAGCTGGGGTGTAACTCAATCGGTATCACAACACAAGTACAAAAATGGTTTTCACTTTAATCATTTAGAATAAAGTCGTTTAATCATAAATGTTGAATTTACATTGTTAAAAGTAGTGCGGAAGTAGGCCCTTAAAATGGTTTAAAAACGGTCCCCATATAAATAATCAGAGTCTTCTATGACCATGCCATGCCCTGCCAAAACCTCCTGTAGCGTGCCAATGGTTAAAACCTGAAAATACATGCTAAAGTGTCAACACGAGGTTGGTGAGTTCATAGAGTTTGTTTAACAAATAAAGCCTATAGAGAAAAGATCGCCCAGCAAAGGCATTGTAAATCCACTCAGTTGCAAGTCCCGCCATAAGAGACTTGTAACCTGTGTGTTTACAACCCACTGCCCAATATGTTAAAGTCTACGTGAACAAAAGTAATACTAGTATCCAAATTCCCAGATAAATATAGCAAAACGGCTATATAACTAATTCAGTCAACGAGGTTATATAAACAATGCTGACAATGTCGTCAGATAAATAATGCTGACAATGTCGCCAGAGAACTAATACTGACAATGTCGCCAGAGAACTAATACTGACAATGTCGCCAGAGAACTAATAAGTACTAAAGTTTAAGAGACAAGTCACATGAAAAACAAGTAATCAAGCATACCAATGAAATGTAGGAAATCAACCAGGTAAGCAAGGAATGCATTTAAGTAAAACGAGCATGTATTCTCCCCCAAAGAGTTTGCAAAATAATTAAAAAGTAGGGGCTATGACTCACCTGGAGCGATAGCTACGATGACAAAAGTGGATACACTGAAATGAGGCACGATCTCTAACCGCAACCTAATATGAGTAATAACGATCTACCTTAGATCATGACGTGATGAAATGAATGCACGTGCACATGATGCCTATACCACTCGTAACTTGGAAATACTAGTTATTGTCATAGTAAAATACTTTCCATACTTAGGAAAAATAAGTCCAAATAGAGTTATAAAAACTTGTCGTATTATATTGTATAAAAATGTTAGTGTTATATTCCTCGTCTTGAAAACCTTAAAATAATGTCTAGTAGTAGCGTAATAAACCTTGAGTCGTACGTACTTCGTTAGTTAAAAATAAACTCCTTGAATAAGAAATCTAGAAAATATGTCATTTAGTACGTAGTTATATTATTTTTCTAGTAGTGACAAAATATATATATAGTTTTTGACGATTTTAAAACGTGCATAACTTGGTCGTTTTAAGCTCATTTTACTCGTTCTTTATATCCACGAATTCGTTTTAGTATATACTAATATATTTTTGATAGCTCGGCTCCTCTAGGTTACGTTTAACGCCTCTATTTGCCCGTCGAAAACTGTCAAACAGCATGCAGTTTTTCAGAAAATAGTTTTCGTCGTTAAATTCGGAAAATCATATCTCCTTCGTTATTAACTCGTTTTAATCCGTTCTTTCGCCAACGGCTTCGTTTTTGAAAGTATTTTCTAAATCTTTGGTCAAAAATTAACCACCATCTACTGATTTTCCCACGAATTAAAAATAGGGACAGTAGGTCAATATGTAGTTTCAAAAACCATTTCTAAGGTTCTACTCTAGTTCTAACTTCAATCAAACCACTTTCAATCACCACAAAACTAGTCTAATCCTACCATACACCTTCTTAGGGTGTCATGGGTTCCTAAACTTCATAAACAAAGTGGATCTAACAAAGATCTAGCTAAAATCACTTTCTAGGGTTTATAAGTTATAAGTTTGTAAAATAAAGTGGTATAAGTCAATATATGCATGAGTTCTTGTAAGAAAAATATATATAAACATAGTAATAACTTGTAAAAATTATGAAATGAGTTTTGTTAACTTACTTGGAAGATTAATGAAGTTTGGATGGTGAAAGCCTAATAATCCTTGAGTTTTTATTCCAAAACTCCAACAAGGACAACTATATGAACAAGATTACACTTTGATCTTTGAAAACTGATGAGTTTTTGCTTCTTGTATACCCTAGGCCGAGCACACCCTTGAGAGAAAAGGAGAAAAGATTTTCTTGCACCTAGTATTGTATGTGTGAATTTTTGGTGATTTAAGCTTGTATAATAATTCAAAGACAAAAAGGACTTGTCATAAATGGAGTTAGTGAATTATTAATAATGTGTAAGGGATTGGAATGGAGGGGGGGGCGGCAAGTCAAGGGGGAGAATTTGGTGTAAGAAATTGGAAGACTTTGTGTAGATTGTGTGTTTATTAATAGATTTAAAGGACACCGGGTACCGAGTTAACTAAAAATAAATTTTAATGGAGTTAACCGGGACATAATAAAGTCGTAAAAATTATAAAAATATGTTGGGTATAAATATTGAATGTTTGGTTAATCGTCGTTTAATTTTTATGAAAACCGTCGTAATTAAATTAGGCGTACGATACGAAATAATTAAATTTCCAAAATAACGGGTAAATTACTATTATAATTTTTATATTATAAAAATGAATATAAAAATATATTTGGATCATAGTCGGGAGTGTCGGGCGTGTTAGTCACATTCTTGGTCGTTTGTTATCGTTTATTTAGAAATAATTATACGTAAAAGTTAATTATGCTAAAAGTACTAATTTAAATATCCTACGAGTGGAATAGTATGCAAGTGACATAATGATGATACGTAGACTATTTCTAGTCTGTATGAGATGTCCCAAATGATAATGCATGAATTCGCTCCTGAACCAATACGGTTACGCGAATTTGAATACTCGTAAACTAATTTTACGATGACATGAGTAATGCACGTGAATAGTGATTTTCTTCCGGGAATGAATAGTGTCATGTGAATAGTAAAAATTTCTGAACGCTTCTCAGAATATCAAATTGACCTCGAAAATGATGAATAGTACAATGATGAATAGTAATCGGTTAATAGTAAATGATGAATAGTAAATTGTCGAAGTTTGGAAAATGACCGGAAATTACGAGTTGTGACAGATTGTCGTTTGATTAGTAATTTATGCTTTAATAAAGATACCTTTGGAGTTTCGTTTTGTTATTTTCTTTTGGGTATTGTCACGACACTTTGTGTCTGTGCTTTGCTCTATTTTTTTGCATGTAGAAATTCTCTATTTAGATACTATGTGTTGTGCTGATATCCATGATGTTGCACTCGTGTTTCCGCCTTGGAGAGGTGTGACACTAACACTATGCAGGAATATCTAGACATAATCATCTTTTGAATGCTAAACTCAACCATAACTTGGCTTTCTTTATGATGTCATGGATGTTCCCCGTTGAGATTTTAGCTATGTGTTACCTTTGTTGCTGACAGGAGAACACTGCACTCTGTCATATGATTCATGAATCGTGATCTTGATTGTTACTAAATCGTGATAAATGAAGCCAAATAACCAACATTCACCTTGACAACTAGTTATACGGTTATACCATTAACCTATCTTAATAAGAATACACAACATTTAAAAAATATGTAGGTAACAATTAAACTAAACTTATTTTTTGTCTAAACCACGTGCACGGGATGTATATATAACTTCAAAATGTTTGTTTATTAGGCCCATATCTTAAGATGGTATAATTTTATCATAAGGTTTCAGTGTATTCTCAACTGATCGTGATAGTCTTATTTATAGTGTCTAGGCATTATGTTTAAAATGTACGAACTGATAGAGGTATGTTCGTGTTTCGGGTTCTCTATTCTCGTAACCATGTACTAAATTTAGAAGTACATGTGTATAGTTAGGGGACTAAAAGCTGTGACTTGAATATCTATTTATAATATGTGCAGGTATTATGAGAAGCTACGATCAGTATTTTTAGATGAATAGGGATGTTTAGATTTAAAGTTTTAAAAGCAATTATTGTTGTCTTTGTTGATAATACTTTTTACTTTTTTATGAAGTTGGAATGGCATAGGTTCAACACAATATGTGTTGTTGGATTTCTTTATAACAAATTGTGTTGTTGGATGAAATAAAAAGGTTGGGGTTCCGGCCAAGAAGGGTGCCTTTGTGGAAAAGAAACCAATTAAGGAATCAAGTAGCAATGGTGAATTTTCTTACTCATCTAATGATGTATGTTTTTCTTTACATTGATGTTCTATAAGTGGTTTTGTATTGAGTTTGTGTAAGATAACTATTGCGTGCTAACTATGTGTTACAATGCCTAAGTGAATGAATCAAAATAAAAAATGCTTTAGATAATTGAACAATAAACCCTTTTATAGTGTTTTAACGCGTCATTTGAATGTGTATATATATATATATATATATATATATATATATATATATATATATATATATATATATATATATTATATGTAGGAAATAAAAGGATGAGTCTATATTAAATATAATTTTTATGTTTTTTTAATGGATATGCCTACTTTCATCTACATATATAGTGCGGTGTCAAAATCTTTACAAAAGTAAATATAAGTATAGTTAATATTTAAATTTTTATATTCAGTTTATGTTTGGGTATTATTGTAGATGGTAAACTACTAGGTTAAGAAAACCAGAGCTTTCGAGAAAACAAGAACCTACATTCATTCTGGATCAAATTAATACAATGCATGATGAGTTTTGGATTAGCGTTCTAATCTACGGCGGACGACAAGGTGATTTTTTTAGATATTTGGATGCACTTTCACAAGTGGAAGATTACACATAGCACAAGTTATAATTGACAATAATGGCATTGTTCTTTATATTACTCACATGAATATAGTAAAGTTAAAGTCTTTCCAGTTTTTATATAAATTCATTAAGTAGTTAACTGTACATTTACCATTTAAACTTTAACTATACGCAGAAGGAGTTATGAGTTGCCATTGTAAGGTGTCAATGAGTTGGTGAATCTGATCCAACAAGAGAAATGAGAATATCAGTAAATAGCAGTGTTTCTACATATTTGTTAACATAATGCGCTTTAATTATATTGATGGAAATGTGAATTGTATGCGTTTTTTAGTGTTAAAGTTGTTCCTGATGTGTTGCATGACATTTCGTGTTGGTGAATAATGAAAACACTGAGTATAATGCAATCAGTTTTATGCCGTTGTTGACATTTCATATTAGTTAGTTTTGGTAATTGTTTGATGGTGAATGTGCTATGAATGATACTAAGAAGACCATCATTGATGTTTTGTTTGTAACAGATATGGAAAATAACATACTTAGTACCCTAAAAGTATTGTTATTCAAGGTCATGAAACCATGAGGTAGGTTGTCGCTTTTGTGAAACTAAGCTACAAGTTGATCAAGTATAGGATTGAAACTGAGCTCTATTTAATCTCAAAAGTAATATAAATGCTGCTTATGGTTGTTACACTATTGATATCATAACTGTAATCTGGGGGATTAAAGTTCATTCGAGGGAAGAATATGGTTCGTCAAACAAAAATCTATACAAAAAGAATAGTCGATATATATGCATACAAAATTTTTATGCAAAAACACGTGCGTGCATTGATATTATAACTAAAATCCGTTGAACATAGCATTACTCAAACATACAAAATAAAATAAAAATAAAATAAAAACATGCTTACATTGAAAATTTATTTTTAAAAATCAAAAGTTGATAAATCTATAAACATTTTATATTAGTGTTATTTATTGTCTACAATAACATTTAAAATGTTATAATAGTTGAACATACAATCGAACCATCAATATTCCAACATAAAATTAAACTATGAGTTAAAAAAAGTTTTCAATGCAAAAACAGAATATACGGTAACTTAACTTTATTTATAAAATTTTGTGATTAAGGTTTTTTTTTGTTTAAAATATATGAAACCTTACTACGTTCGTCAAAAATAATTATAAACCAAAATTAAAAACCGTAACAAAAAAAACAAAAAAAAAAAAATTAAGCTATTTGTTTTTAATAGATAAAAATACATTATTAAAAAATTTAGAAAAAAACATCGTGCGTGCACGGGCATTATAAGTAGTTTCTTTTACTAGAAATGCTAGTTGGGACAGTTATGTTGATCCTTACTTCACAATTGATAAATATAAAGAAGCCCACGCTTTAGAGATTTCTCCAATTCCAAATAAGGATCAATGGGCACCCATAGACACGATTGAGAAGATCTACCCACCTACTGTCAAATGCCCTATTGGATGACCAAAAAAGAATAGAATTGTGCCACATGATGAGACAAAGAAAAGCAGCAAATGTAGATGATGCGGTGGAAGTGGACACCTTCATAAAACATGCAAGAAATCTCCATGTGATGCGAGTACATCTCAAGTATCTGAACCATGTCAACCACCCCCACATAAAAGGTAAAATAGCTTTTGATCGTTTACTATATATTTTTCACAAACAATCTCAATAACATTCTGTGAACGCTAATGATTTCTTTTTGTTATTTTAGGAGACGAGTGAAGAATACAAAAGCTTGTGAATGTAACAAGTCGAAGCCAAACTAAACAATCTAGATAAAGGAGCTGCTGGATTTTCTTTTAGTTACGAGTTCAAGAGCTTATCATGAAGGACTTCTATTAGTAGTGTACTAAGAAATTGACTTTAATAGTACAATTATGTGTTTTGCTGAATGATTTATCAGGAATTGATTCTTGAGCTTAACGCATTTGATTTTTGTTCTTAAATTTTACATTTGTGTTTCTTTATCTTAATGCTTCAAACGATTGTTCATATATGCTTTATGGCATCTAGTGATGAAAGAATTTGCTACTAACACCTCAAAAAAGATTATTAAAAAAATTATTAACTTGCTTTGTTTGACATAAGGCAATACGAGTATTTTAGATATATTAAGAGGAGAAACTTGTAATATTTATTGAAGGGTAAAATGGTCATTTATCTTGTTAAATAAGAGATACATAATAATTTTATAAACAAAAATCAATATAAATACAATTTAATTGATTTTTGGATATATATGAGAATATAAAAGTTTGGGAATGATATTAATGTAATTACAAAAGTGAAAAGGACATTAATGTAATATTAAACTTTAGCAAGACCCCTTTAAACTATTCATGATAGCATTAAAATGAAACAAAAGCAATAAATAACAAACTTTAACAAATATTAGACTTAATCTGTTAGACAAAACCAGTGTATCGATCTTATTAGTTTATACCAACATTTGTTCGAACGAATATTAGACTTAAACTGACTCCGTCGCAACGCGTGGCAGCCAAATTACTCGTTTATAAGGTTGAGAAAGAATGATATTTCATCATAAATATATGTTTTGCATTCAAGTCTATCACATAAGGACATAACCATCCACAATAATAATGATGAATTTAATATGATTCTTGATTAATGATATGTTATTATGTAGATCAAGTCACACAATCAATGACTTTCATCTGGAGAAGAAACCTGAGGGGAATCAGGGTTGGAAGGTAGTGGAGAAAGATCATGGTTCCTAGCATACATCTTATTTGCCGAGCATTGAAACGTACAAAAACAAAGGAAGTAACTTATACATACGGCTTTTGCATTCCATCCATGGTTTCTAATGCATTTATATTCACATCTATTCAAGTCGCATCCAAACATCCGAAATTCTTCGTTACATATTCCTTTCGCCACGGGAAACTTAATACCTGTTAATATATTTTTTTTCGTTAGTTAAAAGATTGCACTTTTTATTTTGAAATTGAGCAAAACATTCTTAACAACTATTTCCCCTTTTCATGAGCAATCATAATGTTTGTTGTTTTTTCAATATATATAAGAAAGCAATTAACTTAAAAGGATTGTATACAAATATCCAAAAAAAACGTCTAAATAAAAATTGAGCGTGTCTCAAAATTTTGTCATATAGCCTTTAATCAAGATTTATTAAAATAGCAACTAACTTGTGAGCGTGAGGAATACAAAAATTATGGTGGATAACAAGCACTTTGTCATGTTGACCTGCGTTTTGTGTTGTTTATGTAGTTCTTTGATGTGATTATAAATAAAAGATGAATTTACAGGCTTTTATTTATAACTATATCGAAAAAGTTAACAATGATTATAATGAATTTATCTATATTATATTTATCAAACACATTTACCACATTCATTATATTATATTATATTACATTATATTATAGGAATTTTCTAGTGCATACCCACTAGGCACTTTTTAGAGTCTAAACATATGAAAAGTTTGATTGTAGTATTAAATTGAAAAAATCACATTTAATTATAGCAAATTTTACTCATTAAATGTATTTTTGATTGAAAAAAAAATTGAGTGTACTAATTACATGTTAAATGTATATATTTATAGTTTAAAAGATGCCTAGTGGGCACTCATTAACAAATCCCTTATCTATAATACTATAAGATTCAGTCCCTAAATTTAATGTGGAGTTATGATGATAGAGTCTGTAGAGTTAGAAACAAGTTGGAGTCGTTTAGTAGTTGCATAGAGTACAAGATAGCTAATGCTCGGAATTCAATGCAGCATCATAATAACTATACAATCATGAAAGGAGATGAAGTGCAAGGGTTGCCCGAATTGATCACATAGCATTTAGTATAGAACTAAAAGTCGGTTAGATGAAGTGCAAGGGTTGCGAAAGGTTGAAAGAATAATTAATGATTAAACCTAATTCGTGCCTATATAAACCAGCCAAAATCACATTTAGTATGTACATTTGTAGATGATTCACACCAGAGATTGTTGGTAGCGGTATGTAAATTCTCTTTTGCAACATTTTGGAGATGATTCACACATCTTTTAGATCTTTGTAATTAACTTGGTCTTCTTTTTTTCTTAATTTAGTTATCATACGCAGGTACCATGAAAATCACACAAGATCGTGCATGCTTAGATAAATGGAACCAAAGATTGTGATACCAACTATTTTTTTTTTTGTTTCTTACATATTTAGGTGATTGTTATAGATAAGCACATATATATATATATATATATATATATATATATATATATATATATATATATATATATATATATATATATATATATATATATATATATATATATATATATATATATATATATAGGGGAAGGATAATGTGAGAACTTTCTTAAAGTTTTAAAAATGAGAACTATTCTAAAATACCATTAAAACATTGATACATAACCATTTTAGCTAAGATGCACCAAAATATTAGATATTAATAGAAGTTAACATTAAATCGACTAATAACCAACTCCTACATGAGAAACGGATTACTGATACACAATTAAAATTTTGATACATATACATTAAAATCTCAAAAAACTAATTTCTTATACATAAATTGATACACCTAATACACAACAACCACTAAAAACTTGATACATAATACTAAACCTTGATACACATTACAAGTTGAATCAAAGTGTATCACTTACTTTACGTCAATTTCCATAAGAAAACCCATCAAATCTTTATCAATTTTAGTTGTAATTAATTATGTTTTTATTTTCTTTTAAGTAGAGTGTCATTTATGAGATTTTGGTTGGTTCTCATTTTTACAATTTTAAGTAGAGTGTCATTTAGAGATGGAAGTGCAAGGCTTGCCGGAATTGATCACATGATATTTAGTAATTAGTATAGAATTAAAAGTCGGTTATGGATTGAGATGAAGTTGAAAAGGTTGCAAGAATAATTGATGATTTAACCTAATGCAATATATATATATATATATATATATATATATATATATATATATATATATATATGTATTATGTTAATGTATTTTCATATACAAGTAATTTATGTGCGTTTTCTATTGATGTAGCTCACATGTGCGAATTGATTTAAGAAAATGTGCACGAGCATGTATGTAAAGCAACATTGAGTAATGAATATAAAGGAAAAAATAGATAATTTTGACTTAAATCCGTTTGTAAATTATAATATCAAATAAAAGAGTTGAGTTTTAAATATAAGAAAAAGTTCAAACTTTTATCGAAAAACAAAACCGGTGCATGTAATGTGAAGTATATATAACATCGAGATGGAAGTGCAAGACTTGCCTGAATTTATCACATGATATTTAGTAATTAGTATACAATTAAAAGTCGGTTATGGATTGAGATGAAGTTGAAAAGGTTGCAAGAATAATTGATGATTTAACCTAATGCAATATATATAGATATATGTATTATGTTAATGCATTTTTATATACAAGTAATTTATGTGTGTGTTCTATTGATGTAGCTCACATGTGCGAATTGATTAAAGAAAATGTGCACGAGCATGTATGTAAAGCAACATTTAAATGGTTAAATGATACTTTTAGCATAATTAGTATGTAAGCATGTAACTTGAATAATGAATGTAAAAGAAAAAAGTATATAATTTTTGCTCAAACCCACTTGTAAATTAAAAAAATTAAATGATACTTTTTAGCATGATTAGTTTATGTAAGCATGTAACTTGAATAATGAATGTAAAAGAAAAAGTATATAATTTTTGCTCAAACCCATTTGTAAATTAAAAAAATTAAGTTTAAGACATAATAGTGGAGTCTAAAGGTTTTAGGAATTATTAATAGTGTGTTAATTAATATTCATTTAGTTAGCTATTAAGAATTGAGTTTATTGATAATATTTATTAATATTAGTTAGACTTCAATGTTAATTTTCAATAAAATTAGTTGTACAATAAAATGAGATGAAGCTAAAAAGGTTTGTAACGATTTTTATACAGTTTATGTGGTATTATTATATATACATTATTACACAAACTCTAACTTACAAACTTAATAAAGAAAATATTTAACGCACATTAAACTATGACCAATTAGATAGACCCCGTCTGCTTCATATTACCATGCAAAAACCGTCTAATAGACAAGTATTATAGGGCTAAGTAATAGACCAAAAGAAACAAAGCCATTTTTTATCATGCAAATAAGTAATATGCCAAAAGAAACAAAGCCATCACAACTTAATAACCAAAAGCCCATATATAGAATATAACACCACAAAACCAAAAAAAACATCAAACACTTTTAAATTTTTATACAAGAAAGTTAAAACATTTCATACAACATACTAAACAATAATTAAGTATACACTCGCCAATATACAGAAAGAATACATGATTAACAATTAGATTCTTAGCCCGTGCGTAGCACGGGTTCTGCCTGCCTCGTATTATATAGTTTTTATTTCTATGTCAAAGAATCATTAATACTTATATTTATTACATGAGACTCGGATTTTAAAGATACGAGACATGCAGAACCCGTGTTACGCACATGTTTTTTATCTAATTGTTAATCACGTATGATTTCTGTGTATTGTCGATTGCATTCGTATTTATAGTTTAGTAATTTTCCTTTGAAGTTACAACCACAAACCATTCATTTCTTATGTAATTTTTTATACAATATATAATTTCAACCACGTATCTTATAAAATCACCCTTTTGGAATTCTATCTTGCCAATCTACTACGCGTATGACAATGTGTCATGCTAGTGTATTGCATATCTACCTCCTTGTGCATTTCCATCATTTCTCTTTATGCACCTCTCTCTATATCTCTCCTTTTCAAGATTTCATTTCCATCAACATGGTGTTGAGCTAAGCTAATTTGTACTATGAATAACCCGTGCGTTGCACCGTGTTTTTTTTTCTCCTTTTTTTCTAATAAACTATTTAAGTATCGCTCATGTTTTAAACTTAACTGTATTAATTTGTTACAAGGTTGGCAACGGACGCCGCGTTGCCGGCGTGCCTGTTTTTTAGCGGAGGCGATTTTGCATAAATAAAGTAGAATAATTAGGCGTTATACGGATATGACAATTTAATTTCTAGGAAATAGAACTTTCAATGTAATTCATTATAATTAGAAAAAATGGATAGAAACAAAATATTTACATACTCGTCAGTCATGAACGCTGAGCACAGCACGAACATTGTTTCTATTTGAGTGGTGATCCTAATGCAACCACATTCCCATTACATTAATCAATGAACGGTAACTTTCACCTACTCTAGCCCGAATTCAAGATTTTATCTAGGATACGCACTACCATAACAAACAGTAGTGCATTATCTTTGCCTTAAAACAAACGCAAGCCAAAAGAAATGAGTATGAGATTACCTGCACCATTAATATGCCACCCTGGTATAACACGGCACCGCAATAGAATTCAAAATAAGGCCTACACATTTCACATAACGCACAACATTAAACATAACAAAGTGTAATAAGATAAACTCGATGCTGAAATCCAAGATAAACCGATAAGTGTTATGTATATATTGTAACTTACAACTTTTGGTAGAATGGTGACCGGATCAGTCTTTGCACAAACTTGAGCCGACTAATCCTGAGAATAGTTTTAAGCATGTGTTAGGTGACAGTTATCATGCGACAAAAATGAAAAGAAGTAGCATGTAAATTAATTTTTCAGTAACTAAAATAATTTGACCATATGGTTGTGTCTGAGATTGCTTAGCAAAGCTGTTTATTTATTTATTTTTATTTTTTTGAAATGGTTTGGCATAAGCAAGTTTAAGCAGCTTATTTAAAACATAATAGTATATAAGCAAGTTTAAGCAGCTTATCACACTTACTTGCTTTCATCCGTAACATTGGTCCAAGTCCATAAATCCATAATTCACTGGCGTCAACTTCTTCGTTAACTAAATAAAAAACTTATTAGTATTCACTGTATACAAATTGCTGGCTTAATCGATCAGGCCTAGATGTACGTAGTATACCAAATTATTCACTTCTGGGCCTTAAATCCAAATTATTTTCCAATAAAGTTTTAACAAACAGTGAAGGCTTATATTTTTCACATTCACAATTATGATCACATATCACGTTGAGTATCATATAAAGGCGATGCTATAACGTATAAGGACCTTACTGTCTATAAAAGTACAATCTATTTTTCTTACCTAAACGGCAAAACATCTGATACACCATGGCATTTGTTATCCCCTTACTCGTCCATTTTGGCAAAGATTTTCAACCAATATTCACATCTACAACCTGCGCAAAATGTAGTGAACATTAAAATCGAAATATAGTATCGTGAATTCAGTAAAACTCATATATTGACACTGTACCAAGGGTAGTTGACTAATAGAGCTCACCACAATCTACAGTAGGAAGGAGATCGGGTGATTTTTTTCCATTTGGGGCTGCATTGAAACAGATGTGTAGTTCCTTCTAACGCTGTAAGATCGGGTGGCAGTTTGCATGGGGTTTTATCTTCTAATGGCTGCATAAGCTGGTTACAGTTTATGACCATCGAGTCTGCTTCTTCGCTGAAACACGTCAGCATTATTATATTAATGTGGTTTTACACTAAAATCGAACGCCAGAATGATTTAGTATAACTGAAAAAACCAACTATATTTTCTGTAAATGTAAAAATATACCGGCACATTTCCTGTGTTACGCTTGAAAAGTTCTTTCCATGCTGATTTTTTTAGTCGCTCGATCTGAGCATTTCCATTTTTCGTGTTCCGATAACTGATGCGGGTTCCTTATCTTCAAACCTGATAAAGGGAAACGTAAGCAAGCATACTAAAACATAAAAAATGTGCTTATATAGTGAAATGATATTGCCTATCTCTCTCTCTTTCAGTACTATAACCATAGATACAAAACAACTCTATCTACATGTTTTCGTTGGAATTGCAACTGCTGTGTTGTCAATTCTCATGAAAGTCCACTAACCTTGATTGTTCAGGCCATTCGATTGGTTGTTGACAACAACTGCTTTCAAAACTACTGATGTTTGCTGTTGTGTATCTGTGATAATGCCACGCTCCTAAGATTCAGTACAATCCCACATGTTTTTTTTTTGTGGTATTAATAGTTATTTTAATTTTATTCGCTTCACACATTGCAAATGAGTAAAATGCAGCCAATGATAACAGAATGAGAGAACTATAATTTTTTACTAACCCATTGAATGACCAAACATATGAGCTTTCCTCTGACCCAAATGGTCCATTACCGCTACTGCATCTTTAGATGTGATCGCAAGTCTGCATCCACAAAATAGATTGCATCACCATTTGTTTACAAATTTTAAGTTTAATTTCTATCATTTACCCGGTATAGTGTCTATAGTGTCTATAGTCGTTCATGCTTTTACTTATCACATACCAAATAAGCACATCAGTTCAATACCACGCTTACCGCAATCAAAACCACACGTCTATTTAGCAAGTTATAACCGAATGCCATTTTCTTTGAAGTTAACCATTATCCTGGCCCGAGTAAAAATTAAATAGACAATGCAATAAAAGGAATGCCACACATTTTATGAATGGCAACAGCCCATCACATGTGCATAAAAAAATATATAATGTAATGAACATTTTACCACATGTTCCATTTTTATCCATGTAAGATGGATCATTTTATGGTTATAGTTTTATTGGAAAAAATTAAATGGGCAACCAGTATTCGTACATGGCAAGTATTCGTCTTAAACGCATCTAGCTGTGAACCTGAATCTGTAATTGATGTTACCATAGTCGTGGCAGTACTTTTTTCAGCATCCACGACCGCAACACGCAACTTTTTTTCTGTTCATACCATGTTCAATTGCAGCCATGAAGAAATGAATGTCTTGCAAATAAACATGTAACAGTGGAAAAGTGAAAGTCATGTTAATAATTCGACATTATTACCTGCAATCTCCGTACCTATCTGTCGATAGTAGGTACTACCTGCTCTTACGATTCATCTACAATTGCATCAATATGAACGCCGATATTTTCCAAATTTTAGCAAGCCCAAAATATGGTTCCATTCTAGAAAGCCAAAAAACAGTGGTTGTATTGATCGCTTTCTAAATGCAAGAAAGAATGAGTAGTGGTTGTAAAAAAAAATGAAAATAATCTCTGTAAACTATGACCACGTTCATTGAAGTATGGGTAATGGGCAAATGACATGATATAACTATATTTGCATAAAACCACATATATCTTAGAAGCATAATTGATCAAATGATTATGTAATGCGAAGGAGAAGCAAAAAAACTTGCAAATGGAGGTCGCTGAGCTTTCCGAGGAGGTACTTTGTTGCTGCCTCAACGTTTTTCTTGAAGAAATCTTCTTTCTCACCATCAAGTTTAGGGGTGAGTAGTTTGATGTACTTCCTCATATAAGCAATAAACTGCTTCTTATCAAAAGGAGGTTGTTCCTGCATTTTTTTTACAAAATCTGAACATCTTAAAAATCTACAAACATCTCAAAGTCAAAACCATTCAAAAGTGATTAACTTTTTACCTGAAGTCTAAAAGTGTCAACGATGTCAACAACCTTCACGGCTTGATCATCAACAGGCTCGTCTTCGCCACCTTCAGTAGAAGGGTTTGAAGCGATGTAAACATCAACAGCTCCCTGAACAACCCACTGTATCGACAGAAGTTCATAACACGTTTCAGTACCATAATAAAGGGATGACGGAACAAACCTGAAGTTACATAATTACCATCCTGATCTAATCACCCACTGTACACACCCCTGAACAAGCATTCTGAACTGGCCTACTGTGAACAATTCCACTCAACAAATTTTTTTTCACTCCCAGCCTCAACAAAATCAAAATAGGTTACGGTAATTAATAATAAAAATTAGTTAATTCTTTTACCAGTTCACTTATGTACATAAGTATCTACCAAGTATCACTTTCCTATTATGCAAAACACAAACTACAACATCCATTCTCCATATCGAGATACCATATAACATAGATTAACAAAGAAAATTACTAAATTTCTTCACCAATTAAATAAAAACTTACCCAAAAGCATAGGTTCAAGCGCGCGAAGCTTATCCTCCATATCAAACCTATTCACCCTCACAGCTTCAAACCTCGAAAAAATTCGTAGATGCAAAATCAAAACCCCACAAATCAAAACTTTCATTCTTTTATATAAAAGCTCAAAAGGGAAATAATTTTAAGTCAAATTATTAACCCCAATTAATTTTTAATGATCAAATAATTAAACCCTAACATATTAAAAACTTAAAAAATTATATAATTAGACTTACTATTGATGGTAGGAGAAGACGACGGAGCAAGGTTGACCGGAAAACCTTTCCCCTTTTAAGCAATCATTCTCCCACAAACGTGCGTCGCTAATTCATCGGAACACCAACAACATATTCATTCGAATTCATCAGCCCGTCTTGTTCTTGTTGATGTTGAATGAAAGATAACCCGTATACTGATCTACAAAAAAAATAGATATGCGGCTAATTCATCGGAACACCAACAACATATTCATTCGAATTCATCAGCCCGTCTTGTTCTTGTTGATGTTGAATGAAAGATAACCCGTATACTGATCTACAAAAAAAAATAGATATGCGGCTAATTCATCGGAACACCAACAACATATTCATTCGAATTCATCAGCCCGTCTTGTTCTTGTTGATGTTGAATGAAAGATAACCCGTATACTGATCTACAAAAAAAATAGATATGCGGCACTATTCTTCTAGGTTTTCTTCCTGCATCTTCATCATAATAAGCGGAATGGATCATAATAAGTGGAATGGATCAAGCAAAATGGCCAAAGGAGCCCAATACACGGGCTTATTTTTTTTGGCGGGAAAACTGCACCTAAAACGGTGTCGTATCCCTCGGGATTTAATATAGACTTTAATTATAATTTACATATGGGTTCGAGTAAAAATTATGTACTTTTCCTTTATATTTATTATCGAATGTCTTAACCATAAGAAAACAATTTATTTGTGCTTCTTTTTATTTAACGTTCAAATTTAATAATGTGAATTGTTTAAGTTTTGGGCTTCTTTTATTTGCATTGGGCCTATGTCTAAAACTCAACTTTTTTAGACAGCCAATACTTCATCATAAAAGCACATATTAATATTTTAGTTTAGGCTTTATTTTTAGTGTCAAAACCCTCTACATTTGGATATGCTCAAAACTCTACTTTTTTATTTGTTATTATCATATCTATCTATAATACTATAAAATTCAGTCCTATAATTTATTGTGTAGGCATCAAGATTGCATAGAGTACAAGATAACTAATTCTCTAAATTCAATGTATCCTCATAATAACTATACAATCATGAAAGGAGATGAAGTGCAAGGGTTGCCCGAATTGATCACATGTCATTTAGTATAGAATTAAAAGTCGGTTAGATGAAGTGCAACGGTTGTGAAATGTTGCAAGAATAATTAATGATTTAACCTAATTGATGCCTATATAAACCGGCCAGAATCACATTTAGTATGTACATTTGAAGATGATTCACACATCTTTTAGATCTTTGATTATTGGTAGCGATATGTAAATTCTCTTTTGCTACATTTTGGAGATGATTCACACATCTTTTAGATGTTTGTAATTAACTTGGTCTTCTTTTTTTCTTGATTTAGTTATCATATGCAGGTACCATGAAAATCACACAAGATCATGCATGCTCAGATAAATGGAACCAAAGATTGGGATACCAACTATTTTCTTTGTTTCTTACATATTTAGGTGATTGTTATAGATAAGCATATATATAGATATATGTATTATGTTAATGCATTTTCATATACAAGTAATTTATGTGCGTTTTCTATTGATGTAGCTCACATATGCGAATTAGTTCAAGAAAATGTGCACGAGCATGTATCTAAAGCAACATTTAAATGGTTAAATGATACTTTTTTAGCGTGATTAGTTTATGTAAGTAGTTGCTTTCGAATGCTCTTTGAGAAATATTACAATGAATTTATCATGTGCAATTGTATTATTATTGAAAAGAAGAAGGTTCGCGCATCGCAAAGTGTTTTCTTTTTCTATATGTAGAATCATTAGTGAG